>JAMPIV010019121.1:527500-927500 GCA_024509875.1 Oreohelix idahoensis
TCTCATTATTTCTCAATACATGTTACAAACTTTCTGAACTGTATTATTATAATTGAGTGTGTTTCTTCTGGTTTATACTTGATATATTAAACTGTATTGTAACATTGGGTTAGTTTTTCATTTTCATTCTTGTGGGTTTGTTCGAGCATTAACTCTTTCAGTCCCAAGCAAAAAAGTGGGTTTGGCCCAAGCAAAAATGGCCACCCCAGTGCGTTTTTATTGTTGTTGTTTGGAAATAATTTTTTAAAATGTTCATATGTATAAATAACTTTGTTGTTGTATATGAAACTGAAGGTAATTGGATGTACTTTACTCTTGTGGTACAAGTATAAAAGCTTTCATTGAAAAATGATTAGTTATTCAAGGTAAAATGGAGGATATGCGCTTAAAAAAATGATTATTCAAGGTAAAATGGAGGATATGCGCTTAAAAAATCTAAAATAAATATCTCAAAACAGAAACACGTTCACTCTTAAACACGTGCGGTATTTAAAAGAATGTACTTGCAGTCGGAAATGACTTTGTGGGTAGTTATAATTAGAAACAGTCTCAAACAGAGGCACATATACTAAAGGCTTTTTAAAGTCGATTGGGCCAAGCGCGTCTAACCCCTGAGCCTTTATAAAGTCAATTGGGACTTAAAGAGTTAATAGTACTTCATTTTTCATTCAATCGTTGTGATGTTTGTGATTATATTGACTCTCGTA
Source organism: Oreohelix idahoensis (assembly GCA_024509875.1). Classification (NCBI taxonomy): domain Eukaryota; kingdom Metazoa; phylum Mollusca; class Gastropoda; order Stylommatophora; family Oreohelicidae; genus Oreohelix; species Oreohelix idahoensis. Next base: position 528,208 of record JAMPIV010019121.1, read on the forward strand.
CTGGTATTATAAAGTGTTAGGTTTGATCAACATGTTTGATAGAAATGATAGACTGTTAAAACCAACATAACTGTAGAATTTCTAAAAGGATAACTTCCTAACATTTGTCATGGAACAAAGTCTTTGAATGACGACTTTCTGATTTATTGATGCGACACACCATCACAGTATGAAGTACATACGTAATAAGTGATTCCCATTAAAGGAAACAATGAACATCACAGTTGCTAGAATTATCATGTATTTGACCTAGCTCGGACATCTTAACCGTCAAAATTATTCTCATCTTTTACGTTCATAAGTGCCATTTAAATACTGGCCTATTAAACTGTTTATGCAACGTTTCATCACAACTTTGCTAATACTTTATTCTCATTAGCATTAACATACTGTTCATCACAGAACTCCATCTGAATCTGTCCACGCCATAATAATATTGTTACCGCTCTAACTAGCGTTATACATTTCATTGCGTCATCTCTAGACTTTCATATATATATATATACTACTGGACAAAAGTTAAGGGCCACCATTCAGTTTAGACAAGGTTTATATAATTGATTGGCAAACTGTAAAGACAAGTGAAAATGTCATTAAAACTGAGATCAGAGAAATGTGTATACATTTCTGTGTGCACTAGGTTAATTTTTTTTTAAATGTCCAAAAACTGGGTCACTTTAACCCGCACGTGAAAATTGCCATTGTTGCTGCAAAAACTCGTGGTTTTTGCAACACGCCCCACTAGTTCAAAAGGTGAAAAAGTGAGTTGAATTTGAATGCACGTGGAAAATGATCATCGGTAAAGAGTGTTCACCATTGGTATGCAATAAATCAGTATGACAAGTGGTCGAAATGATCACTGCATTAGCCATGCCACCAAGAAGAAGTCTCAGCACTGTAGACCGTGGTCGAGCCATGGCATGGATTCAGGATGGTCAATCTGTTTGTCATGTTGCAAGACGTTTAGCAGTGTCCTACTCTACCATTCAGAGACTTCTTGAGAGATTTCAAGCTACCGGACATTTGGAAAATCGACCCTGCTCACGAAGAATTATATAAACCTTGTTTAAACTGAATGGCGGCCCTTAACTTTTGTCCAGTAGTATATATATATATATATATATATATATATATATATATATAATATATATATATATATATATATATATATATATATATATATATATATATATATATATATATATATATATATATATATATATATATATCTGCATGTTTTTTTATTCACGCTTTAACACAGCTTCTGGACTCGTAGTCCATTTATCACATATACTTAGAATCTGAATACACAATGGTTCTACACATATAAGTATGTGGCCATGACACATAGGCTATACACTGCCATAAAGATCATTCGTCGATCATAAGTGGTTTATACCACACATTCTGTGAACACTGCCAATAGGCTTAATAGCCACACATTGACTATGCAGCACAAATGCCACACTACGACTGATTCGTTACCAAGCTTTACACGTCAGCCAGCTCTTTACGCGTAACGTTAACAGTCTTCCTAGTTGTGGTGCTGCATGGTGCAATCGCCCAACTCAAAGTAAAAACAAGATGATAACATGCCATGCAGTAATCCTTAACAATACATCACAACAATTACGGAGACATTTATGCCATTACTGTATCAGATTGTTTATACCATCTGCAGAGAACTCTACTGACTGGGCAAATGCAAGTTTATATCCTCTTATTCAAATACTCGAAAAAAAGAAATAATCTGAAAATCGAAAGTTTCCTTTGGGCTACTTTTCAATACAATTTGGGCAATTTCTGACTATTTTGGGTGGCTTCAGGCTATTTCTGAACACATTTTGGGTGATTTGGTCTACTTTTCAAATGCAATTTGGGTGACATCTGAAAACCAAAAAAATTTGGTTTCTGAAACAAACCTGTCCTGGAGGATTTCAGATTAAAGGATACAGACCTGTAGCTTATTGATGAAGTTATTTTTCAAATAGTCATCTCTAATAAAACATCTTTGCCCTTCATCTCCTTGAGGAGCATGTACTTTCAACCCAGATCCAAGATGTCATGTCCTGAGAACCTGGTGCAGTTCTGTCCATGTCTCTACCATTATTTCCATCTACACTTCTCTTCTCCATATGCCAGAGGTCTTCTTCTATTTCTTCTGCCCTGTGGGTTTTAGAACAAGCACTGACCTGGAGGTTTTAGAACAAGCAATGCCTTTGGATATCAGGTAATGATGTCATCAATTTGGGCCAATCTCTAATATCTTTTCTTCACTCCATGCTCTAATGATACTAATGGCACCCCCCCTCCCCCCACCCTTAGATCTAGCCATTTCCCCCATTTTCACAATGATGATCCAGCCACCCATTCCAGTCTCTGCACTCTGCAATAAAGCCTATCCAAGAAACTGCACAGCTTTCTGATGATTGTTTTTGCCATCCTCCTTGTCCATGTGCTACAAAACAGGTCAGATCTTCTTCAAATGCCATGCTGCATGGTGTAGATGATCATGTCTGTTTGTAACTTACTGTCCTCAGAGCTATGTACCAATCTGTTGTTGACTACTTCCCATGCTATGAAGTTAAACTGTCCAGTATCACTGAAAATGTTTTTGATATATCTTCCCACTTACAGATTTGTAGTCCTCTTGCCTGTTTACCTTCATCTCTTCCTTCAGTTGTATATGTCTGTGCATTGTACAGCAATGAAGAGTGTATTTAACACTTGATGACTTTCATTTTTAAGTTGTTTATTTGGTTTAAATGTAAATATCTGTTGCATTTTGTAGTTCTGGTCATTCCTTTTCTTTTCTTGATTTCTGTTTTGCATCTGCCATCCTTGTTATTATGTCTTCTTCTTCTTTTTCCTCGTTCGTCCTGAAAAGGACGTTGGTTGCGTTGTGTCTGTTTACAGCGGAGCTGCGATATCTGCGCCTTTCGGCCGGCACATCCGACTTCAGCACAGCATTTTTTGGGACCAGGTTTGTCTTCCCTCTTTGATCCCTACTCTCTCAGCCAGACTGCAGTGATGCAGCCTGTTTCCAGGACCACCATGTGGAGTTGGAATAGGGTCTTGGTCAGCTCTGGTTTGCTGACCCTGACGCAAGCAGTCAAGCTATGAGTCACTGACTGCATTCTCTATTGCTGTGTCTTTGGGTCCCATTATATGTCTAATCATCTGGATATCCTCATCTCTGATGCTCTAGATTTAAGGTGCCTCAAAATTCTCCTAGCCTTATGGCACACTAACCATGTGCACTGGCTGTAGAATACCCAAAGATCCTCTCCAGGAATCCTGTAGTAATAATTGTGGTAATAATAATACAGATATGAATAGAGTAATACTAATTAAAAAATTATAAATTGGAGACAATAAATATTTATTATATACAAAAATATAATTTCAACAAATTATATTTTATGTTTAATTTAAAAAAAAAATTAAGAAAAATCAGTTTTTACACATTGTCTCAACAAGGTGTTGTAAAAAGGAAAGCCTACAAATTATAAAAGCCAAAAATAGAAAATATGTGTACAAAGCAAGGCCAAAATGGTTCTGTATAATCAAATGAAATAAAGGTTTTTGGCACATGATTCATATTGCATATATTTAAATTATCCGCTTTTCCTGTGGTTTACAATTCATAATTCATAGCCAAAATATAACCTGGGTGATTAAATAGGTTTTATACATGAACTAAATCTTAAGATATTCAGTTTTAAACAGTTTTACTGTTTCATTTTTGGGTTTTTTAAATTACATAATTAAACAAAATACAAACAGATTATTATAGATGCTTACAGTAATCAATTCTTTATCCTGGTCATTAATAAGTCTGTCACTGATGACTCGATTACATTCATTTCTCCACAGTCTCAAAAACTGTTCCACCCTTGAGAAACGGTCTGGTGTTGATAAACACAAGCCACTGTAGATACGAGACAGGTCTCGCAAGTTGAATATATAGTGGAACTTGGATGGAGTTGGAGGCAATTCCTTCACTATGTGGCTGAAATAACAGTAGTTTTGAACAGTTTACAAACAAAAATAACTTTTGAATCTCTTAAAACAACTCATTTGATTACAGTTCAGCACATCCATAAAACTCCATGCCAAACAACAATAAAACATGAGCATACATTAGTGAAGTGAAACAGCATGTGGAACAGAAGGAAGACTTCAGAAAGTTCCCCCAAAACATGTATATAAATTAAAAATGAATGAAGAAGGAAATCAAGAGGATGGCCTATAAAAAAAAATAGGCAAACAAAACAGTGATGGTTATAACATAAACAGGGAGCCGCGCTAGCGTAGTGGTCACCACTCTGCACTGGCGACACAGGATCAAACCCGGCCGAGGACATTTGAAGATTTTTCTTCGACCGGGATTTGGACTGGATTAACTCGAGCCCTGGCGAGTACATTTGAAGAAGTGTTGTTGACCAGGGACTGGCGGCTCCTGAGCCGACCCAGCTCTAATGGGTACCTCCGAAATCGGCAAGTATCTGCCTGAATGGTGAGGGACACCTGTCTCTGTGCAAGAAAAAAAGGGATACTCACGTAAAATCAGTGTCAGGTTAGACATACATACTAACCTGAGATTTCACCTCGAGTAATAGCGGGCGTACGAAAAAAATAAATAAATAAAAATAACATAAATGGCCCTTGATGGAATTCAGTAAAAGGTAGGGAGTAAATTTATTCTGTGCTTCCGAGACCAAAAATTCAAGCAACAGACATCACATGGTACAACCCCTTAGTTTCTGGAGGTCTCTGAGGAGGTCAAGAAAGAAAAGGACTTCTGCTCCCTCTGGCATATCATAAGAGGTGACTAACATAAAGTTGTGCATGAGGCTGGCAACCTGATCATGTTAAGAAAATACCACTGATGCAAGAGCACACATATTTTCATAAATGCTTTCTGCAAAGGGGTTTTTTGTTGCAGTATTAGCTCCATGCTCCATTGGGAGTAAAAAGGAAATTAAAAAGACACACCAATAAGAAGAGCTGTCGCATGCCTAAAGTTGATAAACTGAGCTCTGAAAAAAAAAGAGTTAACAAGTGGAGATAATTAACTCACCCATAAAGATCCATGGTCATGACTGTGATAGTGGATGAGATATCCTGAAGATCTTTGGTGAACGGCTGAAGGTGACCCTCAAGGATGGAATTGTAGATATGGCAGAGTGATTCTCCATCGGGGAATGTCATGTTGAAGACTGAGAACAGGGAGATAAAGCGAGGATCTGTCTCATTACGACCACCACCAGCTTTCCCCATTGCTGCGATGTATCCCATATCTCTCATGTTTTTCCAGTTGAGATCCTTGCCTCGGTCGTACATCCCACCACGCTCAAGTAGAAGTTTAAGCAAGGCAATGGGTTGTTGTGTACCGTAGGTGTCCACCTGATGAAAGGCAGGAAAGGAACAGACAAACATTTTTAAACTTTTGACACATAGTGCAGCTTTAGGTAAATTCTGGTCAAACCATGAAGGTACATTGATTTATTGATATAAAATGTGAACACATGAAAAACAGGCTAAGTGCTGAGGGAGACTGAGTGACAGAGACTCACAATACTATCCACTGTATTTGCTTGAATCAGTTTTCAGCTACTGTTATTAAGTAACTTGATGTCACACACACACACACGCGCGCGTGCGTGCACGCATGCACACATGCATGCACACACACACACATATATATCCCAACTAACATAATTACCGATGTATGTTTCGTCGGTCGGTCTTACCCAAAATAGTAACTCGTGACAGAAAAAAAAGTGCGCAACGTACGGTGTGCAGCTTGGGTCTTATATGAAACAAATACTTTGGTTTTATTTTTTTTAATTCTTTCACAAAATTAGTAGCGCTCAACAAAGAAAAAGTGTGTAAAAATTGGTGTGCATGAGCCCTCACCAGATGTACAGATCATGAAAACTTGAAAGTTTTTGTTAAAACAACTTATTATCAGGGAACACTCTTTGAAAACAATCCACGCACTTTCACATGAAATGTTGTCATCAAAGAACTTTTAAATTGAATCTAAAATAACATAATTCTCGCCGTGTGTACATTGGTCACAGCTGATGAATGCACCCGTGTTGAAAAATTGTATTGTTTCCATTATATATACTCTCCTGAAAATAGTTACAATCAACAAAGAAAAGCGTTCAAATGAAGGTGTTCATGAACAGTTTGAATACACTGTATAATGGAAAGAAACCAAAAACACTCTAAGAATGTACTTCTATCTGCTCTTCCAGGAACGGAAATAGCACACTATAATTAAAAACCCATCAAGTTTGACGGGTTATTGCTAGTATATATATAAAATGGCTATAACATTTCTGTTGATCATTTTTTTTTAAATTAAATTTTTTACATATTTTGAAGGTTATATCCCACAATTTTAAGATATCCATATACACACCACGGCGATGTGAACTTCCTTGAAATATTTTATTTTTGTGCATGAATGAAGCAATGTTGCTAGTGAGTGACATGGCTGTGTTTGCATTAGAGACTAGAACACTGGAAGTAATCCTTTGTGGAATGAATTAAGTTGCGGAAGTAGTCATTCATTATTTCTCACAAATAATGTAAATAAATCTCCATAATATAAGGAACTTAATAGCACTGTCATTTTATTTCTACTACTACACACTTACAAGTTGTTAACAAAAGAAATTGAAAAGTAACTTTTGGGTCACATCATCATCATCAGCTTCCATCTCCACAACGAAGGTTGGCTGTAATGGATTTCTTCTGTCTCTTGTCTTGGTGGTGCACTCTGATAGACTCTTTCCTGTCCATCTCTTGATGTTATCTTCCCACTTATAGCGCTGTCTTCCCCTTGCACGTTTGCCTTCACCTCTCCCTTCTATTATGGTCTTCTGCAGAGTGTTATGCCTTTTTATGTGGCCAAAGTATTTTAGCTGCCGAACTTTGATCTCCCTCATTAGTTCTCTTTTCATACCTAGATTTTCTAGGACCTCCTTATTTGTTTTCTTCTCTTTCCACGAGATACGCCCCATTCTTCTATATATCCACATTTCAAGAGCCTCAATACTTTCTTCCAAATGCTTATTCATCATCCATGTTTCTGCACCATACAGAAATGCAGAATTTATATAACACTTTATGATTCTCAGTTTTAATTTGTGAGATAACTGTTTTGATGTCAGTATATGTTTCATGTTGTTGAATGTAGCTTTGGCCATTCCTATTCTCTTCTTGATTTCTGTTTCACATCTGCCATCTTGTTATTATATGACCAAGATATACGTAGTTCTTGACTTGTTCCAGGATTTTCCCATTTACGCTTATCTTTAATGTGGGTTTATCGTCTGTTTTGCTAATTATCATAGTTTTTGTTTTCTCAATACAATCACTATATTCTCAAACTACAAAGATTCCTTCTAGGCGCACATTTCATAGTAGAAACCGATCAGAAAGCTCTTACGGCTATACAGAGTAAGAATTTGAAGAGCTCGAGGTCTACTCGATATGCAATTGCTCTTCAACCTTTTCATTTTTCGGTACGAGCTATCCGTGGATCAGATAATGTGATGGCAGACATTTTGTCTAGATGCCCACATGATTCCACCTAACTGTTGGGTCTTGGACTTCTTAACACATCCAACTCTACAACAGTTTTTCTTTTCTATATCAAGATAGATACACATTGTAATATGTAATATAGTGATTGTATCACTACTATGACTACGTTCATTGATATATATATTCACCGCTACTCTTTAATGATTTTTCATCTTTGTCAATCATGTACTTATAATGCTTAAATATGAAATTGTTATATGCACTGTGTCATTGCCAGCATTGTAGTATACATTGGTGGCACCTCCTTGGAAACATATATGCTTAAGAGAAATGCTTTCTCTGAGATGTTGAGATGTATTCTCACAAGTCGATCTATGCTTCGACTTTACCTTAATTTGAAATTATAAATTGCTCTTATTAGTCATCTGCGCATTATTCATGCATGGTGAGCCTATTGTATGTTGCTCTCAGATGAAAAAAAAAATTTCATTTTTTTTTTCCCGGGGGTTGCGGTAGTCTGTTACCAACAGATTACTGGTGACAATGTATATATTTATTATAATATTTATCTGTCGGAGGGAAGGTATTTGTTTTTAGAATCAGGATGCTTTCCTGGCCAAAGATATATCACCCATGATTGATTGATACTTTTGTTATATGGGTTATTTCCGCTGGAGATCGAATTTGGCGTATGAATCTGGATTTCGTTAGTCTGTGCCTTGTTGGGCCAGAAAACAGATTGTTCTTGTTTAGGTTTATGCAAGAATGTTTATGGTCCGAGTCTATGTTTACTCTGTGTCTATTTCAGACGATTCGGTCTTATATCGTGATATCTTGGTATGTCTAAGTGGAACTATTTTTCCTTGTACTGAACTTTGGGGTCAGGGAGTTCTGCGCATGCCGAGAGAAGAGAGTGTCTTCCGGGATGATGGAATGCCGGGCGAAAGCCAAGTTGAAGACGAGTCCTCAGTCTGTTGATCTCTATGATTTGTTATGGGGAAGAAGATAATTTCTGATATGTTTATTAAGTCTGCTAGTCCCCAGTGTTTATTCTATAACGCCAGGAGAGGAGAGCGTTTGTGTTTGCTAGTGTATTTCCTATGCCAAGGTAAAAGAACTGTTCACTGAACTCTTTCATTCCTAGGCTCAGATGGGCAGACGTCTATATGAATTTACCTATGTCTATATGTCGGGACGACATGTTATCTCGCAGCACTGATTATGTTTATATGCAGCAAGTATGAGGACAGAATATGCTGATACTTGTAGAAAATATTTGTGTTCATGAACTGAACCTTTATTGAAGAGTTACTATACATCGGTATAGTGAGCGATGCTCAAAGGGAACCAGAAGCCATTTTGGAATCCTATTTATTGTTGATCATCAATCAGAGAACGGGGATGCCCCTTATTATCAGGTGATGATTAAGAGATCACAGTTATAAAGAAAACCCAATACTGGTGGGTTAACAATATCTTCGCATAGATTTGCTGAACTTTACCTAAAGGAATCTTCGCTAGAAAAGAGGTCCTGTTTAGGAGTCATGTTTGAACAGTATTTATTAACTGACACGTTCGGTCAGTAAGGCCTGATGATTATATTGATAAACAGTGGAAATCTAAGTGCTTGTTTACAGATGTTCCATTGCAATGTTATTCAACATGAATGCTAACTTAAGATGGTAGACCATTGATCAACAATATGCTATTTATGTCGACCTGTGTTCCTGTAACGATGCTAGTACTGTCTAAGTTTGTACGTCCTATTAAACAGTATGAAACGACCACAGTAGTCCAGCCATCCTTGACTTCCACCTGTGATTGGAGTGAGTGTCCTGTGAACCTGTCGAACTGTCATCCATTCGCATTTGTCATTATTGATGTTCACACTCACCCATTGCATCAGAATATACGCACTTAACAGTACACCTTGTCAGGGCCCCAACAGTTGGTAACCTGACCCATTTACAGAACATTGTGACTGGACGAGCTATATCACAAAAAAACAGTCCATATCAATCTGGTGCAAGAAAAAAGCTTTATCAATGTTGAGTCCATATTCTTGACTTATACTGTTCACTTGCTTCATAGTTCTTGTAACTCCTTTTCGCTTTCAGCTAACAACACGGTATCATCTGCATATCTAAGGTTGTTTATTGACCTTCCACTGATGTTCAGTCCTGGTATTTCCTGTATCTGTTTGAAAATTTTTTCGGTGTATAGATTAAATAGGCGGGGGGACAGCACACAACCTTGTCTGACACCTCTTTTTATGTCTATGTATGGTGAATAATTCCTTCCAGATCTTACTGTGGCAGTTTGCTCCCAATAAAGGTTACTGAGTATTCTTATATCTTTTCCATCAATACCTATGTCTTCGAGGCATTCAATTATTTTCTCATGATGGACTCTGTCAAAAGCCTTCTTATAGTCAATGAAGCACATGTACATACTTTTTTGGACGTCTGTATATTTTTCTGCTAATATTCTTAGGCAAAATATTGCCTCTCTTGTTCCACTGTTCCGTCTAAAACCAAACTGTTCTTCTTGGATTTCGCTGTCTACATTACTTTTTATTCTTTCCTGTATGATTTTGAGCAGTATCTTAATTGCGTGACTCATCAGGCTGATTGTTCTGAAGTCTGAACATTCTGTTGCATTAGGTTTTTTGGGCAATGTTATAAAAACTGATGTCTTCATACATATGTATTAAAAGCTCAACCCACACAAACATGCATATATTTGTGCGCAGACACACATGCACACACACTATTATTCTGATGCCTGTATACTGTTCACTGATACTTGGAAAACAGATACACACTTTTAAAATGTCCCATCAGTTAAAAATTATTTTTGGTAACAACAGTATCATTTTGGCTATGAAAGTGGGCACTTACCTGAGGCATGTTCATGTCATCAATAAAGACAATCAACCGCTTGCCAGGTGGAGGACCGTATGTGTCCTTGGTTCTCTTCTCAACATTATACTCAACATTACGTTGTATGTCCAGAGAAGTGGTTCGGGAGGAAAAGTTCATGTTCAGAAGGAGCTGTGGCAGATACATCATGTGATATTCAGTTTACTCTGTATGTATAACAAACAACTAACAGCAGTGGAAGGTCAGCTCTGTAGTGGGTGGGGGAAGAGGAGGAGGGTGAAAATATATTCTTCTTCAAATACCATGCTGGTGGTAAAGGTGATCATGTCTCTCAACAACTTCCTGTCTCCAGTACTATTTATCATTTCTGTTGTTTACTTTTTCCATGCCATGATGTCAAACTGTACAGTTTGTATCTCTTTTTTCCACCAATCTTTCCTGTTGCCACATAACGTTCCAGCTTTCTTCTTCTCATTACATGCTCACAAAAAATGGATTGCTTCCTTCAAATGTGAGTAATAAGCTTCTTCTTCTTCTTCCATCCTTAGCCATCAACCGGCAAAGCAGTATGTGGCCAGTACGCCTAGTGGCGTCTTAGGGCAACAACAAATTGATCAATCTATCGCTGTTTCCACCACGCCTAGTGGCGTCTTTGTGGAACAAAAACAGACCAAACAATCTATCATTGTTTCCGTAATCAGATTGGTTGGCAAGCAGGTGATCAGCCCACTGTGCGAAGTTTTTACGGGATGGGGTAAACAGCCCCATGCCCATACCCTCCTTAGTCGCCTTTTACGACATGCGTGGTAGGGTGCAGTGTTACTATTCTTTGCTCCCCTTTCGGGCCCCGGTAACACACGGGTGTAGTAATAAGCTTCCTTATTATCAAATATATTATATTTTTATATATATTATTATGGAACATATCATGTTTCATTACATATTGTTATGAAACATATGTTTTATTACAATTTATTATGAAAAATATCATGTTTTATTACACATTATTATGAAACATATTATTTTTTTTTTTTTTTTTTTTTTTCGTACGCCCGCTAATACTCGAGGCGAAATCTCAGGTTATTATTTATGTCTAACCTGGCATTGATTTTACGTGAGTATCCCTTTTTTCTTGTACAGAGACAGGTGTCCCTCGCCATTCAGGCAAATACTCTCCGATTTCGGAGGTACCCATTACAGCTGGGTCGGCTCAGGAGCCTTCAATCCCTGATCGACGACACTCCTTCAAATGTGGTCGCCAGGTCTCGAGTTAATCCAGTCCAAATCCCGGTCGACGAAAAATCCTCAAATGCCGTCACCCGGGTTTGATCCTGGATCACCCGGTCGCCAGAGCGGTGTGGTAACCACTACGCTAGCGCGGCTCCCAAACATATTATGAATGTGAACATATACAGCTGTATCCATGACTTAAGCAGTCTAAAAGCAAGTCAAATAAACTGATAGATAAAAAAGAGGACTACAAGTCCAGTGAAATGTACAGACAGACTCAGTGAAAATGGTGGGTGGACAATATATAAATGGAAACTGCAAAGAGACGAATCATTAATACTAGAGAATAGTTAAAAAATGTGCTGCATTTGCAGTCAAAATACTACTAGGTTTAAAAAGAAAAACTTTAATCCCCTTTTTCTCCTTTTTAATTAGAGTGTGTGAATACTTCAGCAGTTGGCCCACTTGAAGGATGCCTGTGCTAAAGAATTTCATTTGCTCAAGTAGGAGAGGCTTCTGTTGAAATGTGTTTTACATCATGAAGTTGCCAGCCTCATGCTATACCTCCTTAGTTGTCTTTTACAATAAGCTTGGTAAGTTCAGTGGTTCTATTCTTTGCTCCCATATATCAAGATCCAGAAACCACATGGGTGCATAACCCTAAAAATGCCATAAAATTTGCTGTATGAAAATATCAAGAACCAAAAAAATACACTGCACACCCATACAATGTTAAATTAAAACAGAATCAAGTGCATTACCGAGGCCTAAAGGAGAAAAGAATCGTACACTGTAATCTTCCTCGCATATCATAATAAGCAACTAACAAAGGTTGGGCACAGGGCAGGGCACTCCATTCCTGAAGAAACTTCGAGCAAAGAAAACTTCTACGAATAAGGGATACAGAAAACGTGGTGTGTGTGTGTGTGTGTGCATGTGTACATGCAGCTGTGTACATGTGTGTGGCTTGAGCAGATGGCACAGTACAGGAGGATCTGGCATGAAATTGTTGAAAGTTTATGCACCTTGGGGAGCTGAAGAGTAATAAATGAAAGAATGAAAGGATTGTAGAGTTAAAAGAATTATGGTCTGGTTATGTCATACTGACTTAGAAAGGGATCTGGTTGATAAATTGTTGCTCAAGACAAAGAAGATATCACTGGCAAGACTACAGGTGACATTTTGAAACAACAAACTTAATGGAGAAGTCCAGGTTGCCACTGAATCATTCCACGACACTTACTGTAAAAGTGGAAATTTTTAAACAAAAGGAAAAGACTGAAAATGAACAGCAACTTACATGATGCTCTTGGTCCAGTGTTCGTAGAAAGTTTGCAATGGTAGCTGTTTTAGATGTTCCAGTCTCACCCACAAGAACAACTGGCCGTTTGATTCTTACCATCAACTCCAGGAGCCATGTTGCTCTGACAGTGTCAATTGTTGGCACTAGGATCTCATAAAACCTAAGATCAGGATTGTGCACATATGTGGGCACCAACTGTGACCATGGAGTCCATTTATTGTGCTCTCCATCGTAGAAGTACTCATACAATGTGTGAGTGCCAGGCAGTTCACCTGATAAATAATTAAAAGGAAATGCCAATGAACATGTAGGCATTTTCTGACAGCTATTATAAAAATGCATATTAAAATGTTACTCCTCCTTAACCAAAGGGCTATGATCACCATGGATTAGTCGGTTACATTTACATCTCTCTCTCTCTCTCTCTCTCTCTCTCTCTCTCTCTCTCTCTCTCTCTCTCTCTCTCTCTCTCTAATAATTGCCAATTTTTCCAGGCTGCCAGTTTTCATGGTCAGTATATTTAAAAAAAATGTTTTTTCTTGTTGTCCCAATTTTATATTTTATTAAACCTCATTCAATTTCATATTTAATTATGCATGTCATTAACATATTTAAAAAAAAAACTTGAACAGAATCAACCTTTAACCTTAAACATGGAAAAACCACTATCTTCATTAAGTGTTAAATGATATGATGAAAAACATTTTAAAATTTTGTCTGATCAAAAAGTACAAAAACATGTGAAGTGTAAAAGAACAACCAATAAAAACTTGAAAACAAAAACACATTTCAAAATAGTAGAGTAAGTGGAAACCCAGATAAACAATTTATTTAAACATGTGATTGAATGTGCCACTGTTATAAAAACTCAAGACACAACACAATTTTTAAAATGAAAACTGAAACTTTACCTTCCACTGCCCAGATTTTCTGTATAAATAACATATATAATACAACTCAAGCAGTCCAAATAATAAAATAAAATACATGAACAATCAGATGCCTATTTTCAAGAATAAATAACACTCCTCAGAGACATTGTGAAACACTGTGATTATAAGCCAAACACAGTTTATTTTAAGTGAAATCTGCACTAGATAGAGTGAGCACAGAAACAAAAAAAAAAAACCTTACTCAAGAATTCCTTCATTTTCTTTAGATATTTCGTTCGAGCAACTAACACCAAAAAAAAAAAAAAAAAAAAAATGTATAGGTACAATGGATATCACCAACTATTTAAGTAATAATACATAAAGTTATCCTGAATTCAGTTAACAGAACAATGATTCAAGCTGCTTCTATCTTTTTTTGTTGGTTCATTCTACACATTCAATGTGGTCCTTTTTGATTGCTAAAGAAGATATATTTCATTAATAATGTGCATTAATAAGAAAAAAAAATTAACAAAATCTTCATAAAGTGATGAAATATAAATATTTAAATTATGTTGCCACATTCTTATTCACCATAAAAGTAAGCCATAATCATTATGAGCAGGTTGACTACCACAGATTTCAGCAGAGCTTTCATTTAACACATTAACTACCGCAAGCCGGTGGGACCGGCTTTTGAAATGCTATCATTTGGACCGCAAGCCGCTCAGAGCGTATATCAAATTTTAGTAATAAAACGAATGAAAAATGTACTGAAACACTTTCTGATCTAGTTCAAAATGTTAAGTTGCTACCGGAAAACAAATTACCAAAGCATGGTTGTTGTAGAACACTGGAAAATTGATATTATGTTCATGTTTTTCAGCGTTTTTGGTTAGTTACCAAATCGTGTAAAACTGTTTACCGTGGCAACTAGTGATAGGAACACAAAAATGCTTGTACATCTCGTCTAACGGCTGAATATGCTAGAAACTTGTTTCAACACTTGACTGATAGATCTAGCGACGAGGACAAGAGTGAAAACGGTATGCACATTGATTGAAATACAGATTTTGATAGAGATGGGGCGCAAGCAGTTATAATTGTGAAAATATTGCAAGTCCTTGGCCATCGGGGGCCATTAAATAGCAACAACCTCTATTAGAGTTACAAATGGTGCTTATTGTAATAGTACATTCATTTATCTTTAAAATGACATGTAATTCATAAAAATCTGTAAACAATAACGAAAACTACCACTTACTTTGTGCAAACACCTACAGGATTAAAATGGGAGAAATATTTAATTCGGTCACAGTGGGTTTTTCAATTCGGTAGTTAATGTGTTAAATTATGTTGCCACATTCTTATTCACCATAAAAGCCATAATCATTATGAGCAGGTTGATTATCACAGATTTCAGCAGAGCTTTCATTTAAGCTTATAGGGAACAATGATTCTGTTTTACCTTTGGCTATTTGTTGACTTTGTCCAACATTCTTCTTCTTCTTTTAGGTAAGAAGAATTCCAGAAATCTCTAGCCTCAGCAGATTCTATAAAGACTTGTAGTTAGAGATTAATATTCTTTTTCATATCTCTTTTCCTATTCTTTTATATATAATTGTTCCCTTAGCTATAAAAGGTATGATAAAATTATAAGTACAATATTATAGCAATATACAATAATCAAATCATTCAAAATGAAATTATCCTTGATCAAACAGTGCATTCTCTTCTGCTTACCTGCTGTGGCATACTTTTCTTCTGGAATTTGAATCAGAGATGAAAGGTATTTGACATAGGCATCAAACTTGACACGGCCCTCCTCAAGAAGTCCAGCACCTATTGACCAAATGAGAGCTTGAAGGAAGTAGGCCTCCAGTTCTGTTGGCTCTGGGATTTCCTTCACCAGCACAGCATTAAGCATCATGCTAAGCTGAATCACCTGAAATTAAACGTAATGTTTGCTTTTAAAATTACACAGACATCCTAGATTTCCATTTAATTTTGTTTCCTTCTGTTAATTTTTTTTAACCACTGCCTTCAAGCATCATATGAAGTTTTGATGGTAATACCGTTTTTTTTCTTCAGGTAATCTGTTTAACAGTTAAAACCATTTCTTTTGCAAAAGTTATCTACTTCAGTTTATTCTTTTTCTTCAGTGGTCTTCACAATGCCTATGTGCTGTGTTAAAAACAAAATATTTGAATTAGTTACATTGAACACAGCCAAATAACCTTTCAACCCCACTATTTCACTATTTCATTGCACAAATAAAATAAGAATAAAAAAATTCAACAGACTATAATAACTCAGTTTTTGGGGTTGGTCAAAAAGCTGATAAACCATGGAAACAAATAATATGTTACAAAAAAATCATAAATGTGGTAACTACCAGCTCAAATGCATAAGAATCCACACAAGCAAGGTGTACAGCATTGGCCTGATGAAAGCCAGATGCTTGAAATCCAGCAGCTGACAAATCTTTTATAAATGCAAAATCTGAAAGCGCCATTCAGAATGTGAGAATGCTGAGTGAAGCTGAAAAAAATGGCACAGGTGGCCAAGTAAATGAGATGCTAGGACACCAAATTACTGGGACTTGAGGAGACAAGACAGTATGGAGTTGGACAAAGCAGTGAATACGAGAGAAAACAGTATCTATTCAAGACATGAATACAAAGATAATATGCAAAAAATAGACAGGAAGGGGGTCACCATTATTTTGTCATTAGAAGCAAGGTAGGCACTAATAGAGTGGGAATCAATATCATCCAGAATAATAACAGACAAATTTAAAACAAAAGGAGGGAAAGAATCCCCATAATTCAATGCTATGTACCAGCAAACAATGCAGGTTATACTACGAAATAAAAGTTCTATGATAAGCTCTAGGAAACAATAAGCAAAGCACAAAGGTGAGGTGTAAAGATAGTCATGGGCGATATGAACAGCAGCTATGAATTGATTGTGGGAAGGCATGGCACAAGAATTAAACAGAATTGAAAAAGAGAAAATCTTTGTCAGCTTCTGTGATCTCAATCAATTGGTCATAGGAGGAACCATCTTTCCACACAAGAATGCACAAAAGGTGAAACAGACCTCACCAGATAGGCACATACAATGTCAAAATGACCAGTAACTCTGAGCCCTTAACTTAATATACATTAATGAAGCAATCAACACTGTTATTTATACACCTTCCAGGTAAAAGAATAGCAAAAACACAAACTTACCATGTTCAGATTAGTCAAAGGCACAATGGTCTTCATCTTCTCTCCTTGTCGTCCATCCTGGATACCCTCGACCACCAGGTCAATACAAAAGGGTACATATTTTTCATATAGCAGATTGAGGTCATCCTGTTCCTGTTTTGTTGGCCTGGTTGCAACCCATTTCTGCCAGTATGGTTTGTATCCCAGATTTTTGGGGTCAACAAAGACCATGCCACATCGAGGGATGGTTGCAGGTGAGGCATACTGCAAGTCAAACACCTGGAAAATAACAACAATCAGAAACTTATTTTCAAACACAGCCTCACAATTTTATGTTTTAATATACAAATATGCAGATCAAAAGAATGTATGTTATTATTGAGAAATACACATATATATGATGTAAACATGCCTGTTAAAATCAATCAACTTTCTCAAATTTAAGTGATATGTCTGCCATAATTTGAAAAAAAGTGATAAATACTGCTTTAACTCTTTCAGTCCCAAGCAAAAAAGTGGGTTTGGCCCAAGCAAAAATGGCCACCCCAGTGCGTTTTTATTGTTGTTGTTTGGAAATAATTTTTTAAACTGTTCATATGCATAAATAACTTTGTTGTTGTATATGAAACTGAAGGTAATTGGATGTACTTTACTCTTGTGCTACAAGTATAAAAGCTTTCATTGAAAAATGATTACTTATTCAAGGTAAAATGGAGGATATGCGCTTAAAAAAATGATTCGTTATTCAAGGTAAAATTGAGGATATGCGCTTAAAAAAATCGCTATAAAAATCTAAAATAAATATCTCAAAACAGAAACACGTTCACTCTTAAACACGTGCGGTATTTAAAAGAATGTACTTGCAGTCGGAAATGACGTTGTGGGTGGTTTGTGGGTAGTTATAATTAGAAACAGTCTCAAACAGAGGCACATATACTAAAGGCTTTTTAAAGTCGATTGGGCCAAGCGCGTCTAACCCATGAGCCTTTATAAAGTCGATTGGGACTTGAAGAGTTAACATCACACATATCCCTAAGAATTGGCAAGGAGATTAGAACCCTTGCCTCTTGTGGCAAAGCTACCAAGTTCTGGGTTTAAGGCCTGGTAGTGTTATGTTCTAGTCTATCCAGCTGTAAATGAATACCTGATTCACTCTTGATTAAGGAAAGGCAAAGGTGTAAGGAAAGGAACTGGTCATCCCTTCTCATAAAGCTGGACCTATAACAGTGTAGTCTCTAACACTTCACTCACCTATGGCAGAATCTGCTATGGGACTGCCATTACCTTTACATATCAAGTGAATTTACCTTTAGCCATACACAAATAAATACCTAGTCGCATTAATAACATCAGATGGAACAGTTTCTCAGAAAATAAAAAAATAAATAGAATAGCCCAAGCAACAACAACAAAAACAATCTTTTTGCAAAAAATATTAATCAATGGAAACCTATACACTCAGGTCACATATAATATGACACCTATCATCATTTTCTGGTCACAATAGGTTGAGGTAACATCTATTTTACAAGTACAGGATTTGTCCAACAGATCTCTGCTCCTATTGCACTAGTGCCCTAGATTTCTATAGAGAGTTACGTCAACTATGTCAGAATCAAAAACGAGGCTGAATGACATAGATGCCATTTTCAGCTGGACAATACCAGGGTTAGTAGCGAGAATAAGCATCGAGTAAGATTTTTTTTTTTTTAATTAATGAAGAAAAATATCCCGTTCAACCTCTGATGGGTTATAATTAGGATATATATTGTTTTCAATTCCAAATAATATGAACAACTGCCTATATGAGAAAGTAGCATCACATTTGTCAAATCATTGTAAATAGGGACAATCACAATTATGCTAATACGTTAAATAAATAAACAAAAAACAAAACAAAACAAACAAACAAACAAAATCAAGAAGAAACTCTGAACAAGAATAATATTAAAATGGAGGGGTGTAAAGGCCTGGTGGTTCCAGTTATATAACTGACTTTAACAGATATTTAATTGACTTTCATCTGTTAAAAGTCATATGCATTGTAAGAACAGCATCAGACCTTCACATTCCCAGCCACTAATATTAACATTTGTTCGTGTTAAATATTGTTTGACTATATTTTGCAGTTCCCTAGGTCTGTCTATTCTTAACACCTCTTCTATATATATATATTATATAATTTTTTTTTTTCCCTCTAACCAGCGGCACTCGAGCTTTCCAGCTCTTTTGGCCCAATGACATGTCATTGCGAGGCTGGGGGGGGTCAGTGGACTTTCCTTCCAACCCGGTCAGGAGCTTCGCTCCTTCCCATCCACATGGGATTTATGTGCAGGAGCCGTTCAGGTCATTCAGTCAAATTTCCGGTCGTAAACATTCCTTCAAACGCTGACGCCCGGGTTTGAACCATGAAAACCTGGTCGCCAGTACAACGCCGTAGCCATTACACCAGCGCGGCTCCCATTATATAATAATAAAAAATTATATAATATAGTTATATAATAAAATTATAATAAAATCTCCGGTCCAAAATATGTAATTACATTTTGTTAAAACAATCTATACATTGTCGCATTTTTAATGAAAACAAAAACTGATGTTATCATCTGGATCCAGTAAAACTGTCAGTGTCTACAACAGTCATTCACCAGTTTCCACATTTCAAACTAGGTAAATAGTTCAATTCAAAGGGAGTATGTTTTGCTAAGTGTTGCAATTCTAACGGAATATTTGTTGCCAAATAGTGGAATTCTGATGGAATATAAAATTTAACGGAGTATGTGTTAAAAATTCACGCTACTTATTCTATTCAACAAACCGGTAAGTAAACTAGTTTTCTTCTTTTTGTTTTGTTAGTTGACATACAAAGAATAGTACAAATATGTGCTACTGTATTTGCATCTAATTTTATTTCAAATTATTAGTTAAACTAAACGAAAATGCAAATTGGGTCTGAAACTCGCGATTGGGTCCATTTTCCTGCAATACAGGTACAGCCGAAAATGGCGGCCAAATTTTAGTTGGCGTAACTCTCTATAGAAATCTAGGGCACTATGTGGCACCAGCCCCCTGACAGCCAAACATCTGCTCCAGTCCTGCCCAACTTACAGCAGTGAACAGAGTGGCATATGGCAACAACCCACTTCTCTCAACGAAAAACTGTAAGGAGATGTCAGGAACCTTGAGCTGACTACTGCCTTTATTAGAGTCCTAAATGTAGGTCTGAGGGCAAAAGAAGAAGAAGCAGAAGAACCTATTCTATAATAAAGATGCTAAATGTGAACAAAGAATAAGCAACTAAGATAATACTGGAGGCCACATACAGTTTTTGCGAAGAATGGTAAGAATCTCATAGATAGTTACAATTCTAATGAGGATATACTGAATGAGGTCAGCATGTTCAGGAAATTACCACAAAGATTAGAAAGAGAAGCTGTACACCTTCAAATGGAAAAGCAAATTAGAACAGCCTGTTACAATAGGTCATACTATGGAAGAACATAGAAAAATGAGAGAACATGTCTTAACATTGCATGATAAAGAGTCAATAGTTGAAACAGGATAGCAGTTATTGTGAGACATGACAACAATGCCAGTTAACATTGATCTTGATGAAAAAAAAAAGATTCAAGAAATATGCAGATCAAATGAAAGTGACTGTTGTAATCCCAGTACATAAAGATTAAGTGACTGTGTCTCGTATAATATACATACATATAAATTACAAACAAAGGTAAAGGTAGTCCCATAGCAGATACTGCCATAGGGAAGTGAAGCGTTAGAGATTTCACCATACTAGGTCCAGCATCGAGAGGTGGGGTGACCAGTTCTATTACTCTCTGCCTTTTCCTTCCCTAACTCAAAGAGCAGAGTCAGGTACCCATTTACAGCTGGGTAGAATGGAGCGTGTCAGTACGGTGATTCAAACCTGGCACCTTTGCCGCAACAGACCAATGCTCTAACCACTTTGTCAATCGGAAACTCACATATACATTACAAAAAAAAAACATAAAAAATTACAGAATGAAAAAACATTTTTAACACAGCCAATGATATTTGAGGTTGATCAGACCATTTGCTTCTTCTATACTTCTGGTTTTACAGCTCTATCATAGTTTTTTTAAATGCTTGCAATTTGAAGAAAAAAAAACTAGGTTGAAAATAACATTTCATAAATTCTCAAAAATGATATGTCAGTAATAAGGGTTGTTAAAAAAACCTTAATAAAACGACAGGAAACAAAAGTTAACGAAATAAACATTTTTAAATAGACATTTAATTAACATAATTGTCTTTCAGCTCCTTGTGCTCAGAACAAACATACGCCAGGTCCTTCAGTACTGTGCCATCCATTCAAGGTCCCTTCATGTCTTATTCATCCCTGTCATATCTGTCTCCATTCCTCTTCTTCATGTGTTTCTTTTGTCTCCCTCTATTTCTCTTACCTTGTGGACTCCACAAAAGCGACCATCTTGTAATGCTGTCAACTGGCTTTCTCAATATGTTTCTTATTCAATGCCAGCATCTTCTCCTTGCATCCTGTTACAATGGTATTTGTCTGGTCATTTTCATCAGTTTCACATTAAGTGATCTTGTCATACCATTTCCATCCTGCTGCTCTGCGCAAGCACCCATTTTTGAAAAGTGTATTTTTTTCAGGTTATTATTTTCCTTGTTCTCCATGTATCAGAGCTACATAATAGGACTGACTTGATATTTGAGCTGATTTAATAAATATAAGATTACACAAAAACATTTTTAACCATGCAGTTTGAATTAAAAGGGTCTTTTAAAATCAAGAACATAGAAACAATAAAGGTGGGAAACAAATCTTCAAAAAGACAATTAAACACTGAAATAAAATACAACATAAAAGCCATATGAAAGCTTTTCCCAAACCTTCTCATGTTAATTCTTCTTCCTCTTCATTGCCTTTAAGCTCCCTGTAAAGTATAGGCCTTCTATTAAACCTCACCAAGTACTGTTGTACAGGTACTGTTGTACAGGTACTGTTGTACAGGTACTGTTGTACAGGTTCTATGTTCAAGTTATTTCTATGCCATCTTTATCCTTCTTATTTCTGTCACCAGTTCTCTTCTCCAAGTGTTTTTGGATCTCCCTCTACTTCTTTTACTTCAGGATTTCAGAAAAAGAATGCGCCATGATGACATAGATGGTTTCATCAGTGAATGTTGCAACCACTTCTGGTATCTTTTGGTCACCTCATATTACACTGGTATTTGTCTGGTTTCACATTGGTGATCTAGCTAGCAGTGGCTGATCTACATTTTGGGGCCCCTGAAGCTTGATCTCTAGGAGGGGTCCCTTTTATTTTTAAAAAGTGTTATAAGATGGGAAAGAAACATATTAAAAAGAAAACTGGAATTGGGGGCCTTGAAGCTCAAGCTCCATTAGCTTCATAGTAGATCTGCCTCTACCTGCTATAATGTTTTAATCCTCCTATTCTGTGCAATAGAAAAAAGCAAGATATTGGTGAATAGCCATAAGAAACATGTTCCGACCAACATTACGTTAAATGGGCAAACGTTAGAAGAAGTTAACACCTTTAAATATCTTGGGTCCACTATATGTAGTGATGGAAGATCAAGTAAAGAAATCAAGACAAGAATTGAGATGGCCTCAGCTGCCATGACAAGGTTGAATGTGATCTGGAAAAGTAACATCAGTTTTCCTGTGAAGATCAAATTATACAAATCACTTGTATTATCTATTCTCTTGTATGGGTGTGAGGGCTGGACACTCACTGCAGATACAGAGCGAAGGATTCAGGCTTTCGAGCATAAATGTTATAGAAGAATTCTGCGCATTTGCTATAAAGAGCACAAAACAAATGTCTATGTTAGAGAGAAGATAAACACCTATGCAGGCCACCAAGAACCACTTTTGTCAATAGTGAAACGTCGAAAGCTTGCCTGGTTTGGGCATGTAACTCGTCATGACTCCCTTTCGAAAACGATCCTTCAGGGAACAGTCGAAGGTAAACGGAGAAGAGGAAGGCAGAGAAAATCCTGGGCTGATAACATCAAAGAATGGGCAGGACACGGTTTTTCCACACTTGTATGCATTGCTGAGGATAGAGAGCAGTGGAGGACCCTGTCTGCTGATGCTTCCACCATGGCACCCCTACGACCCATGACGGGTTACGGGCTGAGATGATGATGATTCTGTGCAAGCCCCTGTATGTGTGGTTACCTAGTACCAATTTAAACTATCATACATATCATAAAAAGTGATTAAAGAGAGTTGGATTTGGGGCCAGATATCCATATGTCAAACTTGGATAATCACGCAAACTTATAGAAGATCAATGATAAGTAATAATAACGGATGCAAATTTTATCAAGAAAAGAGTTCCAGAGCATAATTTGGCTACCAAACTATAAAATAAAACACTTACCTCAAATAACATTGCACTGTGTTTCTGCAGCCGGATTCTTTCACCATTTGCAAGTGTCAGCAACTTGTTGTCATCCATGACAGAGTTCATGTTTTCAACCCACAATGCATCAACATCACCATCGTAAACAATGTACTTGCGCTCATTTTTGTCTGTGGGCTTGTTGATGTCTCGGAAAATGTTAGACAGCAGGCCATCTGTCCAGTCACGGGTCACTGGGTCAAGGATACCATACAGTTCAACGACTGATCTATCCTTAGGGTTGATGACATACAGCTTTGTGGTAATCCCCAGTCTGCGAGGGAAAAGATGCAGCTATAAATTTTTTTTTTAAATTAGCCAAACACAGTTTTTTTTTAAGTGAAGTCTGCACTAGATGGAGTGAGCACAGAAAGAAAAACCTTACTCAAGTCCAAATTTGACATCTGTTCCTTTTAGCTAAACAAAATAATTTTTTTTTTAAATTACTTGCTACTTTGACAGAATGTATTTAAATATTCCTCTACTTCCTTCTACTAGCTACAACTACCATTATATGTCAGTGTTAGACCCAGTAACACTTTCTGGCAAACCAAGTGGTCAAAGTTATTGTTGGGCTGCATTAGCATGTTACTCTTCTCTTCTCTTCCTCGTTCGTCCTGAAAAGGACGTTGGTTGCGTTGTGTCTGTTTACGCCGGAGCTGTGATATCTGCACCTTTCGGTTGACACATCCGACTTCAGCACAGCATTTTTTGGGACCGGGTTTGCCTTCCCTCTGCGATCCCTACTCTCTCAGCCAGACTGCAGTGATGCAGCCTGTTTCCAGGACCACCACGTGGAGGTGGAGTAGGGTCTTGGTCAGCTCTGGTTCGCTGACCCTGATGCAAGCAGTCAAGCTATGGGTCGCTGACTGCATTCTCTATTGCTGCATCTTTGGGTCCCATTAGCATGTTACAGGTTTCAGCTATGTCCTCTAAGCTTTAGATGTCCTGTTTGCTTATGTCAATGGTGATTTGTAAATCTTCATTGTTATATAGAACCAATCCCAACATACGGGAGTGAGTCATGAACAATTAGTAAACAAATAGGGAAGGTACTAGAGGCCACAGAGATGTGGTTTAAAAATTTTTTTAAAACACCATGGACAGCCAAAAAGAATAATGAGGATGTCCTGATAGAGGCCAATGTACAAAGGAAACTTATTTCACAAGTTAGAAAGAAGCAATCCACTTTGTTCTGGGCATGTTATGAGAAGACGAAAGCTGGAATATATCATAACAACAGGTAAGATTGAAGGAAAAAGAGATAGGGGAAGACAAAGAGAACAAATACTGGACAGTTTGACATCATGGCATGGAAAGAAGTCAACAGCAGAAGTGATAAATTGTCCTGGAGACAGGAAGTTGTGGGGAGACATGATCTCCTATGCCACTAGGCAGAGTACTTGAAGAAGAAGAAGATTTGTAAATTTTTACTGGTTCTCCAGTTGCATCTTAACCAGAAAGCAGAACTATTTCCTTCTCTGTTTATCAGTTTCTTTCCTATTTATGTTTGAGTTTAAAAGTTTCTTGCATTACTGTGATTTTTATCCATTCCTTCATGTATTCAATGTTACATTTCTCTGGCACTTGATTTCATATGTCCCTTTTTTGGCTTGGGCTTTGTTGATTACCTATACTTCATTGGACGAAACATGGGGTTGGTATAAAATAATCTGAATTATTCTTCTTTTCTATTTGACCTTTGAGCTGCTGAATGCGGAGCATAGCCTACAATCACATCTCTGAAAAAAGCTTGATTGTCCTGGGAATCCTGGTACAATTCTTTCTATGTTTTCCCTGGGCCTTGTTATCTCCATGTGTAATTTTCATCTCTGTATTTTGAAGTCATCTATTAGCAAAGAAGGGAACAAGACAAGACCAACTACTCACAGCAACAACTCTCCAAACAGCCTAATCCCTCATACGAACAACAAACAAAGAAACCTGGCTGAACAGTTGAGCCATGGGAAACACTGGGAGAGAGGTTTACAGACATATGGCTGGTCCTGATCCTAATGACAACATCGGCCATCTTACAAGGAGGGATCAGAGCACCATTTTTTGGCTCAGATCACATATACCACTCAACAGTCACTTGAGCAGAATCCAACCACAACACTGTCCAGAGTGTCAGCTATGTAACTACCCCTACCAAACTGTTGACTACCACCTCTTTGAGTGCCCAGCACTCGATGATGTCAGGAAAATACTCCTTCCTCCAAGGCCAGATAAGTGGAACAGCTTGTACGGAGAAACAAAACAACTTGCAAAAACATGCAGATATCACTACATGGCATTGGGCCGAAGGGCAAGAGCCCAAGTGCCGCTGGATTAATAACAACAACAACAATAAGAAGTCATCTATTTCTTCTTAACTAGGCATTCCAGAACAAGGACTGTCTTGTGATGCTAGCTGACAATGGTCTCAAAGGGTGTCCTTTTCAGGCTTTAGACAGCTGTAGAAACTAAGAGCAATTGTAATCACAGATAATATATAATTCACATAGTTGAAATTACTTACCTACTTTTTTTTGTTCTTTTGGCTCTGTCATATTTTTGAAAAAAACTGACTGAGATATATTGCTAAAAATGCAATGGCTAGCTGAATAACAACTTAATACAGGATTATATCAGTAAGTCAATACACTTGGCTTCCTTGAGTGCCTTGTCCGACATTCCCAAACTATCATCCTAATCTTCTGCTCATTTCTCTATTTCTCCAAGCTGCTCTCCATCCTTCATTTCAGTCATATTGCCCCTACTCCTGTATTTCTTGGTCTTTTACTCATCTTATTTTCTTTGGATTTCATAACCCTTCATGATGAGTTGTGCTAGTGGGTGGTGGCTTCCTCGGAAATATCAACCATTCTGTACTTAAATATTTTTTTATTTACTGTTACTCATATGTTTATTTTTTTCATTTTTGTACTGAAGGCATTGATTTCTAACTAAAACGTACACTCATTTTCTATAAATCATTCGTAATCATCTGTTTTGTGTAGTATTTGCACTAAAACAAAGCGTACAAATGCAGCAGGATACAACAAAATGCACGTTATAATTAATTTTGAATGCCACATATGTTTCACATTTCTGTTTGTATTGTAGTGCTAAGGAAAAGATGCAGGCAACAGCCAATTCAAACAGAAATAAAGGTAAGAAAGTGGCGATGGATAGGACATACACTCAGAAGAGAAAAATCAAGCACAGCCAGAGTTGCCCTTGACTGGAACCCACAGGGGAAAAGAAGAGTGGGGAGGCCAAAGAGAACTTGGAGAAGAACTGTTGAAGAGGAGGCTAGGGAAATTGGAATGACTTAGGCATAGATGAATAAGACAGCCCAGAATAGAAATCGATGGATAGCAACTGTTTCAGCCCTATTTTCCACAGGGAGTGAAAAGGTATGATGATGATGATGTGTGTCACATATCATCACCGCAGTCATTTTTCTTGTGCTCCCTATGGAGCATGGAGCCACTACTGTAGCTGGTCTCCTTGCAGGAAGCCTGCACATGTTCCTATAGCTGTGGTTTCTGTGGCATTCTTTCTTTTACATGATGAGGTTACCAGCCCCATGCAAAACCTTAAATTGGTGACCTTAAACAACACGCTAAGGTCAAAGTAGCCATACTTTTTCTTTATCTCTTCAAAGACCCCAGGGAACTACACAAGGCATGTATAACACACATATGTGTGTATACGTATATATATATATATATATATATATATATACAGGGTGGTCATAAAGTCATTCCCTGATTTCAATTTTTTTTTGCAAAAACAGTATCATGCGAGGGTGGTCATAAAGTCTTTCCCTGATTTCAAATTTTTTTTGCAAAAAAAGTATCATGCGCAGAAACATTGGGTTTTTTGGAAATTGCAACAAAGAGCATTAATTTTTTTTGCTACCTTTGTAGGTTGCGCACAAATCATCTTTTTCAACATGGCGTCAATGAAGGAGAAAGCGCAGTGTGTTTTATGGTATCGCGAAAGTAAATCGCCGTTGACAGTGCAAAGAAAGTTGAGAAGGGAGTATGGACGAGATCCTCCAGATGTTAAAAGCATCAAAGCTTGGTATAAAAAGTTTACGGACACTGGCAGCGTCGGTGACATGCCCAGAGCAGGTAGGCCTCGTGTGAGTGAAGAAACTGTGGACACAGTGCGCACGTCATTTCAACGCAGTCCTCAGAAATCAACCTATCGTGCCTCAACAGAACTTGCAATCCCTCGAAGCACAGTGTTGAAAATCCTACACAAACGGCTTCAACTCTATGCATACAAGGTACAAATCGTTCAAGCTTTGCGGCCAAATGATTTTCCTCGACATGTTGCATTTGCTAAAAAGATTTTGCAACGAATTGATGAAAATAATGATTATCTTACACGAATCGCTTTTTCTGATGAAGCTACATTTCACGTTTCTGGAAAAGTCAACAGACACAATGTCCATATTTGGGGGTCAGAGAACCCATGTGTTGTGTTAGAGCACAAGAGGGACAGTCCTAAAGTGAATGTGTGGTGTGCTTTGTTGCACAATAAAGTTATCGGACCTTTCTTTTTTGCTGAGCCCACCATTTCATCAAACGTTTACCTCGACTTTATGTTGAACCTCAATTACAAGAGTTTCAGCCGTTTGTAATTTTTCAACAAGACGGCGCACCACCGCACTGGGGCTTAGCTGTTTGCCAGTACTTGAATACCATGTTTCCAAAACACTGGATTGGAAAGGATGGGCACATACCATGGCCTCCACGTTCACTGACTAACAAAAAAAAACTTTTTTTTTCTTTCTCTAACATTTCTATGTTTTTCTGGTCAATTTTAATGCGCTGTTTTTAAATCTGCAAACCGTTTTTCTCTATCAGGTCGGGATCTCTAGAAATACGCAATTGAAGTTTTTTAACAACGCATACAGTATTACAACATCATTCATACAAGAAGTATAACAGTTATGTAGGCTTGAATTTCTTTGCAGTCGACTTTCGTCGGTGAATGGCATGTGGTACATCGCGATGAAGCATCCAACAATAATCGGCAAGCATGGTCACACTCCACCGTCCTTGATAACGTGACTCCATTACGGCGATATCTTGATGGAATCGTTCTCCATGTTCATCGCTGACTTCGCCAAGGTTGTCAGGGAAAAAGTCAAGATGTGAATCGAGCAAATGGATTTTGAGGGACATGTTACAGCCCATAATTCTGTATGCATCTATGCACTGCTTAACAATATGCAACATAGTCGACAGATTTGTGATTTCCCAGAAAGTTATCGACGATCGATTTGAATGCCATCCATGCGCGAAGTTCACTACCATGTAACAAGTTCTCGAATTGTTTGTCTGCAATAACTTTCCTAATCTGAGGTCCTACAAAGATACCTTCCTTTATCTTTGCATCGCTAACTTGCGGAAACTTTTCTCGAAGATAAGTGAAAGCTTTGCTCGTTTTATCTAACGCTTTTACAAAATTCTTCATGAGCCCCAACTTTATATGTAACAGTGGTAAAATGAAGCTGTCTTTGTTAACTAATGGCTCGTGTATTACATTTTTATGGCCGAGCTGCATACGATCCCGGATAGGCCACACCTTTCTTGCATAATGTTCCTGTCTGTTGCGGCTGTCCCATTCACATCGGAAGCAACAAAATTTAGTATACCCAGTCTGCATGCCCGTGAGAATTGCAATGACCTTTAGGTCTCCACAAATCCGCCATTGGTAGTCATTGTACTTTATTTTTTCCAAACGTATAGCCATATTGTCATAAGTTTCTTTCATATGAACAGAGTAGGCGACTGGAATTGATGAAAATAAATTTCTGTTATGCAATAACACGGCTTTTAGACTAGTCTAGGAAGAATCGATGAAAAATCGCCATTCGTTGACTATGTGCTCATGACCGTTTACATCTTTGCAATAGCAAATGTCATCATCCATCTCAAAGTATTGAACAAGTTCTCTGTGTCTATGACGAAATTTAGATATCGGAGTATTGGGCGCTAAAAGATTCCATTCTTTGAGTCGCGAACCGAGTAATTCCGCTTGTCCTTTGGTAAGAGCGAGATCACATATTAGATCTGAAAGTTCTGAATGGTTAATTAAGTAAACACCATCATTCACCGGTATGTAATCTGAGTCAGAATTAGTTTCTAAAGCAGGTAAACTATCACTTTCTGATGGTTCATTCACGTCCAACGGATATTGTTCTGGTGGTACTTGGATCGGACACGTGATTGGATCATGAGGCACTGGTTTCGAAACCGATTCAATATTTGGATAAACCACAGACTTTCTAGTTTTAAAAGTGAAACCATGGATATTTGTCAAGCAGAAGTAACAATCAGTAGTGTGATTTGTATGTTCACGCCATATTACTGGCACTCCAAAAGGCATCGACTTATGCTTCGGCGATTTTCGTAACCAACCTGCCAATGTATCGAACAAACTGCATTTGGCTTCCAAGATTTATTTGCATCATCAACTTTCGAATCGAAATAAAGTTCATATGCTTTCTTTAGTAATGGTGTAAAGTTTTTCTGGTCAACACGATCGGTAAAATATCCGCACACGTAACAGAACAGATCAGCCGAATTTCTACAACTTCTAGAAGCCATATTTTGCTCAGAATTATTTCAAAATACAGTAACTATTTGAAAAATCGCGTAACATATGTCATGCATCTTTTAGCAGTATAAAAAGTAGAATTATGTTGCTTTTTATTAATATTTAATAAGTTATATAGTAAAAATGAAACGGAGCAAATAACGGTTTCCCAAAAATATATTTATTCACAAATATCTTAAGAACCCGATGTGATAGAGATAAACGGATTTCAGATTTGAAATCAGCGCAAGAAACTGACCTAAGTACACTTATTCTTATATAAGAAAGAAAAATGTTGTTTGTCAGTGTATTACATCTCTATACTTTTTTCTGTGGGGTTACACTAAGGACAGAGTGTACAGTTCACCAATTTCAGATATTGACACTTTGAAGGCAAGGATAACACAAGTGCTTGCAACGGTGACTGAGGAGATGTTATCAAACACATGGCGAGAAATTGAAAAGCATTTAGACATTATCCATGCAACAAACGGCGCAAATGTTGAAATATACAAATAGCATTAAAAAAACTGTTTTAGTTCTGGAATAATTTCCAAAAAACCAAGTGTCTCTGCAAAGAATACTTTTTTTTTTTTAATTTTTGAAATCAGGGAAAGACTTTATGACCACCCTGTACAGTATATCTCTGAGAAACGTAAGAGATGACCAAGAACACACAGAATTTGACCAATTTAACATCGGCGGGTACCAGATCCCGGAAATCAGAAATGCTGATGACACAGTCCTCCTATCGACCAACCCAGAAGGACTTGAAAATTAATTCTGTCAACCAAAAAACACAGCGTGGCCCAGAATCTATACCTAAACACTAAGAAGACCAAAGTATTGACAACAGATAAAGTAAAGACCAAACCAGAAATTGAAACTGATAATGAAGAACTGGAAGGTATTAATGAATTTGAATGCTTTGGATCAATCATCAACAGCTCTGGCGACTGTGCAGTAGAAATGAAAAGAAGACTTGCAATTGCCTCACATAAACTAATACAGATGAAAAATCTATGGCACGGCACAAGCAAAGAAACAAAGTTACATGATCAGAGCATGTATATTCCTAGTAGTAACATATGGCTGTGAGACATGGACGCTCAATAAAACAGTTGCAAAAAAGATTACATCATTTGAAAGTAAATGCTACAGAAGGATGTTGAGAATACCTTGGACAGAAAAAAAGACCAACAGAGAAGTACTGCACTCACTAAACATAGAGGGAAATTGGTTATTAAATACAATCGCAATAAGGAAGCTGAAATTTTTTAGTCATATAAAAAGACATAATAGTCTGGAAAAATTAGTAATGGAAGGCATGGTCCCTGGATAAAGGGGAAGGAGGTGACCTAGAGGACAGTGGATCCAGGACATTACAGAGAGTCTGAACATGTCTTTGGATAATTCAGGTCGACTTGCCCAAAATTGTGATGCGTTCAGAGCAGCTGTAATGGAGACAACGTTCACATGATGATGACGATATATATATATATATATATATATATATATATATATATATATATATATATATATATATATATATATATATATATATTTATATAATTCTGCCCTGTGCTGTTTCCATGGTTCCCTGAGCAGACAAAGGAAGAATAGAGCTGCTGCTCCTTAAGGTATGCTGTGAAAGGTGATTAATATGAAGTTGCACGTAAAGGCTGGCAACCTCATGAGTACAACAAATTGTTACATAAACCACTGTTGCAAAAGCATAGGAATGCTTTTTTTTTGCAGGCTTTCTAGGAACCAGAAGTTTAGCAGTGGCTTCAAGCTGCAAAGGGAGAAAAAAGGGATAAGATTATGATGACATTAATTTTGTGTAAACTAATATGTGAGGTCTGTGAAAATATACTATTTTTAATGCTTACTTAAATATAAAACACCTTACTTTGTTTGGGCCTGTGCTAGGGTATTGATGACCACAGATTTTCCACCACCTGTTGGTCCCACAACCATAGTGGTGTGCCTTGTCAACATCGTCTCATACATCTGCACCACCTTGTCCACCTAAAGAATAAATGAGAATGCCAAATTTCTTACTTGCGTTAATGGATAAATAAGAATGCCAAATTTCTTATTTGCATTTGCATGTACACAGCAAGCTGTTTGGGCTATGGCAGGTGCATGGCATCTCAGAATGTGGACCCATCTTGTCATTAAAGAATTGAATGAATATCAAGAAAATATAGGAATATGATGCTAGCAAACTACTGTGTTTCACCGATGCACAGGTCTACCCACTAACAATATGGTATGCGCAAAATGCAGATCAGTGCTAATTAATGATAGAATGTAGGTAGCTTAAATAGGGTTGTATAGCAACCTGAATTATTAAGGATGTCATGTATTTGTGCGATAATAAATCTCCTGTGTGAACATTATGAACATTACAGGGAAGGCACAAAACTTATTTCAAAATTTTTTTGTATCAGAAATTAAAAATCTGGACAACTGAATTGATTCACCCACATACTGCAATATTTTTGTACTAAATACTGCTGCTACTTCATGGTGATGGTTAACTCTGTTGTGTGCATTACATTCTCCCCTGGCTGGTGGAAACTTACTCTTTCTTATTTAAGATGTTAAAGTTCATTGCTGTCAGTTTGCTTTACTAGCTGCAATGCTGTGGTGGATTCTATTGAATTTCTAGTTCTTAAAGATGGAAGATTTTGATACCTTCAGATATCTCTCAGAAACAGAACCAATGTCTTGTTTTATTTTTTTACCAGATATGATTTGTTGTTGTTGCCGTTTGCTAAAGCATACTATTTGATGATGTCTGAGTGAAGATTTTGTTCAAA
This sequence comes from Oreohelix idahoensis, assembly GCA_024509875.1. Lineage (NCBI taxonomy): Eukaryota > Metazoa > Mollusca > Gastropoda > Stylommatophora > Oreohelicidae > Oreohelix > Oreohelix idahoensis. Next base: position 561,146 of record JAMPIV010019121.1, read on the forward strand.
ACTGACAACTGAAGAGACTTGCAGCTAATCAAATACATTAGTTCTTTGCTGTAAATTTGAATATCTGACAACCCTACTATTTGTCATACAAAATGTGGTCAGCATACAAAAAGAGGAACAAGACAACTTACTGGATACAATTATGTCCAAAACTTAAAATTAATTTTTCAATACATTCACTCCATATCTCACTTATCACAATGCGCACAAAATCTCATCCATTCAAAACTAAAACCATCGTTGGTATAAAATTATAGTCCATATTCGAATAAAACCTTCTTTTGCACAATATACATATAATTCGTACCTAACTAAAACCAATTTTTAAACAATATATAATAATTATTTGACAAATACTATTTACTGCACGCAATTCCCAAAATGACAGAACTGCACACCAAACTATCATTATAATGTTAAGAAAAACTTGAACCTGGTCCATTTTGCCCCGCAAGAAGAGCTTGACAAGTACAGTATCAAAGTTGCTCCTTCATTGCTAAGAAAACATTGTCTGATAACAATGCTTTACTATTTTTTAAAGTGTATTGTATGTCTTCTTGGTATTAGACAATCTACTTGCCTAGGTAACTGTTTGGTGCTACATTTAGTCTCCATTCCATACGCTAGCTAACAATATTGTTCAACTTTGATATGAGTAGAATATAGCTAATTTTTTTATATATTCCACATGAGGTTAGTAATGGGATGGGACAGATTTATGAAACGTTTTAGATAGAATACTAAAACCAAACCTACTAGTAAACTCTTGTGTCATTTATCCACCAGATATGAAAATAAAGCAGAAAAACGTGTTCACATTAATATAGTCACAGCTGAACACCATAACTTCATATGGTGCTTTAATTATAGAAACCACTATTAACATATGCTTCTTCAGTGCTGACCAGAGTCGACTTAACTTGTCAGTAAGTAATGGCACAAGTCAAATACACAATACAGCAAGTTAAGCTTTAGATAAAACAAAGAATATAACAAATATTTCAACACAATAGGTCACTACTAGACTATAGGATACTTTCATTAAGGATAAATCATGTATGGAGATGGCACATGAGAACAGTGAATTATGATAGGTACAAGACAATAACACAATTAGTGCACAGTGATAATATTTGCATACTGGTTACCTGATGAGGCAGTGGGACATATCCATTGTCCTGCAAGACTTGCTCTACAGCATCATTGAAGTTAGAATACCTAACCCTGGGACAATCCAAACCTGGGAACAAATCTCCAATAAGACCCAAGAACAAAGGCACATCCTCAAACACAAATTTGGGCAGGTTCATATCACGAAGGGCTCTCATCAACACCACATCCTTGGAATCAAATAGTTGCAGAAATCATTATTAACATTAAGGCTGTGTATGGTGCTTATCATACATAACAAAATACTATTTAGTTCTGTCCAACAAACATTAATGGGAAATGCAGTTTCCTTTCTTATGAGTTATGTTGCCTTGGATAATATCAGACAATGTTTTCCAGGCTTTTTTAATAATACCAAATCCTCATCCTTTAGAGTTCTCTTGCCTTGAAGTCAGATCTTGTGCCAATATTAAAAGCTTACAGTGTTCATAAAAGTAAGACAGGCAGTTAAGGGTAAATAATAAAGCATTATTGATCAAATTATACTGGACTAATGTGGAACAAAAGTTCTATGTAATACCATGGAGTCTCTGAGCAGACAAAGAAAGAATATGACCACTGCTCGCTCATACATATCATAAGAGGCAGTTGTGCATGGGGCAGGCAACATCAACAAGTAAAACCAATTGCTACAGAATCTACTGCCGATAGAGCCATGAATGCTTTAGTTGAGGGCTTTCTGCAATGGTGGCTACATACTCAATTAGGGTGTTAAAAGGGAAATGATGATCATGATGATGATGAATTTTCATTAAAAAAATTCTGCTGCAAGAGCTAAAGATAAGCACATGTAAATTTAAAGATTTCACAGTGGATAAAGCAAGCGTATTGCAGCATCTTCTTGATTTGAAAGAAAGAAAGAAAGAAAGAAAGAAAAACTCTGTAGTCATGTTCAACAAGGTGACAAAGAAAATAAAAATAGTAATCTCAGTGACAGGTAGCATGAGGAGATGAGGCTGATAAAACATTGTGCTCATACACATGTTAGATGTACAAACCCATATAACAAACAGTTGAAGTCATGCTAAGCATATGTAATTTAAAAACAGTTACAAAGAAGTCAATACTCAATGAAAGAGCTGATAGACTAGCTTCAAGAGCGCCTACAACAGGTACATTGGTGTAACTGTCTTTTTCTCTTGTTGAGGTGATCACTGGCCCAAGACAGTATACATGTTGTTAGGTGTGTAGTGCGAGCGTATGATGAACTGAGTGTGGGTGCGAATGAAGGCGCGAATGTGTTTAGGCTCGTATATATGTAGACCCTGCAACCCATACACTCACATGCAGTAGTCAAGGATGCTTGGACACTGCAGGCACGTTTCAAAACATTTATTGACGAGAACACACATGGTATCAACAGGAACAGTCAGTGTAACAAGGTCATGCTGACCGGAAATCGATAGGTATACATTAGGCATTCAACAAGCTGGTAAACATTTGAATATTCGTGCATGGTCAATACAATGTTCTTCAATAATGACAGTTCGTGGCGTCGCCCTGGTATCACTGACTAAACGCGTCAGATACCTTAATCACTTTGACACATAGGTGCAACTTGGCATTCCCCGCCAATTGCACTGTATTAGGCTGTAGTAAATTAGCCGAAAACACAGTCCTCGTTCTGACGTCAGCTGTGTACTTCTGATAAGCAGGTTACCATCAACCCTGCAGTAATGCTTATTGTAGACATAAATACCGCCAATCTGCGGTTCCCACAATATATCTTCGTCACTGGATTTCTGGACAATATAAAGACTAATAGTCTTGGATGGCTACCTCGAGCACAAAATATAAGTTCTGAAATGGAGGATCGGTGAGCTGCAGTTCACAGACTAGGCAATCTTCTAACATGTTCTGCCACCGAAAGCATAGTAATGGAAAAAGTCGGTATTACCTGTAACCGAATCCACAGAACATAATAAGGAACTCTGCTGTCATTCCAACGCACAGAGATTCACTGGGGAAAACTGCCATCGCAGTCACTTCGAAGATTCTCCCCGAAAAACACAATGGACCCTTGGTCCCTTCAGAAAACCAGGACACTTCACGGCTTGCCGGAAGTCTAACTCAACTCCCGCTTAAAAAACCCTGCCTATGGGCATACGCCAGAACTGTCTACCTTTGACCCTAAAGGTCAAACACAATGAATGAATAAACAAGGGAAGACAACCCCTAATCAACCTGACATCGCAGGTAAAGACACAATTATTCTTATGATAAAAACATAAGCAAATAACTTGACAGATGACTCCGTCAAAAATGACAGCAACATATTACTACAACCCCCCTGTTAAAAAAAAATGAAATTTTTTTTTTTTTAAATATGTCCATGAGCAAGATTGCACAAGTATCACTTATGTGCTCATGAAAAAATGAACCTAATATCAGGTACAATAGACGCATAAACAAAGCGTCTGAAGAGGATACAAATCATCTCCCAACATAGGAGAAAATATTTCCTTTAAGCCAAACAAACTAAGGGGGTACCATTAAAGAAACCTAAGTTGCTGGCAATACCAATCATATATCAAACATTACTAAATACTATAATTATAGCAATATACAAATGTCATGAATTACAATGCTATATTAGCAACATATCACTGATGGATGGACAAAATGAAATTTGTTAAATTATCTAAACATCATCCAAATACATTTGTATTACAACATATTAGGATATTAAGGACAGACCTAAGTCCGAAAGTGTATCAGGAAAAACTAGGACACAAGATTTAACTGGAATCATGTGGGCATCTGGACAATATGTCCGCCATCACATTATCCGAACCACGGATAGCTCGCACCGTGAAATGGAAAGGCTGAAGAGCAATAGCATAACGAGTAGATCTCGAGCTCTTCAAATCCTTACTTTGCATAGCCGTAAGAGCTTTTTGGTCGGTTTCCATAAAGAAATGCGCGCCCAGAAGGAACCTTTGTAGCTTAAGAATGGACCAAACCATAGCCAACAATTCACGGTCTAAAACCGAGTAATTCCTTTCTGCCGCATTTAGCTTCCTAGAAATATACATTACAGGATGCAGAGTTCCTGAATATTCCTGCATTAGTGCCGCTCCAATCCCAGTGGAAGAGGCATCACTACGAAGAACAAAAGTCTTATCAATCGTTGGTAGTCTTAAGATAGGATGAGATGAGAACAAATTCTTAACCTGATCCAATGAAGATTGGCATTCCTGGGACCAACGCACCATATTAGGAGAACCTTTTTTCAATAACGATGAAAGTGGTGCCATAATGGAGGACAGATTCTCAATGAATCTTCCATAGAATTGTATCAATCCCAAGAGACTACGCACTTGCTTTTTTGTCTTCGGAACCGAGATATTTAATATCTTCGAAATGTTTTGGTCCTCTGTCTTCAACAGACCATGACCAACTCGATGACCTAGGAAGGAAATTTCACTAAACCCAACAAAAGCTTTAGAGGGTTTTGCAGTCAAACTATGCTCACGTAGAGTAGATAGCAATTCCTTTAGACCCAAATAGTGTTCTTCCCAAGTATCGCTGAAAAGACAGATGTCGTCTAAATATGCGATGACATCTGCACGATCTGATAGAATTCGTCGCATCATGCGCACGAAAGTCGCTGGGGCGTTCATAAGCCCGAAAGGCATAAAATTCCATTGAAACAGACCCCTAGGTGTCGAAAAAGCAGTGAGAGGTTTGGCGTGTTCCGTCAGTGGGACTTGCCAATAACCTTTCGACAAGTCTAGTTTAGTAAAGAATTTAGCTTTAGAAAGTCTAATAAGTAGATCATCTAATAATGGCATAGGTTCAGCATCGAACTTCGTAACTTGATTTAATTTGCGATAGTCAACGCAAAGACGTATGTTATTGTCTTTCTTTCGAACAATAACTATCGACGAAGAATAAGCTGAAGTGGATGGTTCAATTATTTGCAGTTGAATCATTTCATCCAATTCTTTCTCGACTTGTGCTTGAAAATGAATAGGTATTGGGTATGGTCTTACTCTGATCGGATTACGATCAGTAAGTATGATGTCATGTTCTATGACATCTGTGTGTCCAGGAATGTCGGTAAGGACATCCTGATATGATTGTAGCGTAGAGGATACTTGACGTTGCTCCTCAAAAGACAAGTTCGAAGAGATTGTAACGTCCCTCCACGATTCCGTTGAATTCAGTGGAATCGCAGGAAGAGGTAAGTTAACGTCAGAAAAAATAGTTTCCTCATCCTGTATAACGGACAGGGATGAGATGTGACCATGTTGGACTGGAGAGTCGTCCATCGCCTGGAAAATAGGCTGCAAATAGTCTGGACGTTCAATAAACTCTGTTAGCATATTTATATGGAAGGTTTTATGCCTTCCATCCACATCGACAATATAGTCGACATCGGAAATTTTGGAGACTATAGTGTATGGACCTTTCCATGAAATGAGAAGTCTGTTCTCTCTTGAGGGAAGTAAGACAAACATGGATTTTGTTGTTTGCAAGAAAAACTTTTATCAGGTTGGTAACTTTTATTAAAGTTCCCATGAATATTAGAACCAAAATTCTGAGGACCTTTAAATTGTCTCCAATTACTTGAAGGGAAATTACCACGTGATGAACGCCCTTGGTGTTGTTCATAATCACGATTATCTTTCCTAGCCAAATTGTTGTTATTTTTGCCTATGGCAATGTGCTTAACATCATACTGCCTGAGCTGAGTACGATGGGTACTAACAGTTTTGTTTTCTTTTACGCACTTATCAGGAATCTGGGAATTCGATGCACGGTTTCCCTGAGGAATCTTAACATGACACTTATGAAAGTCCTCACCGTGATCGAAACTTGATTTACCTTTGTTGGCCTGACGCCAACTCCCATTAGAGGCAGTATCGTAATTCCGTGGGAAACTATATTTGCCACGAAAATTGTTGTTCCCATATTGCTTAGTATTACCATGAGCACCAAGTGCATGTGGCTGGCTCTTTGCATTTGTAGAATATTGATCATCAGCTTTATGTCTAAATCTATTCACCTTGGTAGTAGATAACATTCTATTCTCCAAAACAATATCTAATAAACCATCAATTCTGTTGCGAAGTTTTGCAATTCCCACCTCTGCAACAGCTTTCTCTCTAGAAACAACTTCATGAACACTTTCGTTGACTTTAACATGAAGTCTGTTGCACTCTAACCTTAAGTCATCTAACTGTGAAGTTAGAGTCTTCTCTTTAACTATTCTATCTCTAAGATCGTTACTCAACTTTTCCTTTTGAGATGTAGTTTCTAAAACCTTAGCTTTCTCTTGAACAAGTTCAAGTCTGAGTGCTTCCATAGCACTATGATGAGTAGACCTAAGTTCATCAATTTTCTTATCTTTTTCTTTGTTTGCTGTCAACTGTGTTAACTCCAGTTGCAGTGATTGAATCTCAGTATCCTTCCTATTCTTAAACATCTTCATCTCCTCCAGAGATTCCATACTCTTCTTTATAGCAGTACTTCGCAGAAGATCCACCTCATTACTTAGTTCCAGAATTGTTCTTTTATAAGACTCCTTGTCTTGTCCGGCCTGAGCTTTTACATTCTCATAGTCTATTTTGACTTGCTCTAGCTCACCAATAAGAGCCTGTTCTTTGCAAAGAAGATTGTTCTTCATTAAGCTCAATTCAACTTCTAACTCATTTTTCTCCTTTTCCAGTTGAGATTGTTTAACGGAGAATTCACCAAGTTTCTTATTATCTTCCATTAGTGCCGTCACTTTACACTTCAGCATATGATTTTCACAATTCATTACTGTTAACATATCAGTAAGAGCTTTATTCTCATGTTGAAGCTTCTCAGTAAGAGCATTATTTTTATCCAGAAGCTCATTTCCAGTCTTCTGTTTTCTCTCCTTAGCTTCCAGTTTCTGTTTTATCTCGTCAGCTTCTCTGTCCAATTTTTTAATTTCAGCTTCTATCTTTTTCCGCTCGACTTTACTTCGCTGTTTTCTCTCTTCACATTCTCTTTCTAACCGTTTCTCTTCAGCCTCCGCCTCTTTTTCTTGTTTTCTCATTTCCATCTGGAATTTTCTTTCATCTGATTGCATCTGCAATCTTAAATTCTCAGCTTCTGCTTTCTTTTGTTCAGCTTCTGTTTTCAATACTTCTGACCTTAATGCCATGGCGAATTGAGCAGATGAATATTCTTCCAATTCTTTACCAGACTTACCAAGGGTTAACCCTTGCTGGATGAAGAATTCCAATTTAGACATTCTGTCTAAAGAGATCAGTAACCTGAAAAATTCAACAATTACCTTATCCCACTTCAATGGGAGACAAGTCTGAAATGCTAGACTTGTATACTCACTTCACTTTATTTCACTCTCTTAGTCTTAGACAAAGACCTTGTATGGTCCTCCTGTTTATAATGTAACAAAAAATCACTTGAGTACCTGTGGAAAATAATTCCTTTATATCCCACTCACTATGGGCACAAGTCTTTTTTATAAAGAACTTGAATATGTATTTCACCTTGTCTCAATCTTTGTGGATAACAAGTCTTTTATCAAAGAACTTGTATAAATATCTTATATAATAATATTTTATTAACAATCTCTATATGAAGAGTGTACCTTATCAATAATAATAATAATACATGACCAAGTATATGTATGTAGACTGTGTATGACAATAATGTAGTACAATCAAAAATACAAAGACAAAGATACAGAACAATGACCGAAAACGTTCGCGGAAGTCAAATAAACAATACAGCAAAACTAAGGAAAATGTTACACAAATGTGTAATGATGACCGCGAAAAATAAACAAGACAAATGGCAATACTGTTATAAACGAAAAGGTGTAAAGAAATAAACGGAAGAAAAGAAAGACCTACAGATACAAACAAATGAAATCAAAACTGAAAAACAGAAAAAATATTACAAAAACAACGATAAGTACAGTTTCAGCACAGCTAAACGTAAATAGCAATGATTGTCGCTAGCAAATTCCAATTAAGGAAATTTGCAGTCCCTAACGACACGCTCTCAATAGATAACCTCTATTACGTGGCATTTATCTAAAGGAGTCACCTTTACCCAACCAGCCCGCAAAAGAACACAAGAAAAATACACAACAATAGTACAATTAACATAAATAGCAATCAATTCAATGTGTTGCAAAATAAAGCTTAGTCACACATGATATTACAGTAACTAACTTGCTCCTTGCGAACACAGAAACAAAATGTCAAGCGCGCACTGAATGTCAAATCCACTGTAGCATAAAGTGGTATTCACGAACAAAAGTTACTATGACCTTCTCGACTTAGGACTTGCACATTGAATGTTTACAATTTCCACGTACTGTTTACAAACACTTGACCTCGAACAATGTAACTTGAATGCTCGGGCATAGAAAAGTCTGTTATTGACTGAAACGTGTACCGTTTACTGTAAGGGACTTGACTTGCAGTTGTGGTCCACGTAGCAAATGCTTAGATGTTAACTTCAGTACTTGTCCTGTTGTTGTTCAAGCAGCATTATAACATAAATGCTAGCACTGTTTATCTGGGTCAACAGTTGATGACCTATTTCTGTCCTGTTGTAGCCAAAACTTGCAAGTGTAGAATTAGCGATGTGTGTTACAGCTGTCCAGTGTGTAGCTTAGACCCACAGATCAGAAATGTAATGTGTACTTGTCCTTCTCACGCAAATAGCCCCATGAAATGTAAATTTCTGGACCACATTAATGTCATCAATAATGTTAATTGCTCGCTCTGTCCACCAGAAATGTATCAGAAGAGCCCACGTAACTGGTCCACCAAAAATGTAACTGTGTTTTTCTCTTGTTGAGGTGATCACTGGCCCAAGACAGTATACATGTTGTTAGGTGTGTAGTGCGAGCGTATGATGAACTGAGTGTGGGTGCGAATGAAGGCGCGAATGTGTTTAGGCTCGTATATATGTAGACCCTGCAACCCATACACTCACATGCAGTAGTCAAGGATGCTTGGACACTGCAGGCACGTTTCAAAACATTTATTGACGAGAACACACATGGTATCAACAGGAACAGTCAGTGTAACAAGGTCATGCTGACCGGAAATCGATAGGTATACATTAGGCATTCAACAAGCTGGTAAACATTTGAATATTCGTGCATGGTCAATACAATGTTCTTCAATAATGACAGTTCGTGGCGTCGCCCTGGTATCACTGACTAAACGCGTCAGATACCTTAATCACTTTGACACATAGGTGCAACTTGGCATTCCCCGCCAATTGCACTGTATTAGGCTGTAGTACATTAGCCGAAAACACAGTCCTCGTTCTGACGTCAGCTGTGTACTTCTGATAAGCAGGTTACCATCAACCCTGCAGTAATGCTTATTGTAGACATAAATACCGCCAATCTGCGGTTCCCACAATATATCTTCGTCACTGGATTTCTGGACAATATAAAGACTAATAGTCTTGGATGGCTACCTCGAGCACAAAATATAAGTTCTGAAATGGAGGATCGGTGAGCTGCAGTTCACAGACTAGGCAATCTTCTAACATGTTCTGCCACCGAAAGCATAGTAATGGAAAAAGTCGGTATTACCTGTAACCGAATCCACAGAACATAATAAGGAACTCTGCTGTCATTCCAACGCACAGAGATTCACTGGGGAAAACTGCCATCGCAGTCACTTCGAAGATTCTCCCCGAAAAACACAATGGACCCTTGGTCCCTTCAGAAACCCAGGACACTTCACGGCTTGCCGGAAGTCTAACTCAACTCCCGCTTAAAAAACCCTGCCTATGGGCATACGCCAGAACTGTCTACCTTTGACCCTAAAGGTCAAACACAATGAATGAATAAACAAGGGAAGACAACCCCTAATCAACCTGACATCGCAGGTAAAGACACAATTATTCTTATGATAAAAACATAAGCAAATAACTTGACAGATGACTCCGTCAAAAATGACAGCAACAATTGGATATGGACAAGGGAGAGATACTGAAGACAATTAATGATCGCCTGTTAGAGAATGACACTGCAATCGATGAATCATCATGGCTGAGACTGCTGGAGTTTGGCATCAGGCGTGGGACTGGGAGGGATGGACATGAGAGAGGATGAATCCGGCATATATACATCCAGCGTACAACATGAACAGTTAGCATTCATATCCTTCAACATTTGCTGAGGGAGACTGAGCACTTATGTGTTTGCCCAGAGTGCAATGATGTCGATTCTGAACAACAATAACAATACCCTTACCTCTGCTAAATCTGGTGATCCTCTCTTCAACTCTCCTGCCATGACAAGCACAGATTTTAGAGCTCTCAAGCCAAAGTCATAATGGTACTGTTTAGACAGCTGTTCTTTGGCCAGTTTGTAAAGAACAGTCATCTTTTTAGCCAGGATCTAAAATAAAACGTGGCAGCTATAAAGTATGCATTTGCTTGGTACATTTATTAGGAAAATATACTGATATGACTGCTTTTTTGATATGACAGTAAAAATGCACTACTTAAATGCACAGTCTTATTTTAAAATCAATAAAGGTTATTGCTGCAAAAAATACCAAATTAAAAAACAAACAAACAAAACTGATATTTAAAATTAAAGAAGGATCATATATGAACACACACTTTCAAACATTTCTCAAAGAGGTCATACCTTGGCATGAAGGAAGCCTTCAGAGAACAGCATAATTTCACAAATCTGCTGAAGGTCAGGTACGATGACCACCACAGGTCTGAAGAGGGCCTTGACAGATTCTGGGAGCTCTGTACGTCCAGCATAACCAGGGTTCATGGTGATAAACACACCCACCCTTGAGTCCAAGTCAATCTCTTGACCTTCAAACTGGATAAATTTAACCAGATATAAATCTGCCAGTGACATCCACAATGCAACAAACACAATGAATTTGTATGAATGATACAGAAAGGCATTACTTAAATAGTAAAATCTCTTGAGTGCTTAAAATCCTGTTGGACAGTAACTTTCAAATAATTTGCATTTGATGACATAACACTTTCCAGTATTGTTCCTGTCGATCTCTGAGGAGACAAAGAAATAATTTAACTGCTATTCTCTCAAGTGACTAATATAAGGTTGTGCATGTGGCACATTAATATATTGATGCAGACTTCCAGCAAAGGGACCAGTTGAAGTGGCTGCTCCATAAGAAACAAAAATATACAAGGGTACTCTAAGGAGGTAAAGAAAGAATACACCTACTATTCTGGGGGTGTACTGTAAGATATGACTAATATGGGGTTGTGTGTGGCATTTGCAGCCTTATCATGTAAACACAAACTTGCTATAAAAACCACTGCAGCAAAAGCATGTTTAGGTAAAGTTGTCCTGAAAGGAGACTAGCCACAGTGGTAGGTCCAGGCTCCACAAGGAGCAAAAGAGAAAATCATGACAGTGATATTACATTTGAACATATTGTTGTTGTTTAACTAGGACTGCTGAGATTTTCGCTCTTTTGCAGCCAATACCAAGTTGGAAGACTCCATGGTATTATCTAAAACTGTAGATCTATACTTTTCCTGTAGCTTTTCTGCCATTCTGAAATGTATTGAGTTGAAGTCAAGAGCTCCAGCTTATCCGGCTTGGCTTGCATTTAAAGGATCATCACATCTGGTCCCAAGCTAGAAGGAAGAAGCGCATGGCATACTGTGCATTCCACATCATCCAAGGGGGATCTCCAACTATGCAGAGATAAAATACTGTGCTCTCCCAAGAAATTGTCACGTCCTACACAGAGCCACTTCTCAGCACTCTCTGTCTATCAAAGGTCCATAGTGAGATCCTCCTACATGCAGTCAACCAGGTAAAAGCCAGAATTAGGTCTGGGCCTCAAGTGACTCCTCCAAGCTTAATGTTCAATGCTGGGTTCTCAACATGTTTCACTATAGGAGGAATCCCTGGAAGTGTGTGGATGATTTCAAGAGTCAATAAGGGTGTAATTAGCCTCATAGACAGAGGTTCACTTCCACATCTGTATACTATAGCATCATGCTTATCTGGCTGTCATATAAGGATGACTCTAGATATGCCTCATGCATATATGAATATGTCAGATATTCCAGTCATCATTACAAGCACTGATACATTAACTCTTCTCCTTCTTTCTCTTTTGTTTTTTTGGTCCATTATACCTATGGGACCACTACTTCAGTTGGCCTCTTGAAGAAAGCCTGTACCAAAGTACTTTATGAGATATCACATTGTGTGGTTTCTACAGAAATGCATTTTAAATTATGAGGCCGCCTGTCATATATGCTATTAACTCTTACTATCCGGCAAGCCCCGTGAAGTGGCGCAGGTTTAGTACCAATTTTACGGCTCGCCAGTTCAAGTGGCGTGCGACGGTAACGATAGCTAAACTAGCACGTAAAAACGCGGTTTTAGCTCCCATATAGTAAGAGTTAAAGGCTGTTTTCTAAATGTAAGTGCTCAGCTCACAGCAGACCAACGAAATAAACTTAAATCATTTTACTTAGTATCCAGGTACAATGGTGCAGTGGGTTTAACTCACATGCATGAGAGAAAGTTGAGGCTGCAGTGATAGATGTGAGGGTCACCGTATGTTCTACACTGTAGGCACTAACTAGCCACAAGGTAAAAAGGGAGAAGGGAAGCTGTGTAAGTTCACCATTGCTAGTTTTTTTTACAGAATCTCATTGCAAGACCTCTGCGGATTCTACACTAGCTACTCGAAGTGACATTTGTCCATCCAGAAATAAACCACCAAATTAGGCATCCACCTTATTAATTCCATTTGTCGAGAGTGGGCTGGAGCCAATTTGGAAGATAAAAACACTAGCAATTTTATATTCAGGATAATTGTATTTCCAACGGAATATCACCAAGAGTAGGTAAGGAATGATTGAGTGGCCACGTATGACAGAGAGAGAAAATATTTTCTTTGTTACAGGAACAGTACCATCCTTGATTTTTGCTTAAACATGTTTACTGTTCTGAGTAGCATTTATTAGGAACTTCGTTTACTTCACTGTCTATTATGTAACCATGCATCATGGATATATAGTCCCTCAATGGACCTGAACCAGACTAACAGAGGATCTCGGAGCAAATGGAGCTTCAAGTACATCGTACAAGGTGAGTAATGTGAGCTTGTGCATGAGGCTTGCAACCTTCTCGTGTAAAACAAATTTCCACAGAAACCACAGCTGCATGAACATGTGAATGCTTGGTGCAGGCTTCCCATAAGGGAACCAGCTGCAGCGGTGGCTCCATGCTGCGTTGGGAGCAGAAAGGAAAATGATTGTGACATATAATGGAAATATAGCCTACAGTAATCTGACAGCCTTTGTTTTCCCGTTAGCGTCCTATGATTTGCTAACAAAACCAAGCATTTTTCTGCCTGTCTTACTCAACTTTTAATCCACGCCTCTTTTCCTTGACCATAAACAAACGATGTTGTTTACCAACTTTTGCGACCTGCCAGTCATAACAGGGAGCGAATGAGGTTGGTTTACCTAAGTTTCTCACGCGAGCTGATCTGTGAATCATCGATGCCTGACAGACCGCACGTGAAGAAACCGAAGACCCTTTGAAGTTCGTATCAGGAGAGCCAGGAATTTCCCGAGTGGCTTTGATCTCGAGTCGCGGGGCAAAATCTTCGAGAGACCCGTTAGACTTGAGAATTCTTCTGATGTAGATTAGCAATGCCCTACAGAGCGGCCTTAAAAAGCTTTCATCTGGGGGACTCATGCTTCTGTTTCTCTGCTATGCACTATAGTGTGAAAAGTAGCATTCTCTAGAGATCAGATAATCAGGACGATATATAAACTGTGTCTTCCGAAACCCGCTATCAGTTGTCGCTCAGAATTTTTCGGATAGTCAAAACACGTAGACTAGAACCATTGTGGAAGATGTGTTAATAGCTTTTGTGGGGATCTTTATTCCGATATTCTGGTAATAGAAATTAGCATTTACGTGATTTAATGTGTTAAGTCTTACCATTAAAATTCACAGTGATTTTCTAGCGTTAACTCTAGTGAAATAAAATAACGCGAAGCTATTTTTTCAAGATGTGCAGTTAGAATGTAATTTCCATCACCCGCTTTCTCACATAAGAAGAGATGGTTCTAGCTGACTGATTAAGTGCTAGGGCGACTATAGTGACAGAATAGAATTCACGTTTATTTCATTGTGTGTATTTATTATAAGTGACTATTATTTAATACCATACGACTAAACAAACAGACGTATGGACAATTAAATAATAGACATTGTACGCTGATCGTTAACGCGAGCCAGAGGCAGGGAGGGCGCATACCTTCACCCGACCTAGACACGCCACGCTAGCGCAAGCTGACCGCATAGGAATAGGCTAAAGACACTGTGTGCCTTTTAAATTTAATCAGGACTAACAGGGTGGATAAGAGATTGTCTTGTCCCCGTCTGTGTACATATATGTAGCAATATAGAATAGTAGCATTTTTTGTTCATAAATGTTTCTGTATTTTTAGCAGACCTGATCAAGGGCAACCAGCAGTCTTTTTCTTCATTTACTGATTGATTAATGTTGTCTTTTTCTTGGCTTACGTGTCCCCAAGTTCATTTGTGAACAGGATTGGCTAAAGAGACAAATAAACATTTAACTAGTAAATTTAACTGGACTTATAAAAAACCCAGAAATATTTGTTCAATTTTATCAGCCCACTGGGGTGTAAAACAAATAACATTACTCCTGACTTTTGACAGTCGTATCCAAGTGGATTTTATCCAGAAGAGTTATGCTGTTTCAAAATCGGCGCTCACCATAGTCAGCTGATAGGATTTACCATCACTTATAAATTGAAACAGTTTTTTTAGCAACCAGATGTTTCCCAATACTGGAAGTATTTTTCTCTGTTTACTGTGAACACCAGATCGCGGATTCTACACTAGCTACTCGAAGTGACATTTGTCCATCCAGAAATAAACCACCAAATTAGGCATCCACCTTATTAATTCCATTTGTCGAGAGTGGGCTGGAGCCAATTTGGAAGATAAAAACACTAGCAATTTTATATTCAGGATAATTGTATTTCCAATGGAATATCACCAAGAGTAGGTAAGGAATGATTGAGTGGCCACGTATGACAGAGAGAGAAAATATTTTCTTTGTTACAGGAACAGTACCATCCTTGATTTTTGCTTAAACCTGTTTACTGTTCTGAGTAGCATTTATTAGGAACTTCGTTTACTTCACTGTCTATTCTGTAACATAGTGCTAACCTTTGACCTTTGGGTTATTAACTTTTTGGGTTCTTTTCTCAAGAGAGGGAGGGCACATTTATATCAGTTATTTTCCTATGTATGTAAATCTGATTTTATTTGATCTTTCTTTAGATATTTGATGTTGTCAAGTTTAATGATAATAAACCACAAAGAAAACTTACTTTGTGTGTTGGTCAGACCCATACCCAATTAACCGTAGTTTTTTCATGTTTGTGTGTCTTGTTGTCACATAGCTGTGTGTGTGGGTAGTTAAACTTATATTTCTATGTATAGGGAGGGAAAGACTGTCTGGTACAGTTGACATTCAAAAATCCGGCCATCGATAATCCAACCCTTCAGTTTTCCGGAATGGATTTCGGAGCGCATTTTTTAATTTACCTCGTTGGCACACCACTGTTTTCTGGAGCAGTTTATGTTTTGATGCAGCTGTTTAGGTCTTGCTTGCACGTTTTAACAGGATTCCTGCTCATTCCTTCTCATTTTATCATTTATTTGCTGCTGTATAGCCCCATTATGGATTCAGCAAATAAAAGAAGTGGTGTAAAATGTAAACATTTAATTTTCTTTCTTTAAAGGACTGTACAGGTAGTCAATATCTGTTAAATATATATAGCATATATAACCCAAAAAAATCCGGCATTTTCAACAATCCGGCACTCCTCAGGTCCGGAGGTTGCCGGATTTTTGAATGTCAACTGTACTAAATTATAGTCGTATAGATAGGATGGAATAGAGGAACTCACTTATTCCATAGACATATTTTCTCCTTAAACTATCACCTGTGAAAATCTATTTCTCACACCTTTCTTTCTCACGTACTTATCAACATCCACTCTACTCAGACGGGCCAAAAATAACTCTCAAACCTATCCGTACGACAATGATGATGATATGTCACACTTCAGACTTACATGGAATCTCTTCAGCTTGAGAACAAGTGCATTCTGTATGGTCTTGAGCTGTGTAGAGATGACAGACAGTACTGACACATCAATACGGTTGAACTCATCAAAGCAGCCCCAGGCACCACATTGGCACAGGCCAGATAATATTTTGCCTACAGCCTGTTTGATGTTGCCAAAACATTATTAATAAAATTTTGTAAAATTATCTTCTAAAATTTTTTCAATGCTAATGTCATCTTTCTCCTTGTTTTTGTCTCATTACAACTTTTATAAGGTAGAGTGAACAGTCCCATTCATTGCTGCCTTTGCCTTTCTTACTCAAAAGCAGGCCGGTACATAGTTACAGCTGGGATGACTGGAGCATGAAGCTACCTTGTTTTAAACCTGGTAGCCATGCCTCGAGAAGCAAGTACTCTAACCACTCTGCCATTCACATATTACAACCATAAAATAAAAATAAATAAATATAATCTAAAAAAGATGCTACAAAAAGCAACCTGACGCACACACAAAAATAAATAAACCCAAAACACATACATTATGTGTGATCTATATCACAAATACTCATACAATTCAGTCTATCAAAAATGCAAGCTCAAATTGCTTATCTTCTTCTTTTTCCTCTTTTATTTACTGCTTATGCCATGAAGCATCACTGATAGGATTGTTTACTGTTTCTGCTTGAGTACAAATACTGAAGCCTGTTGTGATGTCATGTTGTGTTTCTTCAAGATGTCTTTCACCGCTTAGATCCATCTTCTTCTGGATCATCCTCTATGCATGGTCTATTTAATTCTGAGGTTACATCTTAATGCTGCTGGCGGATAAGCATTCATCATCGCTAGGCGTTCACACCAGCTTACAGTCTCTTTCTCAATATATTCTTTTGCTGATACTATTCCAGCTATGACTCCCACATCAGATGGGTTAAATTCTGGGTAGATGAAGCTCATAAGCCTTGAGTGGCAGCTCATCTTGGAGAAGGACAGCTCTGATTTTAAACCCCCTGCTGTCTT
Source organism: Oreohelix idahoensis (assembly GCA_024509875.1). Lineage (NCBI taxonomy): Eukaryota > Metazoa > Mollusca > Gastropoda > Stylommatophora > Oreohelicidae > Oreohelix > Oreohelix idahoensis. Next base: position 578,458 of record JAMPIV010019121.1, read on the forward strand.
GCAGGTAGGTTGGGTATAGTCAAGGGTTAACAAATTAACTACCGAATTAAAAAACACACCGTGGCCGAATTAAATTTTTTTCCCATTTTCATCCTGTAGGTGTTTGCACAAAGTAAGCTGTAGTTTTCGTAATTGTTTACAGATTTTTATGAATTACACATCATTTTAAAGATAAATGAATGTACTATTACAATAAACACCGGTTGTAACTCTAATAGAGGTTGTTGCTATTTAACGGCCCTCTGATGGCCAAGGACTTGCAATATTTTCACAATTATAACTGCTTGCGCCCCATCTCTATCAAAATCACAATTTCAATCAATGTGCACACCATATTCACTCTTGTCCTCGTTGCTAGATCTATCAGTCAATTGTTAAAACACGTTTCTATCCTATTCAGCCGTTAGACGAGATGTACACGCATTTTTTGTAGTCCTATCACTAGTTGCCACGGTAAACAGTTTTACACGATTTGGTAACTAACCCAAAACGCTGAAAAATATGAACATAATATCAATTTTCCAGTGTTCTACAACAACCATGCTTTGGGAATTTGTTTTCCGGTGGCAACTTAAAATCTCGAACCAGATCAGAGAGTGTTTCAGTACATTTTTCATTCGTTCTATTACTAAAATTAGATTGGCGCTCTGAGCGGCTTGCGGTCCAAATGTGATTATTTTGTGAGCCGCTGACAGCGGCTTGCGGTAGGTAATGTGTTAAAGACAGCAAACCCTAAAAAACTGCTTGCTGAAATCGCATGTACCAGGCCGAAAAATGCAGATATTGCAGCCCAGCTGTAAACTATGACACAACGTATTTCCCACTCAAATTTAGCAAACAATGAAGAAAAAGAACACATCATCTTTTCTCATTAGATCTTTTCAAATTTTAAAGCCAGCTCTCACCAGGCAAAGATCATTCTTCTTTGTCCTTTGGTCACAGAAACACAGACAATTTAGTCCTAAATAAATTGAGCAGGCCTTGATGACATATCACATTAGGTAAAGATAGTCCAATAGCAAATAACTGAATTAGGGAAGTGAAACATTAGAGATACTTTGTCCAGCTTTATGAGGTGGTATGACCAGTTCCCTTCCTTGCTGCCTTTGTCTTCCCTAACTAAAGAGCAGAGTCAGGTACCCATATACAGCTGGAGAGACCAGAATGTGACTACCATTTATTGAAGCTGGAACTTGGTAGCTTTGCCATGACAGCCAAGCACCGTATGGTGTGCCCGCTTGATATGATTCCAAATTTTAATGACAAATTAGAAAATAAGTGGCTATAAGCTTGTTTAAATCATTTAAACATTTCCTGTGCACCATGTGTTCTAAGCTGGTAGTGAAAGAAGTAGTCTGGTGCTTAATTTTTGCATACTTTTATCAATTAGTGATGTTGTTAGGCCATTTTTTTTACCAACAGTGTATTTGCAGACATCACAGTCATACATTTTAAACTGATCAACTACAATAGATTATTTCAAAATGAATTTTAGTGACACTGATAGCGATAATAATATATTTTTTATTTCGAGAAGGATGTTTCATAAATTTCTTGGAATTATATTTTTAAGTAATTAATTAATTAAATTACATATACAGAACTGGGTAGGGAGCTTCTATTTCACCAAAAAAATCATACAAATTAGAATTGTCATTTGTTTTTAATCAAACCTCTTGGAATAATTTTCAACTGAATACATGTTTCAATTCCTGAGCTTTTACAGCCAAGAAATTAAGTAGAGCTGAAATATTCATGTGTAAGTGCACAACTGAAATTAATTTTTTGTTTTAATTTTTTTATATTTCTATAGTTCACAAGAAATAGCGAACAATTATTATATTACATAAGAGCTCATTCCATTTCACAAAATTTGTCTGCCAATTTCATAAAGTTTGATGCAAATTACTTATGTCTGCTGTAAATCTACTGCCTTTTTTTAAAACATCATTTATAGTTTTAAAAAAATGCATCCATGTTGGGGTTTGGGTAAAACCATACCTGTCAACCTGTATGAATTTTTCGTACAATGTACGGATTTTTTATACTTTTAGCAATGTACGGCCGTACAGACTCGTTGTACAGATTTTTCTCCCCCTCTCCAAAAAAAAAAAAAATTTTTTTTTCTTTTAAATTCTAAAAATATTTTGCAACCCAAGTTATTTTAAAATTCTTCCAACAAGTTAAGAATGATAATCCAAACCAGAACACAAATCGTAAATTAAATCAGAAAATATTTTCTAGCCCAGATTTTTTTTTAAACCAATTTTTTAAATTTTTAATTCCGGAAATCTCAGCATTTGTTTTTAAATTGAGGTTTCTCCCAGCAACCAATCAAATCCTTTTATACCCAACAATTCGGCAAACACTTTGAATTCGGCCTCAAACGCTTTCAGTTTTCAGCGTGACATGACGTATTTTTAAAGTTACCTGTTATCAATGACGACGCTTGCTTGCCACCACACTTCGACACCATTTTGTTTAATAAAGCTAAGTACTTATAACTTGGTTAAATATTGCTGTTGTTTTGCTTTGTTTCAATTTAATCGCTGCCTTAATCTTTCCAGTTAGACCTATATCATGCCCTTTAATATATTTCCGATAAATTGTCATAATATTCTGCGTAGGCCCTACATAACTAGAATAAAAAAGTTTGTTTGCGTTGAGTAGGCCTACTTTATGCCAGCGCTCGAGATTCACTGCTTTATTTTTTAATAAAGTGGCAATCTGTTATCACTGGTCTAGGCTACCAACTCTTAAATAATAATTTTGTAAATTTTTGGTGGTACGTTTTTTCTTCCTAGATTTGATATCTTGCCCTTCAATAGCCTATATTTCCGATAAATTGTCATAATATTCTGTGTAGGCCCTACATAACTAGAAAAAAAAGTTTGTTTGCGTTGAGTAGGCCTACTTTATTCCAGCACTCAAGATTTGCTGCTTTACTTTTTAATAAAGTGGCAATCTGTTATCACTGGTCTAAGCTACGAACTCTTAAATAATAATTTTGTAAATTTTTGGTGGTAAGTTTTTTCTTCCTAGATTTGATATTCTGTTCATAATTTTGTTTATTTTTGTTGTTGTTGTTGTTGCTGTTAGCCGTTTGCTTTGTTCATTGTATTTTTAAATCATTCTCTTCGTCTACAAAGATTATTAGTTGAAATATTTTATCCACTGAATGATGGCTGAGCCTAATTCATAGAAACAAAAGCTGACTGCGAAAAATCATTTTCAGTGATGAAAAAAATCTACACAGACTGCAGGAGGTCCATGAATGCGGTCACACTCACTTCTATTTTACAGTGTAAGATTAACATTGATACATGCTGTGCAGACTTTAAGCCCACAAATGCAATTCTGCAAAGTGCTAAAAGTGCATGTGTTGATTATAATACAAAACACCGTACATCGAAAGAATAGTGTACCTCATGATCACTAAGTTTTTTATATGTAAAGAACAGCATGAGACTATTAGCATGTTTTATATCACAATAATTCAAATGCTAATAGATTTTTATATGTCATTTCTCATTTTAAAACTGTATTGCGTATAATTTTTAAATATATTTTTTGCGTAAGGATTTTTGGGTGTTTGTAAGGATTTTTTTGGTCCGGCATACAGATTTTTGTCTCAGGAGGTTGACAGGTATGTAAAACTGAAAAACTGCCTGGAATAGAAAGAGTTAACTTAAAAAAAAAGCTGCAAGTTTCTTTCATCAAAACTAAGTGATGTGCACTTTCAAACCTTGTAATCCATGCCTTCTCCACAATTTGTGACAACACACAGTAGACCCAATGCCTTGGCCAGATCTTTTGTGGTTTCTGTTTTTCCAGTACCTGCTGGTCCAGCTGGGGCTCCTCCAAGGTTCATGGACAAGGCCTGTAACAATGGAATGGAAAATAATATAAAAATTTCAGGGCATAAGCATGAAAGAGTATATTCTCATTAGGTCTGTGTAACTGTCTTTTTTCGTTCTTGAGGTGATCACTTGCACAAGACAGTAAACATCATGTTGTTAGATGTGTGGTACTTGTAAGATGATGTGCTGAGTGTGGGAGCGGATGGAGGCGCGAATGTGTTTAGGCTCGTATGTAGGTAGACAATGCAACCCATACACTCACATGCAGTAGTCAAGGATGCTTGGACACTGCTGGCACGTTTCAAAACATTTATTGACGGAAACACACAGTAGTATCAACAGGAACAGTCAGTGTAAACATGGTCATGATAACAGGAAATCGTTTGGTATACATCAGGCATTCAAAAGGCTTGTAAACATTCATATATGGATGCATGTCAATAGTGTTATGTTCTTTTCATGTACTGTTCATAATGCCACTTTTGGTATCTCTGACTGAACGCGTCAGATACCTTCATAACTCCATCATACAAAAGACGAGCCCTTCACTCAAGTAATCCTATTACTAGGGCCGTCGTACACCTTGGCATGACACGCCAATCATGTTGGTACATGCCGTAGAATAGTTGCCATTATACAGACCTGATGATGACGTCAGCTGTGCATTCTTCATTAAGCAGGTTGCATGAATCATGCTTTAATGCTTGTGTAGATATTCCGCCAACCTGCAGTTTCCACCATATATAACTTCATCACTGGACTTCTGATCATATAAGACAAATAGTCTTGAATAGCTACCTTGAGCACAAATATAAGTTCTGCTTTACAGGAATCGTGAACTGTTCTCACAGCTAGGTAAGCCTTTACCAAATTCTGTCACCGAATACATAATAATGGCAAAGTCGGTGTTACCTTGAAACGAATCCTCAGAACACAATAATAACACTGTCGTCCTTCCTGACGCACAGAGAATCAATGGGGAAAACTGACAACGTAGTCAGTTCGAAGATTTTCCTCCCCGAAACTACAATGGACATACACGTCCTCAGAAGCCAGGACTTCACAACTCAACAAGACGGAAGTCTAATTTCGCGCTCTCCACTGCGCATCGCATATAGCCCAGAACTGTTTTACCTTTGACCCAAAAGGTCAAACACAATGAATGAACAAACAAGGGAGATAACCCCTAATCAACCTGACACAGCAAAGTCAAGACATAGTTACTAAACTTTGACCAGGGTGAAAAAAACCTACAACCAACAGATCGATGTTTGAAACTCCATCAAAAATGACCGCAACATATTACTGCACCGCCCCTGTAAAAAAAGTGACACATTTTTTTTTTTTATATATCCATGAGCAAGATAGCACCAGCATCAATTATATGCTCATGAAAGAATGAACCTAATATCAGGTACAATAGACGCATAAATAAAGCGTCTGGAGAGAGTAAAATCATCCCCCATCATAAGAGAAAATATTTCCTCTAAGCCAAACAAACTCAGGAGGTACCATTAAAGAAACCTAAGTTGCTGGCAATACCAATCATAGATATCAAAAATTGTCAAATACTATCATTACAACAATATACAAATATGATGAACTACAATACTATACCATCAGCATATCTAATGGATATATATCATGGATGGACATAATCAAATTCATTAAAGTCATATACATCATCCAACTAGTGACACAATTGTGTTAATATATATTTTAATATTAAGAACAGACATAAGTCTGGAAGTGTATCAGGAGATCTAGGACATAAGATTTAAATGGAATCATGTGGGCATCTAGACAATACGTCTGCCATCACATTATCCGAACCACGGATAGCTCGCACCGTAAAATGGAAAGGTTGAAGAGCAATAGCATAACGAGTAGATCTCGAGCTCTTCAAATCCTTACTTTGCATAGCTGTAAGAGCTTTTTGGTCGGTTTCCATAATGAAATGCGCGCCCAGAAGGAATCTTTGTAGCTTAAGAATGGACCAAACCATGGCCAACAATTCACGGTCTAAAACCGAGTAATTCCTTTCTGCCGCATTCAGCTTCCTAGAAATATACATTACAGGATGCAGAGTTCCTGAATACTCCTGCATTAGTGCCGCTCCAATCCCAGTGGAAGAGGCATCACTACGAAGGACAAAAGTCTTATCAATCGTTGGAAGTCTTAAGATAGGATGAGATGAGAATAAATTCTTAACCTGATCCAATGACGATTGGCATTCTTGGGACCAACGCACCATATTAGGAGAACCTTTCTTCAACAACGTTGAAAGTGGTGCCATAATGGAGGATAGATTATCAATGAATCTTCCATAGAATTGTATTAATCCCAAGAGACTACGTACTTGCTTTTTTGTCTTCGGAACCGAGATATTTAATATCTTCGAAATGTTTTGGTCCTCTGTCTTCAACCAACCCGATGACCTAGGAAAGAGATTTCACTAAACCCAACAAAGGCTTTAGAGGGTTTTGCTGTTAACTTATGCTCGCGTAGAGTAGATAGTAACTCGTTTAAACCCGAATAGTGTTCTTCCCAAGTATCACTGAACAGACAGATGTCGTCCAAATATGCGATGACATCTGTACGATACGATAGAATTCGTCGCATCATGCGCACGAAAGTTGCTGGGGCGTTCATAAGCCCGAAAGGCATAAAATTCCACTGAAATAAACCCCTAGGTGTCGAAAAAGCAGTGAGAGGTTTGGCGTGTTCCGTCAGTGGGACTTGCCAATAACCTTTCGACAAGTCTAGTTTAGTAAAGAATTTAGCTTTAGAAAGTCTAATAAGTAGATCATCTAATAAAGGCATAGGTTCAGCATCGAACTTCGTAACTTGATTTAATTTGCGATAATCAACGCAAAGACGTATGTTATTGTCTTTCTTTCGAACAATAACCATCGACGAAGAATAAGCTGAAGTGGATGGTTCAATTATTTTCAATTGAATCATTTCATCCAATTCTTTCTCGACTTGTGCTTGAAAATGAATAGGTATTGGGTATGGTCTTACTCTGATCGGATTACGATCAGTAAGTATGATGTCATGTTCTATGACATCTGTGTGTCCAGGAATGTCGGTAAGGACATCCTGATATGATTGTAGCGTAGAGGATACTTGACGTTGCTCCTCAAAAGACAAGTTCGAAGAGACGGTAACGTTTTTCCATGATTCCGTAGAATTAAGTGGAACAACGGGAAGAGGTAAGTTAACGTCAGAAAAAGTAGTTTCCTCATCCTGTATAACAGACAGGGATGAGATATGACCATGTTGGACTCGAGAATCGTCCGTCGCCTGGAAAATAGGCTGTAAATAGTCTGGTCGTTCAATAAATTCAGTAAGCATATTTATATGGAAGGTTTTATGCCTTCCATCAACATCGACAATATAGTCGACATCTGAAATTTTAGAGACTATAGTGTATGGACCTTTCCAAGAAATGAGAAGTCTGTTTTCCCTCGTGGGAAGTAAGACAAACGCTTTGTCTCCAGGACAAAGTTGACGTAGGCGTCTTTTCTTATTAGCGAATCGCCTAGCCTTTTCTTTAGCGAATTCTGATGATGAAGTAGCTAACCTGCATGATTCGATAATTTTCTCCCTAAGAGCAATAACATACTCATATGACGATTGTGTATCATCGTCAATATTATCGGCAGTGATCAGATCGTGTAGCAAGGACATAGGACCGCGCGGTTGCGCGCCAAAGACAAGTTCAAAAGGAGAAAATCCTGTATGCTCGTTGGGAACCTCTCTATAAGCAAAGAGAGCTGCAGGTAGGACCCTGTCCCAATCATCAGGATGATCCTCCGTTATCTTGCCTAGTAAGTTCTTTAGTGTCCTATTAAGACGTTCAACCAATCCATTGGACATTGGATGATAAATACTACTGAGAGACCTTTTAATGTCCAGAGTAGCCATCACCTGAGACATAGTGTCCGATATCAATTGAGTGCCGTGGTCTGATAGTATTTCTCCGGGAAATCCCAGCCGAGAAAATATGAGCCAAAGAGCATCTGCGATATCGACAGTTGATATGCTTTTAAGAGGAATAGCCTCTGGCCAACGAGTGCACATGTCAACGCAAGTAAGGATAAATTGATGTCCTCTGGCTGACTTAATCTTAAACGGGCCAATAATGTCTATTGCCATTTTCTGAAACGGCCGAATAGGAATATCTGCCGCCTGAATAGGTGCAGCATGTCTTGGACCTCTAGACTTGACCTCTTGGCAAATTTTGCAAGACCGGCAATAAATTCGTATGTCTTTGTTCACGAATGGCCAAAAGATAGACGCAAGGACTCTAGTCTTAGTTCTGGAAAAACCCATATGTCCACACACTGAGAATCGTGTGCATGTTGAAGAATTAAGGCTCTCATACACTTAGGCACAAGAATTTGCGAATGCATAGACTTGTCCGAGTGTTGTACCATTCGTACCAATATACCATTCTTCATAGTGATATACGATCTGTGATTCGTATTCTGATTAGGATCACCTTTCTTTGCGAGAAGAAAGAATTTCTTCAAAGAAGGATCCTCTTCTTGTCGTTTAACAAACGTGTCATGCGAAATCACCAAGTGATCATCTTGGCTATCAACTCCATTACTATCATCAGATGAAGTTGGAGGGATAAGAGCTTGGGCTCTTGTTACCACTGCATTGACCGCTTGGATATTTTGTTCCTCCCAAATAGAAATTTGTTGCGGGGTGCATTCCTTAACCCCATGAATACGACCAATTATAAGATCCGAAATAGGATTAGGAAGAAGACACGCGTGGACATCTCCTGTAAAGAAAGGAGTGTCAATGCTAATGATAGCAGTAGGATATTTTTCCATGGTACCACCAAACGTAACACATTTGACCACCTTTCCCGAGTAACAGCGAGGATCTATCAGAGACTGCCTAACCCCGACAGTAGTGCAACCAGAATCAAAAAGCACTGAGACTAGCCTATCATTCACTAGACCTTTATGCAAGATGAGAGATCCTCTCCCATCATGCGCAACTGTAGCAGGAAGAGCGGGAAGAGGGTGACCACAAATTAAGGTAGATACAGACGATGGCTCGAACAATGTTGAGCATTGGGGGCATTCAGTTGCTCTCCCAAAATCGAAAGCACAACCAGTGATAGCATTAGAGTTCCCACTATCATTTACTTGATTACAGGCTCCATTAAACTCTTGTTGTGCAGAGTTTGCCTGTTGGAAAGCTTTTCTTTTGTTATATCTAGGTCTACCGCGATTATCATTTCCCCTGTAATTGTTATCATATTGTCTATTGTAATTATCATTCCGGTTTGAATCCCGGTTTGTATATTCACCATCGTCATATTCTTGACGTCGAGAATAGTTTTTATTGTGATAACCTTTGCGAAAGTGTCTAAAATTATTACCACCAAAATTACGAGAACTCCCATCTCGTCTCCAGTTCTTAGAAGAAGAACCATCATATGTTGGATTACTCTGCTTATGAGTGTAATTCTGATTACTTTTCCTATTCCAGTTTTGTTGGGCACCCTGAAATTTCTTATTGAAATTAAGGCCATATGGTGCTGCCGAAGCAACTGGCAACCCTTCTTTCACTTTAGAATTGCTAACTGTAGCATGGGGATGCGCGGTGGCATACTGACAACAGTATTCCTCCATGTCTTTTAAGTTTTTAGGCTTACGCTCATGAAGAAATGCAAGGAAAGAATCATTAACAGATGACAAAACTTTGTCTCTAAGTAATAAGTCCATTAGACCTTCATATGTTTTCTCAGTTTGAGACAACTCAACCCATCGTGTAAATGTACGACGTATCTTTGTAACAAAATCAGAGAAATCTACTCCATTTTCTGGCAACATTGTCCTAAAACGAAGACGATAATCTTCTTCTTTTAGTTGATATTTTTTTAATAATGCTGCTCTGACAACATCATAATTAGTTCTATTATGCTCTTCTATTGTCATAAGAGTAGTCACAGTTTCACCTGTAAAAAATTCCATCAGTTGTTCAACATAGTTTTCCTTTTTTATCTTATGCGTACCACATAAAAATTCGAATCTATCAAGATAATCAGTTATATCGTCCTTTAAAGGATTGAAATGAGGCAATTTGATCTTACTAGACCTCTCCTTTGTTGTATCCGAAGTTACTTGATGAGCACCCATATTTGTTACTTTCAATTTCTCTAATTCCAAAGTCGCGAGTCTTTCCTCATGTTCCATTTTCTGTTTCCTTTCTTCGGCTTGAAGTTTTCTTTCCTCTGCAGCAGCTTGAAGTTTTCTTTCTTCTGCAGCAGCTTGAAATTTTCTTTCTTCTGCAGCAGCTTGAAATTTTCTTTCTTCTGCTTGAAGTTTTCTTTCCTCTGCAGCATTTTTTTGTTTTTCCATTTCCATCTGGAATTTTCTTTCATCAGCTTGCATTTGCAACCTTAAATTCTCAGCATCTATCTTCTTTTGTTCACCTTGCATCTGCAATCTTAAATTCTCAGCATCTATCTTCTTTTGCTCAACTTCTGCTTTCAATTTATTTTCCTCTTTTTGTCTCTTTTCTTCTGACTTCAATGCTATGGCGTATTGAGCAGTTGCAAATTCTTCTAACTTGTCACCTGTCTTCCCAAGGACTTTCCCTTGTTCAATGAAGAAGTCTAGTGTAGACATTCTATCTGATGAGATCAGTAACCTGAAAAATTAATTAAATTATCTTATCCCACTTTAATGGGAGACAAGTCTTCAATGTTAGACTTGTATACTCAGTTCAGTTTATTTCACTCTCTTTGAGAGTCAAGTCTTAATCAAAGACCTTGTATGGTTACCTTATTTCTTTATAATAATTTTCTATCAATACTCCCAATATGAATAGTGTATCATATTAATAACGACAATAATAATACATGACCAAGTATATGTATGTAGACTGTGTATGACAATAATAAATACAAAGACAAGGATACAGAACAACAGCCGAAAACGTTCGCAGAAGTCAAATAAACAATACAGCAAAACTAAGGAAAATGTTACAAAAATGTGTAAAGATGACTGCGAAAAGTAAACAAGACAAATGGAACACTGTTATAAACAAAAAGGTGTAAAGAAATAAACGGAAGGAAGGAGAGAAGAACAGATACAAACAAAACAAATCGAAAATCAAAGAATGGAAAAATAACGAAAACAACACTAACTCATGTCGTCACAGCTAAACGTAAATAGCAACAATTGTCGCTAGCAAATTCCAATTAAGGAAATTTGCAGTCCCTAACGACACGCTCTCAATAGATAACCTCTATTACGTGGTATTTATCTAAAGGAGTCACCTTACCCAACCAGCCCGCTGAAAAACACAAGAAAAATACACAACAATAGTACAAGTAACATAAATAGCAATTGAATGTGTTGCAAAATAAAGCTTAGTCACACATGATGTTACAGTAACTATCTTGCTCCTTGCGAACACAGAAACAAAATGTCAAGCGCGCACTGATTGTCAGATCCACTGTAGCATGAAGTGGTCTTCCAGAACATAAAGTTACTATGACCTTCTCGAAACTTGAGTCTTGCACATCGAATGTTGACAATTTCACGTACTGTTTACAAACACTTGACCTCGAACAATGTAACTTGAATGCTCGGACGTAGAAAAGTCTGTTGTTGACTGAGACGTGAAAACAACCAGCAGTACTGTTCACAATAAGGACTTGACTTGCAGTTGTGGTCCACGTAGCAAATGCCTAGATGCCCACTTCAGTACTTGTCATGTTGTGGTTCATGTAGCATTATAACACTGTTTATCTGGGTCAACAGTTGATGACCTATTTCTGTCCTGTGTAGCCAAAACTTGAAAGTGTAGAGTATGTGTGTTATTCTCTTTTTCTGTCCAGCTTAAACCCACAGATCTGTAAAGTGCACTTGTCCTTCTAACGAAAATAGCCCCATCAGCTGGCCTACCAGAAATGTAACTGTCTTTTTTCGTTCTTGAGGTGATCACTTGCACAAGACAGTAAACATCATGTTGTTAGATGTGTGGTACTTGTAAGATGATGTGCTGAGTGTGGGAGCGGATGGAGGCGCGAATGTGTTTAGGCTCGTATATATGTAGACAATGCAACCCATACACTCACATGCAGTAGTCAAGGATGCTTGGACACTGCTGGCACGTTTCAAAACATTTATTGACGGAAACACACAGTAGCATCAACAGGAACAGTCAGTGTAAACATGGTCATGATAACAGGAAATCGTTTGGTATACATCAGGCATTCAAAAGGCTTGTAAACATTCATATATGGATGCATGTCAATAGTGTTATGTTCTTTTCATGTACTGTTCATAATGCCGCTTTTGGTATCTCTGACTGAACGCGTCAGATACCTTACTAACTCTGTCATACAAAAGATGAGCCCTTCACTCAAGTAATCCTATTACTAGGGCCGTCGTACACCTTGGCATGACACGCCAATCATGTCGGTACATGCCGTAGAATAGTTGCCATTACACAGACCTGACGATGACGTCAGCTGTGCATTCTTCATTAAGCAGGTTGCATGAATCATGCTTTAATGTTTGTGTAGATATACCGCCAACCTGCAGTTTCCACCATATATAACTTCATCACTGGACTTCTGATCATATAAGACAAATAGTCTTGAATAGCTACCTTGAGCACAAATATAAGTTCTGCTTTACAGGAATCGTGAACTGTTCTCACAGCTAGGTAAGCCTTTACCAAATTCTGTCACCGAATACATAATAATGGCAAAGTCGGTGTTACCTTGAAACGAATCCTCAGAACACAATAATAACACTGTCGTCCTTCCTGACGCACAGAGAATCAATGGGGAAAACTGACAACGTAGTCAGTTCGAAGATTTTCCTCCCCAAAACTACAATGGACATACACGTCCTCAGAAGCCAGGACTTCACAACTGAACAAGACGGAAGTCTAATTTCGCGCTCTCCACTGCGCATCGCATATAGCCCAGAACTGTTTTACCTTTGACCCAAAAGGTCAAACACAATGAATGAACAAACAAGGGAGATAACCCCTAATCAACCTGACACAGCAAAGTCAAGACATAGTTACTAAACTTTGACCAGGGTGAAAAACCTACAACCAATAGATCGATGTTTGAAACTCCATCAAAAATGACCGCAACATATTACTGCACCGCCCCTGTAAAAAAAAAATGACACATTTTTTTTTTTCTTAAATATATCCATGAGCAAGATAGCACCAGCATCAATTATATGCTCATGAAAGAATGAACCTAATATCAGGTACAATAGACGCATAAATAAAGCGTCTGGAGAGAGTAAAATCATCCCCCATCATAAGAGAAAATATTTCCTCTAAGCCAAACAAACTCAGGAGGTACCATTAAAGAAACCTAAGTTGCTGGCAATACCAATCATAGATATCAAAAATTGTCAAATACTATCATTACAACAATATACAAATATGATGAACTACAATACTATACCATCAGCATATCTAATGGATATATATCATGGATGGACATAATCAAATTCATTAAAGTCATATACATCATCCAACTAGTGACACAATTGTGTTAATATATATTTTAATATTAAGAACAGACATAAGTCTGGAAGTGTATCAGGAGATCTAGGACATAAGATTTAAATGGAATCATGAGGGCATCTAGACAATACGTCTGCCATCACATTATCCGAACCACGGATAGCTCGCACCGTAAAATGGAAAGGTTGAAGAGCTATAGCATAACGAGTAGATCTCGAGCTCTTCAAATCCTTACTTTGCATAGCTGTAAGAGCTTTTTGGTCGGTTTCCATAATGAAATGCGCGCCCAGAAGGAATCTTTGTAGCTTAAGAATGGACCAAACCATGGCCAACAATTCACGGTCTAAAACCGAGTAATTCCTTTCTGCCGCATTCAGCTTCCTAGAAATATACATTACAGGATGCAGAGTTCCTGAATACTCCTGCATTAGTGCCGCTCCAATCCCAGTGGAAGAGGCATCACTACAAAGGACAAAAGTCTTATCAATCGTTGGAAGTCTTAAGATAGGATTAGATGAGAATAAATTCTTAACCTGATCCAATGACGATTGGCATTCTTGGGACCAACGCACCATATTAGGAGAACCTCTCTTCAACAATGTTGAAAGTGGTGCCATAATGGAGGATAGATTATCAATGAATCTTCCATAGAATTGTATTAATCCCAAGAAACTACGTACTTGCTTTTTTGTCTTCGGAACCGAGATATTTAATATCTTCGAAATGTTTTGGTCCTCTGTCTTCAACCAACCCGATGACCTAGGAAAGAGATTTCACTAAACCCAACAAAGGCTTTAGAGGGTTTTGCTGTTAACTTATGCTCGCGTAGAGTAGATAGTAACTCGTTTAAACCCGAATAGTGTTCTTCCCAAGTATCATTGAACAGACAGATGTCGTCCAAACAGGCGATGACATCTGTACGATACAATAGAATTTGTCGCATCATGCGCACGAAAGTTGCTGGGGCGTTCATAAGCTCGAAAGGCATAAAATTCCACTGAAATAAACCCCTAGGTGTCGAAAAAGCAGTGAGAGGTTTGGCGTGTTCCGTCAGTGGGACTTGCCAATAACCTTTCGACAAGTCTAGTTTAGTAAAGAATTTAGCTTTAGAAAGTCTAATAAGTAGATCATCTAATAAAGGCATAGGTTCAGCATCGAACTTCGTAACTTGATTTAATTTGTGATAATCAACGCAAAGACGTATGTTATTGTCTTTCTTTCGAACAATAACCATCGACGAAGAATAAGCTGAAGTGGATGGTTCAATTATTTTCAATTGAATCATTTCATCCAATTCTTTCTCGACTTGTGCTTGAAAATGAATAGGTATTGGGTATGGTCTTACTCTGATCGGATTACTATCAGTAAGTATGATGTCATGTTCTATGACATCTGTGTGTCCAGGAATGTCGGTAAGGACATCCTGATATGATTGTAGCATAGAGGATACTTGACGGTGCTCCTCAAAAGACAAGTTCGAAGAGACGGTAACGTTTTTCCATGATTCCGTAGAATTAAGTGGAACAACGGGAAGAGGTAAGTTAACGTCAGAAAAAGTAGTTTCCTCATCCTGTATAACAGACAGAGATGAGATATGACCATGTTGGACTCGAGAATCGTCCGTCGCCTGGAAAATAGGCTGTAAATAGTCTGGTCGTTCAATAAATTCAGTAAGCATATTTATATGGAAGGTTTTATGCCTTCCATCAACATCGACAATATAGTCGACATCCAAAATTTTAGAGACTATAGTGTATGGACCTTTCCAAGAAATGAGAAGTCTGTTTTCCCTCGTGGGAAGTAAGACAAACGCTTTGTCTCCATGACAAAGTTGACGTAGGCGTCTTTTCTTATTAGCGAATCGCCTAGCCTTTTTTTTAGCGAATTCTGATGATGAAGTAGCTAACCTGCATGATTCGATAATTTTCTCCCTAAGAGCAATAACAAACTCATATGACGATTGTGTATCATCGTCAATATTATCGGCAGTGATCAGATCGTGTAGCAAGGACATAGGACCGCGCGGTTGCGCGCCAAAGACAAGTTCAAACGGAGAAAATCCTGTATGCTCGTTGGGAACCTCTCTATAAGCAAAGAGAGCTGCAGGTAGGACCCTGTCCCAATCATCAGGATGATCCTCCGTTATCTTGCCTAGTAAGTTCTTTAGTGTCCTATTAAGACGTTCAACCAATCCATTGGACATTGGATGATAAATACTACTGAGAGAC
This sequence comes from Oreohelix idahoensis, assembly GCA_024509875.1. Lineage (NCBI taxonomy): Eukaryota > Metazoa > Mollusca > Gastropoda > Stylommatophora > Oreohelicidae > Oreohelix > Oreohelix idahoensis. The sequence goes on from JAMPIV010019121.1 coordinate 594,083, forward strand.
CTTTTAATGTCCAGAGTAGCCATCACCTGAGACATAGTGTTCGATATCAATTGAGTGCCGTGGTCTGATAGTATTTCTCCGGGAAATCCCAGCCGAGAAAATATGAGCCAAAGAGCATCTGCGATATCGACAGTTGATATGCTTTTAAGAGGAATAGCCTCTGGCCAACGAGTGCACATGTCAACGCAAGTAAGGATAAATTGATGTCCTCTGGCTGACTTAATCTTAAACGGGCCAATAATGTCTATTGCCATTTTCTGAAACGGCCGAATAGGAATATCTGCCGCCTGAATAGGTGCAGCATGTCTTGGACCTCTAGACTTGATCTCTTGGCAAATTTTGCAAGACCGGCAATAAATTTGTATGTCTTTGTTCACGAATGGCCAAAAGAAAGACGCAATGACTCTAGTCTTAGTTCTGGAAAAAACCATATGTCCCACACACTGAGAATCGTGTGCATGTTGAAGAATTAAGGCTCTCATACACTTAGGCACAAGAATTTGCGAATGCATAGACTTGTCCGAGTGTTGTACCATTCGTACCAATATACCATTCTTCATAGTGATATACGATCTGTGATTCGTATTCTGATTAGGATCACCTTTCTTTGCGAGAAGAAAGAATTTCTTCAAAGAAGGATCCTCTTCTTGTCGTTTAACAAACGTGTCATGCGAAATCACCAAGTGATCATCTTGGCTATCAACTTGTTACGGTATATGATATTAACGCCGTCTGCTAAAGGTTATCAGACGTGCAATTGTAAAAGGTTAAGGCATTTAATATATTGCGATAGAGGTTTCAATTTTGAACGCTCCATGCACGATCGATCATGACGTGTATAGCGTTGTTTAGGACACAGTCGGTAACTAAGAAACGTGACCCTTTGTTACTTGACCGCCAAGCTGAATAGCTGCGTTTTTCTAACCTTCCAATTTAATGGCAGGATATAGCCATTTTATGTGTATTTTTGATGGACCAGGGTCAGTCCTAGAACTCGATATGAGAAGGAAATATATGGAGGTTAGTACTTAACTAGAATCCTCAGAAGGATGAGAATAATCGTCAAATTCGTATGAATATATTTCAGACTCGCAGTCTCACTGTCGGCAGGTAGCCATGTCTATCTGCTCGTGCATATAGCTGTGATGTTCTGACGACAATACTGCATTGTATCCTCATAACGGACATTGACACATAACCACCAGTCTACGCCATTGATTAATTTATGCATGACTCATGTTCTGTCCCTATTTGAAATGTGTACATGTGAATTAAATGTACGGACTCGATGAAATGACTTATCAAATCAATCGTATTCCAAAGTTCAAGTATTGTTTGGAATCTTCCACCCCCGCATTCGTTTAATCTTCCATCAAAGGCACGATGCACTAAAACTAACATATCAAGGAAGAAAACAATGGCCAGAATTTTATAATTGTTTTATTCATAACACATGGAACATTGTTCAGAGCGAATCACCCACGCAACAGTGGTGTCCGGTGTCTGGGGACGAAAGAAAAACAACAAAAAAAAACAAAAAAATTTCTTCATGACTTTCGAATGAAATGTTTACGATCAAGTTTCGATCACATGACCAGTACGAGGCTGACGTGACGCAGTACTCATTATATGCCTAACAACGTGACGTCACTGAAAATCGTGTAGGTGATCGGTCGAAGAAACCAGCCGTTTCTAAGTCTAACCAAAGGAAAACATAAGCCATTTGAAGCCAACACATGATATGGACTATAGGAGCAGACAGTCAGGGGCTTTAGCCTAGCCGTTGACGACCGCTAGCACTGATCGAAGCAACGGTAAAGATAAATCTAGGTGTTTAACTGTTGGTATTGCAAACAGTGCTAACTAAGTCCATTGTCCTCTGCCTACATCGGCATGTTTTTATCTATGTTTAATGTACTTTTTGTGGTCTTAATGTGTTGTTAATTCGTGGGAGGTAGGGAGGATGAACCGAAATTAGATTCTGTGGCTCTCACGATGCCTGAATTAATTTCGGTCGTTTCTTAGGGCAGTTAAACGATCGCACTTTTGGAAGCCCCATTGAGGTTTGCCATTGGACGACCTGTCCAAATTTGCTACCGTTTGACAATTTGTGTTAGCTGTATCGTTCAGTAGATAACTGGCGTATTTTATTCGTACTCAGTTAATAATTTTATTGAGTTCTGTACCATGTTCGTTACTATTCGTCCAGTCTCTTCTGACTATCATTTATTTTATGATTGTTAAATTTTCGTCCGTTATGAGTCCTGTGACGTCATCATTTTTCGCAGTCATTTTTTTTGTGTGTGTACCTTGAATATTCAGTTGACCTCCGGTCAAACCTTGACCCTTCATTTGGTCTGTGACATTTCCGCTTATTTTATTTAGTTCATAAATTCATTTTTAATTGTGAAAATGTCTTGTTTGCGTCTTGACATTGTTTGTACCCTTTAGTTGCATCATTGTTTTGTTTGTCCTCATGATATATATTAATATTACATTAATAATATGCTATTATATGCAATAATACACTTGTAATTTAATTTAATTAATTTTTTCTGATAATTAAGGTTAATATGGGACATTGCATAATTATGCAGTGATAGTCCAAGAAAGTAGCACTACAATTTATCATAGATGCCTAGGGCATAATAATATAATATATATATTGACAAAATAAATAATCTTATAGCTACCTTTGAGGTAATAGACCCATTGTATATTATTTAATATACTTTTCTGGTACTAAGAGAGTGACTTAGTACATTGAACAATATAATTACTAGGAATTATACCCAACATTATTGGATATTGAAATTAATTGTGTGATATAATTACATTATATTTAACAGATATCATAACTATTTATGATATAGTATTATTTAGATACAATATTGTTACAAAATATTGTCTATTAGTTGAACTTAGACATTAAGTTCAGTACTATTGTGATTACTTATATTGAATATTTCTAAGTTGAGTAAGTATAATAATTACTCTGAAGCTACTATTGACTATTTTAATCAGTAATTATCAATAATTACTTACAGATAAAAGTCAAAATGCTTACTATAGACCATTTCGTTAAGATTGGTCGTGAATATGGTTATAAATCTCAAGAACTTCGTCAGTTTGCTGAATCAGAACTGGAAAAATATGAAAGAAAAGAAGAAGAGAAAAAAGCTGCATTAAAGAAAGAGGAAGAAGAGAAAAGGGCTGCATTAAAGAAAGAGGAAGAAGAGAAAAGGGCTGCATTAAAGAAAGAGGAAGCAGAACGTGAGATGAAGCAAATTGACAAGGAAAATAGACTGAGAGAGATTGCTCAACGTGAAAGAGAAGAGCAAAGAACAATCGCCAAACAGGAAGAAGAGAATAAATTGAAACGAGAGGAAATTATTTTACAACAAGAAATGGAATTGGCGCGTATTAAATTGGAGACAGCAAGATTACAAGCACAAAGTGCTGATGCAAACCAGAATAATAACGCACAAAATGGATCATCATCCAGCCAACCTAAACATTTCTACAACTTTAAATTACCCATTTTCAACTTGAACGTCGACGACCTTTCATCGTTCCTGGCACGTTTTGAACAGACTTGCAAAACTAACCATTTGCCTGAAGAGTCATGGGTACTCAAGTTAAATGAATTCTTGGTTGGAGAACCACTGACAGCTTCTCAAAATGCTGACCCATCAATAGCAAATAACTACGGTGCTATTAAGTCCTTGCTTTTACGAAGGTTTCACCTGGACGAGGAACACTGTAGGTTGAAATTTAAGGGAATTTTACCTGAATCTCCAAGGGATTTTGCAGGATTCATTGCGAATATACGCAATACATTTAATAGATGGGTTGAACTGGCAGAAGTCAACAAATCATACGACAAATTAGTTGATTTACTACTGCGGGATAAGGTATTATCTTCGGTTAGCCAGCCATTTTTTGCATATTTGCAGGAGCGTAAACCAGGTACTATGGACGAGTTAGAAAAAATTTCTTTAAACTACTGTTCGGCACATCCGAATGCAACCATTTCTAACTCCTCATTAAGAGAACCTCTACCTGTGGCGTCTAATATGGCCTACAATCATAATAACAAACAAAGACATCACAGTGTAGACAGAAGCAGGTTCCAAAGAAATCACAATGTTAACTTTCAGAAGGGACATAATAATGATTTCAACAATAAAAATGAGTTCAACAGAGGTAGATCACGAGATAGAAATTATTCACCTCAAACAAACTACCACAATGGTCAACATAACACTCATTATAATCGATCACATACTCCCAATAATAATAATAACTGGAATGGTAATAATCATGGCTCGAGACATCGAGATAATAGTTACTATAGAGGACGACGAGATAATTCTAACAATTATACTCGGAATCGATCTCATTCTCGGGGATCATCTCATTACAACCATAATACAGGGGCGGCAGTTACAAATAATACTACCCCTATAGCTCAGGTCCCACTTGACAATAATACAACACAGTCTTCTGCTGCATGTTTTGCTATTAATTATAATGTGGCAAATAGTTGCCAACAATGCAATCTTATTTTTCAGAAGGCGAAAGAAACAGTGCTTAACTGCGGACATATTATACCACAGGTAGGTCTTGCAGTCAACGATGGAACAGGCCTACTAATTTTTAACAGGGGATTAGTTAATGGATCCGTCGTCTCAGTGTTGAGGGATTCGGGATCCACAACGATTGGTGTACGACAGTCGCTGGTACATCCTAGCTGTGCAACGGGGGAATATGTCCGTTGCATGACTTTTGGTGGAACAATAGAGTTTTACCCCACAGCTATTATTCATGTTAACACTCCTTTTTTCACAGGGAACGTAAAAGTATGTATGCTAAAAAAGCCTATAGCTGATCTGATGGTTGGTCGTATACACGGCAGTAAAGATTGTACTCCAGATGAGATTATAGAATGGGAGAAACATAACCTATGCACTGGAAACGCCGTGACGACTAGAGCGCAGACTCAACTCATGGAGAAAGTTGATGATAATAAAATGGATGCAGACAACCAAGAGGAATTTGTAGTCAATTCACCTATTGACAGGGAAACATTTGCAACCAAACAAAAAGAGGATAAATCTTTAAAAAAATTTTTTAAGTTGGTTGATAAAGTTGACAATCTATCCTCAGGTAATAATAACAAACATTGTTTTGTTATTAAAAATGACATATTGATTAGATGTTTTAATGACAAATCACAAATGAAACAACAAGTTATGGTCCCATATACTTTTAGACGGTACATTCTTCAACATGCACATGACTCACATTGTGCTGGACATATGGGATATACTCGAACACGATCTCGAGTACTGTCTTCATTCTTTTGGCCAGGGGTGTCAAGAGATATTTCGCAGTATGTACGTTCCTGTACTACATGCCAAGAAGTGAAAGCACGTGGAGCTTTTCACACGGCGCCTATTCAGGCTTGCGATATCTCGGTAAGACCTTTTGACAAGATGGCAATAGACATTATTGGTCCATTGCTACCATCGGCCAGAGGACATAGATTCGTCCTTACGTGCATTGATTTGTGCACACGATGGCCAGAAGCTATCCCATTAAAGACCACCACTACCACAGATGTAGCTGATGCACTACATCTCATCTTTTCTAGAATAGGGTTTCCTAGAAAACTTTTATCAGACCATGGGTCACAGTTTATATCTGACACCATGAAGGAAGTCATGAAAACTTGGGACATTGATAGGAATTTAAGTAGTATTTATCATCCGATGAGTAATGGTGCGGTTGAAAGACTTAACCGTACACTTAAACAACTACTACATAAGGTTACTGCTAAGCACCCTCATGACTGGGACAGAGCACTCCCAGCTGTTCTATTTGCTTATCGGGAGGTACCGCATGAACAAACTGGCTTCTCTCCCTTTGAATTAGTTTTTGGTGCTCCCCCAAGAGGTCCTATGGGACTAATAAAAGACTTATTAATTGACGAGGAGATGACTCAGGACACTCAGTCATCTTACGAGTACGTGATTAATCTTCGGAAGAACATTATTGAGTCTTGCCAGTTGGCAACAGCTTCTTCTGAGGCTGCAAAAGCTAAGGCTCGATCTCTACAAAATAGGTCTCGACGATTACGCCAATTATTCCCAGGCGACGAGGCTTATGTGTTACTTCCTCACAATAACAATAAATTATTGATATCTTGGAATGGTCCTTACAAAGTCATTGATAAAATTTCCGACGTTGATTACGTCTTAGATATCAAGGGACACAAAAAGATATTTCATATTAACATGCTCAAGCAATTTCATACACGTCCTGAACACTTACAGTCAATTTTTCATGAACTAGATGACAACACAGTATCCACTTGTCATTATTCTAACTTATCTGTCATCCAGGAAGAAGAATCTTCTTTTCCTGAGGTACAGTTACCGTTACCTGTACCAGTAGTTCAACCTACTGAATCTTGGCGGGATGTAACCATCTCTTCAACGGTTACACCGCAACAGCGTCTACAGATTGCTAATCTATTACAATCTTATCCAGATGTGTTGACCGACGTCCCGGGTCGCACATCGGCTATCAGTCATGACATTACTCTCAATGATGATACACCTATTCGTGTACATCCCTATTCTGTTCCTTTACATTTCCTTGCTAAAACTACTAAGGAACTTGAACAGATGTTGTCTCTGGGAATCATTGAGACTAGTAATTCGCCATTCTCTTCTCCATTAGTGATTGTCCGGAAGAAGGACAATAACATCAGACTATGTGTTGATTATAGAAAATTAAATGCTAAGACTATAGTTGACAGCGAACCACATCCACTTATCGACGACTTACTGCCACGTCTATCCAACGCAACTATATTTAGTAAGATAGACTTAACTAAAGGTTATTGGCAGATACCACTGACCGAAAAGGCTAAGTACTACACCGCATTTTCCACTCCACAAGGTCTATACCAGTGGAATGTGATGCCTTTTGGGCTTGTTAATGCGCCAGCTACCTTCATTCGCCTGATGCGACAAATTTTATCAGGTAGACCAGACGTTATTACATATATTGACGACATATGCTTGTTTAGTTCGTCGTTTGAGGAACATGTTTCGGGACTTAGATATGTTTTTGACACTCTAAGGAATTATCATCTAACTGCTAAACCTACAAAGGTGCAAATCGCGTGTAATGAGATAACCTTTTTGGGACATATCATTGGATCGGGATATATCCGAACGTTACCTAGTACAGTCTCCAAAATTCTAAACATAGCAGTTCCTCAGACGAAGAAACAGGTCAGGAGTTTGTTAGGACTTGTTCAATATTACAGTAGATTCATACCAAACTTGTCATCCATCACGGCTGTATTGTCTTCATTGTTAAAAAAAGATATGCCGGTGAAGGTGACATGGACTGGTACATGCAATGAAACTTTCAACAAAATTATAAATTTGTTCTCGCATGAACCAATTTTAAGACTTCCCGATGCTTCCAAAAGATTTTTCTTACGAACAGATGCTAGTAACTACGGCATTGGTGCATGCCTGCTCCAGAACCATGATGGCATTCTACATCCTACCTTATAGATTTCGAGAAAGCTGAAGCCGGCAGAAACAGAGTGTTCAACGGTCGACAAGGAACTTTTAGCTGTGACCTGGGCAATAACGAAACTTGAAAAGTTCTTGCTTGGTGCTCCCTTCACCATACAGACGGACCAACGTGCTGTAGCATCCTTGCGTCGATCTAATCATAAAAGCCAGAAACTTGCCAGATATTCAATCATCCTACAGCCATTCGAGTTCTCCATTGAACACATACCTGGCACTGAAAATTGTGTGGCAGATGCGTTGTCACGTAATCCTATTGACGACGAATAATCAACATTGACACTCTTAAACTACATCAATCAGAACTACATTGGATTGAACGAAGTATCAACTATAAAGGAACTAACCTTGCCTTCAATTTAAACTTTATAAACACTATATGCATCACAGAATTGAACTAAAAGACAATCAAGGTATATATATTACATTGAACTTCGTCTAACGTCCATACACGATATATGAATATCGTTGAACAATCATGGAACAATATCTGACGACAAGTCGAACTTATTATCCTATGTGCACTTAATTCTTGGATGCTGGGATAAATGACATTTCTTTCCAACGTAAACGTTTGAACATTTTTGCCTAAAAGAATTCATCAGGATCAAGACTACGGATGGATCATCATATCCTATACTAATTAATTAGTTAACTTAACTTCTTAATTGAATTATTATCAATAAAATGAAATGTGAGAAAAAAATGAAATGAAAGAACAAAAAAAAGAGAACGAAATATAAAAAGAAGAAATTATGAAAAGAGAAAATAAATCTCACACAAGTATTAGATTAATAATTTTTTTTAATGTACCTATACATTATTTAGTTAGTTAAATTAGATAGTTATTATTCACTAACACTTAACACACACAATTAAGTTAAAACTTATATTCGAATTTCTTTCTATTTCTTCTCACTTATTTTGTCTTTTTCTTCTCTCATAACATCGCGTTACATTAGAACCTTAATAATTTAACTCTTAGTTTAATTAATTAATTTAATTTTAATTAGTCAAATTAATTCCTATATGACATACTAATACGACAGACCTTACTTTAATTTTATCATTCACTATTAACATTGGACATTTATTTAGTTGATATAATAATATGTATAATATTGATATATAATGTCATTTATGTTAGATGACTATGACAAATAGTTAGTTGACACGACCGCAACACGGTTCTACTCAGAACATCGTCGGCCATATGTCACAATTGTGTTAAATTTTTTTTGAAAAATTGTTAAGTCGGATAGATCTTGAAAAAAAATCTATCGATTTTTTTTTCCCCGGTGTACAGGGAATTGTTACGGTATATGATATTAACGCCGTCTGCTAAAGGTTACCAGACCTGCAATTGTAAAGGTTAAGGCATTTAATATATTGCGATAGATGTTTCAATTATTGAACGCTCCATACACGATCGATTATGACGTGTATAGTGTTGTTTAGGACACAGTCGGTAACTAAGAAACGCTACCCTTTGTTACTTGACCGCCAAGCTGAATAGCTGCGTTTTTCTAACCTTCCAATTCAATGGCATGATATAGCCATTTATATGTGTATTTTTGATGGACCAGGGTCAGTCCTAGAACTCGATATGAGAGGAAATATATGGAGGTTAGTATTTAACTAGAATCCTCAGAAGGATGAGAATAATCGTCAAATTCGTATGAATATATTCAGACTCGCAGTCTCACTGTCGGCAGGTAGCCATGTCTATCTGCTCGTGCATATAGCTGTGATGTTCTGACGACAATACTGCATTGTATCCTCATAACGGACATTGACACATAACCACCAGTCTACGCCATTGATTAATTTATGCATGACTCATGTTCTGTCCCTATTTGAAATGTGTACATGTGAATTAAATGTACGGACTCGATGAAATGACTTATCAAATCAATCGTATTCCAAAGTTCAAGTATTGTTTGGAATCTTCCACCCCCGCATTCGTTTAATCTTCCATCAAAGGCACGATGCACTAAAACTAACATATCAAGGAAGAAAACAATGGCCAGAATTTTATAATTGTTTTATTCATAACACATGGAACATTGTTCAGAGCGAATCACCCACGCAACACAACTCCATTACTATCATCAGATGAAGTTGGAGGGATAAGAGCTTGGGCTCTTGTTACCACTGCATTGACCGCTTGGATATTTTGTTCCTCCCAAATAGAAATTTGTTGCGGGGTGCATTCCTTAACCCCATGAATACGACCAATTATAAGATCCGAAATAGGATTAGGAAGAAGACACGCGTGGACATCTCCTGTAAAGAAAGGAGTGTCAATGCTAATGGTAGCAGTAGGATATTTTTCCATGGTACCACCAAACGTAACACATTTGACCACCTTTCCCGAGTAACAGCGAGGATCTATCAGAGACTGCCTAACCCCGACAGTAGTGCAACCAGAATCAAAAAGCACTGAGACTAGCCTATCATTCACTAGACCTTTATGCAAGATGAGAGATCCTCTCCCATCATGCACAACTGTAGCAGGAAGAGCGGGAAGAGGGTGACCACAAATTAAGGTAGATACAGACGATGGCTCGAACAATGTTGAGCATTGGGGGCATTCAGTTGCTCTCCCAAAATCGAAAACACAACCAGTGATAGCATTAGAGTTCCCACTATCATTTACTTGATTACAGGCTCCATTAAACTCTTGTTGTGCAGAGTTTGCCTGTTGGAAAGCTTTTCTTTTGTTATATCTAGGTCTACCGCGATTATCATTTCCCCTGTAATTGTTATCATATTGTCTATTGTAATTATCATTCCGGTTTGAATCCCGGTTTGTATATTCACCATCGTCATATTCTTGACGTCGAGAATAGTTTTTATTGTGATAACCTTTGCGAAAGTGTCTAAAATTATTACCACCAAAATTACGAGAACTCCCATCTCGTCTCCAGTTCTTAGCAGAAGAACCATCATATGTTGGATTACTCTGCTTATGAGTGTAATTCTGATTACTTTTCCTATTCCAGTTTTGTTGGGCACCCTGAAATTTCTTATTGAAATTAAGGCCATATGGTGCTGCCGAAGCAACTGGCAACCCTTCTTTCACTTTAGAATTGCTAACTGTAGCATGGGGATGCGCGGTGGCATACTGACAACAGTATTCCTCCATGTCTTTTAAGTTTTTAGGCTTACGCTCATGAAGAAATGCAAGGAAAGAATCATTAACAGATGACAAAACTTTGTCTCTAAGTAATAAGTCCATTAGACCTTCATATGTTTTCTCAGTTTGAGACAACTCAACCCATCGTGTAAATGTACGACGTATCTTTGTAACAAAATCAGAGAAATCTACTCCATTTTCTGGCAACATTGTCCTAAAACGAAGACGATAATCTTCTTCTTTTAGTTGATATTTTTTTAACAATGCTGCTCTGACAACATCATAATTAGTTCTATTATGCTCTTCTATTGTCATAAGAGTAGTCACAGTTTCACCTGTAAAAAATTCCATCAGTTGTTCAACATAGTTTTCCTTTTTTATCTTATGCGTACCACATAAAAATTCGAATCTATCAAGATAATCAGTTATATCGTCCTTTAAAGGATTGAAATGAGGCAATTTGATCTTACTAGACCTCTCCTTTGTTGTATCCGAAGATACTTGATGAGCAACCATATTTGTTACTTTCAATTTCTCTAATTCCAAAGTCGCGAGTCTTTCCTCATGTTCCATTTTCTGTTTCCTTTCTTCGGCTTGAAGTTTTCTTTCCTCTGCAGCAGCTTGAAGTTTTCTTTCTTCTGCAGCAGCTTGAAATTTTCTTTCTTCTGCAGCAGCTTGAAATTTTCTTTCTTCTGCTTGAAGTTTTCTTTCCTCTGCAGCATTTTTTTGTTTTTCCATTTCCATCTGGAATTTTCTTTCATCAGCTTGCATTTGCAACCTTAAATTCTCAGCATCTATCTTCTTTTGTTCACCTTGCATCTGCAATCTTAAATTCTCAGCATCTATCTTCTTTTGCTCAACTTCTGCTTTCAATTTATTTTCCTCTTTTTGTCTCTTTTCTTCTGACTTCAATGCTATGGCGTATTGAGCAGTTGCAAATTCTTCTAACTTGTCACCTGTCTTCCCAAGGACTTTCCCTTGTTCAATGAAGAAGTCTAGTGTAGACATTCTATCTGATGAGATCAGTAACCTGAAAAATTAATTAAATTATCTTATCCCACTTTAATGGGAGACAAGTCTTCAATGTTAGACTTGTATACTCAGTTCAGTTTATTTCACTCTCTTTGAGAGTCAAGTCTTAATCAAAGACCTTGTATGGTTACCTTATTTCTTTATAATAATTTTCTATCAATACTCCCAATATGAATAGTGTATTATATTAATAACAACAATAATAATACATGACCAAGTATATGTATGTAGACTGTGTATGACAATAATAAATACAAAGACAAAGATACAGAACAACAGCCAAAAACGTTCGCAGAAGTCAAATAAAAAATACAGCAAAACTAAGGAAAATGTTACAAAAATATGTAAAGATGACTGCGAAAAGTAAACAAGACAAATGGAACACTGTTATAAACAAAAAGGTGTAAAGAAATAAACGGAAGGAAGGAGAGAAGAACAGATACAAACAAAACAAATCGAAAATCAAAGAATGGAAAAATAACGAAAACAACACTAACTCATGTCGTCACAGCTAAACGTAAATAGCAACAATTGTCGCTAGCAAATTCTAATTAAGGAAATTTGCAGTCCCTAACGACACGCTCTCAATAGATAACCTCTATTACGTGGTATTTATCTAGAGGAGTCACCTTACCCAACCAGCCCGCTGAAAAACACAAGAAAAATACACAACAATAGTACAAGTAACATAAATAGCAATTGAATGTGTTGCAAAATAAAGCTTAGTCACACATGATGTTACAGTAACTATCTTGCTACTTGCGAACAAAGAAACAAAATGTCAAGCGCGCACTGATTGTCAGATCCACTGTAGCATGAAGTGGTCTTCCAGAACACAAAGTTACTATGACCTTCTCGAAACTTGAGTCTTGCACATTGAATGTTGACAATTTCACATACTGTTTACAAACACTTGAGCTCGAACAATGTAACTTGAATGCTCGGACGTAGAAAAGTCTGTTGTTGACTGAGATGTGAAAACAACCAGCAGTACTGTTCACAATAGGGACTTGACTTGCAGTTGTGGTCCACGTAGCAAATGCCTAGATGCCCACTTCAGTACTTGTCATGTTGTGGTTCATGTAGCATTATAACACTGTTTATCTGGGTCAACAGTTGATGACCTATTTCTGTCCTGTGTAGCCAAAACTTGAAAGTGTAGAGTATGTGTGTTATTCTCTTTTTCTGTCCAGCTTAAACCCACAGATCTGTAAAGTGCACTTGTCCTTCTAACGAAAATAGCCCCATCAGCTGGCCTACCAGAAATGTAACTGTCTTTTTTCGTTCTTGAGGTGATCACTTGCACAAGACAGTAAACATCATGTTGTTAGATGTGTGGTACTTGTAAGATGATGTGCTGAGTGTGGGAGCGGATGGAGGCGCGAATGTGTTTAGGCTCGTATGTAGGTAGACAATGCAACCCATACACTCACATGCAGTAGTCAAGGATGCTTGGACACTGCTGGCACGTTTCAAAACATTTATTGACGGAAACACACAGTAGCATCAACAGGAACAGTCAGTGTAAACATGGTCATGATAACAGGAAATCGTTTGGTATACATCAGGCATTCAAAAGGCTTGTAAACATTCATATATGGATGCATGTCAATAGTGTTATGTTCTTTTCATGTACTGTTCATAATGCCGCTTTTGGTATCTCTGATTGAACGCATCAGATACCTTCATAACTCCATCATACAAAAGACGAGCCCTTCACTCAAGTAATCCTATTACTAGGGCCGTCATACACCTTGGCATGACACGCCAATCATGTCGGTACATGCCGTAGAATAGTTGCCATTACACAGACCTGACGATGACGTCAGCTGTGCATTCTTCATTAAGCAGGTTGCATGAATCATGCTTTAATGCTTGTGTAGATATACCGCCAACCTGCAGTTTCCACCATATATAACTTCATCACTGGACTTCTGATCATATAAGACAAATAGTCTTGAATAGCTACCTTGAGCACAAATATAAGTTCTGCTTTACAGGAATCGTGAACTGTTCTCACAGCTAGGTAAGCCTTTACCAAATTCTGTCACCGAATACATAATAATGGCAAAGTCGGTGTTACCTTGAAACGAATCCTCAGAACACAATAATAACACTGTCGTCCTTCCTGACCCACAGAGAATCAATGGGGAAAACTGACAACGTAGTCACTTCAAAGATTTTCCTCCCCAAAACTACAATGGACATACACGTCCTCAGAAGCCAGGTCTTCACAACTCAACAAGACGGAAGTCTAATTTCGCGCTCTCCACTGCGCATCGCATATAGCCCAGAACTGTCTTGTCTTTGACCCAAAAGGTCAAACACAATGAATGAACAAACAAGGGAGATAACCCCTAATCAACCTGACACAGCAAAGTCAAGACATAGTTACTAAACTTTGACCAGGGTGAAAAACCTACAACCAATAGATCAATGTTTGAAACTCCATCAAAAATGACCATAACAGTCTGAAAATATTGGAAAGAAAAAATAATAAATACACATTCTCAGATAAATCTATGAGAGCTGAAGCATATCCCCTTCATAATTTCTCTTATCAACTCTTTAAATCCCAGCAAACATTTAATCAACTCTAATGACTGTTATGGCCAAAAATGCTAAATTTCAGCTTTTAAGCTCCATTTAAAATTTTTTTTTACAACCAAATGATGCTATTTTTAATTGAAAGCATTTCCTTTTAATCAAATGTGGATCAGGGATTGAACATGTAGATGTCTTTACTCGTTTATTTGCAGTTGTTTATATTGCATATTTTCAAAGCCACAAAGGGTCGCACTCACCACCTCTGGCAGAGCTTGCAGATTAACCTCAGACCATGCAAGGAAATGTTTTGAAAAGTAATTATAGATAAAGAAACTAATTTATAGTGTTGTTGTGATTATGCAGATGACAATGAAGATGAATCATGTTATCAACAGGAATCTGAAATAAATCATATGACAATGCAGATGATAGTGACCAGTCCAAAGATGAAAATAAAGTTATGGGGACAGGACAAGATAATCAGATTGCAACAAATACAGGGTCTGGGCCAAAAACAAAAGAAAATGAAGAGAAATGATCATGTTCCAACACAAGATTTTGTTAACAATTTTAGCAATGTGTAAATAATATTTTCTGTTCCTCTAATTGATATATTATGAAATTTCCTGCTAGTGTTTTTGTATACTGTGAAAGTAATTATTTCCTGAGGATTTCAAAACACGAAACAGACTATACATTATTAGAATACTTCTGCATGAGACATTGTGGAGATTTTTTCTTTGGATTTTTAACTGAAGGGCAGTGCTACACCTTGGGAAGCATAATATTTTGCATCATTCTTTCATCATTGTCTTCTTTCAACCTCCATTTTATCTTCCACAACTAATAATTTTTTAGTGCAAGCATTTATAAATTATGCACACCACTAATCATGAATGAAAACAAGTTATTTATGTACATTAACATCAAAAATTGAGTTTGCTAAAGGTTACAACAGCTGTGTTATAACACAATAGGGTGGCCATTTTTGCTTTGGCCAACCCCAGTTTTCCTTGGTACTGGCAGAGTTAACACAGTGTGATGTTGTGTCACTGTTAGATAATAAACGTATGGCTCTAAGGGAAGAAGAATGTTTAACATAGTCACAATTTATGGTTCAATACACTTCTGAATAAATATAGCTTAAAAATTGATAAATTCATTAGAAAGTTCAAGCTTTGTTTTTCACAGGCAAGAAATTGAAAATTCAAATGTAAAGAGTCAGTTTACCAATTTTTCTTTAACTAATACGTACTTCATTCATAAAATGGTATTTAATAACATTTTTAATACTTTATTCATTTTATTCATTTTCACACGATATAAAACCTGCTATTTTCTGTTTTACCATCTTTCCATACACACTTTAAGATATGCCACAACACGAAATATCTCTACACACTATGCCACAACATAATGTAACGTTTGGCATCTTATAACATGATCTATGTTAGCTAGAAATGATGAGTTGTCATCAAACAATGATGACTAATGACTTAAACATTTACACAAATAAAGAGGAGAAACCTGAGGCCTGCAAACAGTAAATAAATAAATATTACACAATTATTATTATTATATTATTTTATATTATAAAGGTATGTTTCAGACACTCGTGAGAAATAAAGAAGTAGAAAATTAGACAACAGAAGTGAGCGGCTTACCGGAGAAATTAATGCAGGACCTTCCGAACGGCACACTTTGCAAAGAATATTTTATTTATGTTATTTTTGGATGCCAAACTGAGGAAATTATTGGACAAATTCTTGTGAACAAAAAATGGAATAATTTAAAAAAACAAAACAAACCTGAGTAAGTGTGAGGTAAATACGATCAGTCAATGGAGTAATGACCAGTCTGCCATTGAGGCCCATGTATTCATAGCCATAGCCAAACTCTCCAGTACACTGCCGGATGACCAGCTCATCAGGCTCCTTAACCCAATAGAACCTCAGCTGAGACTCCCACTCAAACTCTCTTGCATCCATGATACTGTGGAATGATAGACTTAGTTTAAGTTTCTGTTTGCAGAAGTTTAACTTATAGGAGGTCAGTTTCTATCCATGATACTCAAGAACTGTGAACTCTGTTAACATTTGTACAGTCTTACTCTTACTGTGAAATTATAGTTTCTGTTGCAATAATTATTCTGTAAGCCAAACTCAATCAAATTTTATATCTATGATACTACAGTAATTAAGCATTGAGGGACAAAGTGGATACAGCGCTTGATTTTTGAGGTCAAAGTTACTGGGTTTGAAACCAGGTAGCATCAAGCTCCAGTCTACTTAGCTGTAAAAGAACACCTGACTCTGCTCATTGAGCCGGGAAAGGTAAAGGCAGCAAGGAAGGGAGCCAGTCACCCCATCTAATTAAACAAAAATTAGATCTAGTACAGTGAACACTCTAACTCTTCACTCCCATTTAACAGTTTTTGATGCATGCTTACCTTTTACTACAGTAATTATTGGTTTGGTTTAGTTTTAAGGACAATCTTCATTGCATAGGGACAAATCCATCAGTACTCTGATCTCCTCCCTTAGATTACACAAGGAGGATCTCAGCATAGTGCATTAACTCCATAGCATCGGCAAGAATCCCAATGTGTGTATATATATAGGAATCACACATTCTATAAATATTTTTGTGGTGGGCAAGTTTCTAATTTTTTAAGAAAATTTTGCCAGGGCAGCAGCTTGATAGGCCTATTCTTTATGATTTCCAACTGCCGTAAAATTTTTAACATGTGCAACTTGCACACGGGACCTCCTATTTTTTCGCCCTTATCCGAGAAGGCTAGGCATCTGATCTCACTACCTGAGGGACCAGGGGGGAGTATGAAATCATTAGGACCACTGGTTTTGAAAAAAAAGATCCATAAATTATTTTCCCTCAAATGGGAATCAAACCTGGTACCTCTAGAATTTGAGGTGGAAGCCATACCTCTTAGCCACTCTAACCCCCTAGTAATTATTATGTCTATTAACCTTTCATTTAAAAGACACGAAAAAGAAATAACATGGATAGAAAACAGATGGCCACTCAAAGTTATAAAGATAAGCATTTACATACAAGTTAGCTTTAGCATTTATATAAACATATATCACATTAATCCCTGTGTAGTTCTTGGAAAGCCGGATCCAAACCACAGAAATGAGGTGTCTGAGGAAGGTGGCTGAAGTAACAAAAAGAGTCATGGTCTGCAAACCCAACCCCTGCAGACCCAAGTAGAACAGTCCCAACTAAGATGGTTTGGCCATGTCTGCAGAATGGGAGAATATCAGCTGCCACAGCAGGTATGGGAAGCTTAGAGCCAGGGATCCAGACCTCCAGGATGACCCAGAGTCCACTGGGAGGACAACATTAGATAATTTCTGGAGGACCAAGTACTAGAATGGAACCAGGCCAGGAGGAAGACAGCCGATAGGATAGTATGGTGCTCTCTCTTCTAAACCTCTACACCTCATGGTAGAAGAGGAACGACTAAGTAAGTAAGTAGTTCCCGGAGGTCTCTGAAGAGACAAAGAAAGAATAGGATAGCTGCCCCCTCAGGCATGTCGTACAAGGCAACAGATATGAGGATGTGCATGGGGCTGGCAACTTCATTATGTAAAACAAATTGTCACAGGAACCATCACTGCCAGAGCATGTAAATGTCTGCTGCAGGCTTCCAGCAAATGGACCTGCTGCAGTGGTGGCTCTGTGCTCTCAAAGGAGAATCATAATGATATCATATTGTACACTGTGATAAAGGAAGAAAGATGTCAATTTATATACTTCTATCAGAAATGAAGTTAGCAATTAAAATGATAGCAGAATAAACAGTAACAATTTGTTTGTATTGCAGCAGATATAAAACTAAAAATACTACAAATTCAATAAGAAAGCAACCTGTCTCTGACAAAACAGTCAATGATGTCACGAGCATGGACATCGATGATAAGCACGGTGTTGAATTTTGACCTGTCATTCTTCGAGAGTGGTGACCTCACCTGTGATAACATTAGTCAAGATGAATGAAATGCATGAGAATACATTTTGTACAAAACAGCAAGTTCAATGACTAAAAATATTACAAAATAATCAGCTCAGTGAGGAAAAATAAGATGACGCTGGAGATGGACAGGACACACACTGAGGAAACCTGTTGATAGCATTACAAGGCAGTCCTTGTTCTGGAATCCACAGGGTAAGAGAGATAGAGGGAGACCAAATAACACATGGAGAAGAGAACTGGAGACAGACATGAACGGGGTGAAGAAGACATGTAAAGACCTTAACTCTTACTATCCGGCAAGCCCCGTGAAGTGGTGCGGGTTTAGTACCAATTTTACGGCTCGCCAGTTCAACTGGCGCACGACGGTAACGATAGCAAAACTAGCGCGTAAAAACGCGGTTTTAGCTCACGTATAGTAAGAGTTAAGCTGATGGCATGGGACAGGAAGACTTGTCATAAGTTTGTTGATGGCTTATGCTCCTGGGGCAGCTGAAGGGTGATGAATGCGGAGAAAGAGGGAAAGAAATAGATGAGCTTTAAGAGATCTAATCCTACATGCCAAACACAGATTAAGTGATAGAAGAATTTTTTTTTTTTTTAAATTTGTACATTTAAAACACAAGACAACAATTTTCAATGACCTTGACCACAAGATCATCAATCTGCTTGTGAAGCTTCTTGGCATAGTCTTTCATGGCTGTCTTCTGGCCTTTCTTGACCTTGCGGAAAACATCCTCAACCTCCCAAGTCCACCATGCCTGGTTGCCTGCAAGGCAGACCATACCCTGGTAGTCCAACATCCACTCAACTCTGGCGAGAATATATTTTTGGAACATTATGAAATGTATATTCCATATCAGAAAACATAAACAGTACACTTACTTATCTGTTTTATTTCTAAATAAACACGCTCATGTTTTTGACAGTGTACAAGATATATAGTTTGCTAATGATGGCAATAAGCCCCATGTACATCCCAGGGGTCTTTTATGAGATGAAGAAACAGGACTGTTGCTCCCTCAGGCATGTTGTACAAGCTGACTAATATGAGGTTGTGCATGGGGCTGGCAACCTCATCGTGCAAAACTAAAGTGCTACACAGAAACCACTGTTGTAAGAGCATGTGAATGCTTTGTTGCAGGCTTCCAGCAAGTGGGCCAGCGACAAATGTGGTTCTATGCTCCCCTGGGAGTGAAAAGGAAAACAATTATGATGATTATAACAGTAGTATTTTATCTCTCAGAGCTAAAGAATTATCCAACCTTGACTTCTTGTGGCTGTAATAAAAAACGGCTTCCTTGGTAATAAGCCTGTTTGTTTTCCTCATCTCCCCTAACACTGATGTCATCCAATCTTCAACTCTGCCATCTGCTGTCACCGGAGCATGAAAGTCCATCTCCTCTTTCTCTGCAGACACCATGCCCATTGCAAGCATTTCATTGTTGGGACCTTTCTGGAACTTGAGAGCTGCAATATTGTCAAACATCTGTGGGGAAAAATGATGCTTTAAAACGCATGTTGAGAGATCTTAATCATAAAGACATTTAATTGATGATAAATCAATCAGCATATTAAAAAAACCATCATCATCACGACCATTCAGCTGCCCAAGAAACATAGATCTTCCTGTCACGTGCCATCAGCTCAATGTCTTCTTCTTCTTCCCCTTCATGTCTGTCACCAGTTCCCATCTCTTTGTGTTATTTAGTCTCCCACTACCTCTCTGATCTTGGGGATTCCAGAACAAAGGCCTGTCTGGTAATACCATCAACAGGCTTCCTCAGAGTGTGTCCTATCTGTCTTCAGTGTCTTCTTCTAATCTCTCATTCAACTGGCACCTGTCTGGCTCTTGTCATCAGTTCCACATTAGCAATTTTGTCATAACACTTCACTCCATCTATTTCATGCAAGCACCCATTTATATTATTAAAAATGTGTTGATGGTTAAATCTGATATTTGCAAATGTGCTGGTGGTTAAATCTCATATTTGTAAATGTGCTGATGGTTAAATCTCATATTTGCAAATGTGCTGATAATTAAATCTCATTTTTGCAAATATGCTGATGGTTAAATTTCATATTTGTAAATATGCTGATGGTTTAATCTCATATTTGCAAATGTGCTGATGGTTAAATATCATTTTTCCAAATGTGCTGATGGTTAAATCTCATATTTGCAAATGTGCTGATGGTTTAATCTCATATTTGCAAATGTGATGATGGTTAAATCTCATATTTGTAAATGTGCTGATGGTTAAATCTCATACTTGCAAATGTGCTGATGGTTATATCTCATTTTTGCAAATGTGCTGATGGTTAAATCTCATATTTGCAAATGTGCTGATGGTTAAATCTCATATTTGTAAATGTGCTGATGGTTTAATCTCATATTTGCAAATGTGCTGATGGTTAAATCTCATATTTGCAAATGTGTTGATGGTTAAAACTCAAATTGGCAAATGTGTTGTTGGTTAATCTCATTTGCAAATGTGCTGATGGTTAAATCTCATATCTGCAAACATGCAGTCCAGATTATCACATGTCTAGAGTTGTTAACTAGTGTTTGAAGCTGCAGAAGAAAGATTCAAGCAAATGTATAAGACAATAGTCATGTAGAATAGCTATTTATCAGGGTACAGCTACTTAAAGAACAATCAGAGAGACTAATATCTAAGAAAAATGTAAAAGTAGTCCCATAGTAAATACTGCCAATGGCGAGTGAAGTGTTAGAGACTTTACTAGGTCCTTTATGAGGTGGGGTGACCAACTGCCTTCCTTGCTGCCCTTTGCCTTCCCTAAATCAAAAGCAGCATTAGGTACACATTTACAGTTGGGTAGACCACAGCATGACGCTACTGGGTTTACGGGTTTGAAACCTGGTAACTTTGTTGCGAGAGTCAAGCAATCTAACCGCTTAGCCAATCAGATGCTCACTAATACTTGATTGCTCATTAAAATTATTTGTAACTCAGTTTAATTCATCCAGGCTTTTTTTCTTTCTTAACTCTTGAAGGACAAGAGGCCAGTATTCAGGGCCGATTTTCCAAGGCGATCGTGACTAGGGGCTAGTTTTCAGGACCTGTATATTTGAACTAAGTTTTTGTTTCGTGTTGTCCCAATTTTATATTTTATTAATCCTCATTCAGTTGCCTTTACAGCTATAGATAACATCACCATACTTTAAAAAAACAACTTGAAAAAAACTGACCCTTACGCTTTAAACACGTTATGATAACTCAAAGATGCAGAGAATTCCTTGCATGAAACATTGGGAAACTACTGCGTCCTTTAAGAGTTAACACAGACATATTTTAAAATGACAGTTTACTTTTACAACACTAAATTTTCAGGAAACTAGTGGTGATATTTCAAAACAAATAGTTCTCACTGAAGCAGGCAAATCCATAGACTTTATCTTTATTTTGTGTCCTTTCCTTCCAAAATGTTAAGCAGTATAATTTTAAGTCTACCATTATTTCAGATCTGTCTAGAACACTGATGAAACTTCAATTCTATCAGTCTGTTAGTGTTGTCAAATCATACCTTTACTGCGTTCCTCCTCTTCTGTTCTTTTATTATTCTCTTCCTGTAAGAATTTCTGTCACATTTCTTGTCTTTGTTGATGTTCAAAATTTGCCTGCTCAAGTTTCTTCACTGCTGTTCAACAGTTTTGATTTTTTCCAAATCCTTTTCTTGTTAAGATTTCTTTGCTTTATGTCAGTACTGATTACAAAGCATTGCTCACACTTTGTCTCATATAAACTAAAGCAGCAAAATATGCAGACAAAATAAAATTGAGAAAGAAATAAGTTAACCTAACCTTAATCATGTGTTCTTGCACACATTCAGGGTCAGATGATCCCAGAATGCTCAGTAGCTCATCATCAGAGATGAAAAAGAATCGTGGGAAGGCATTACGTTTTGAGTCGAGGTAATCATTCAGAGACTTCTGACACTTCTCTAGGCCTAAACTCAAAGCTTCCAGCTCTTGTAAACGATTGGGCACATGACAGGAGACTTTGATAAGAGGCATTTTGTATGTGTCGTTCATAATCTAGAAGAATTAAAAAGAACACAAAGACATTTATTTCACCTCTGCATGATAAATTATCATCACTATATCATCATCATCATGATCAACATTCGATATTACTCTCTAAAGAATGGCTGTGGGCTTTAAATAGTGCTTGCCACTGATTTCTATTTTGGGCTGTCTTCTTCAGCTCTGCAACAGAGGCCTTTGTTGCCTTGACTTCAGGTTTACTACCGCTCTTCTCAAGGTTCTCTATATGGTCTTCAGATTCTTCTCTTTCCCAGGGGGTTCCAGTGAAGGGCATGTCTGTTTATGCTGGTTGATTTCCTTTTGAGGGCAAATCCGTACCTTTTTCTTTAATCTCAAGCTGCATTGGTGGTTGTCTTCTTATCTTCTATAAGTTTGTTTATTACTAAATATGACCGTCTGATGAGGACGATGTGATGGAGACATATGTTGGTGAATATCCACAGTTTGGACATGATATTCTTCATGCTGAGAAAAACAATAGGACAGATTTTCATTTATGTTTGAACAGCCTAATTTAATTTTCCTTGAAAAAAAACTGCACACTTTCATATAAGTTAGAGAATAAAAGATATATAAGCTTTCACTAATTCTGGCACTGAAAAACTAGATGGACTAGTAGTGTGGCATGGCAGGAAGTTACCAATAGAATGCAAAAGGAACGTCACAGACAGCAGGGTTGTGGAAAGAAACGATTGCCGATGAAACCCTGCACATCACTTGATAATAAAAGAATGATTGAAAAAGAAATGTCTCTCCCACTTGTACAACTTTCATTATGTGATGCTGATTTAACTTTCAAAGATTTGTTTATTGATTCTGTGTGCACACTACAATACATCTCACACAGCCTAATGAACAAAATAGTTAAAAATATAGTCATATAGAATGTAGTAGATAGACAAGAGACTTATCCATATTGTTTGCTAGCTTTTGTTAAACAAATTATTTTACAGGATGGGGTAACAGAGCCATTCCCAACCCTCCTTAGTTGCTTTTTATGCATGCCTGGTAGGGTACTGTTAAGTCAAAATTTGATCAAGGGAAGTTGAATCTTGGAATACTTGTATGTACAGGTCAGATTTGTGTTATCACCCTTGATTAGCTGTTGATTTGTTTGTTTAAAAATATGATAGGGGAATCTTCGAGAATGTTCGAGAGACAGAAAGTGTCAGATAGCGGATGAACGCTACTCACATCTGAGCTGTGAGCGATAGTCTCTCGCGGTTAGCCGCGCATGTGTTATTGTCTGAGCTGTGTTTGAGCAGCAGTAATTTTGACACAGTGTTTTTTCGAGCCGAGCTTGGAGATGGATGGTTTTTCCCATCTGATATAGAATGTAGGGGATTTTTTGAAGATGTATTCGGAGGCCGTGGAGTGTACAGGCCGGTGTTATGAATCATATTTACTTTCTTGATGAGTTTACTTTCTTGACGGATTTATTGTCATATTATTAGCACTGCGATGTCTGCAGTCTGCTTGAAGGAGTTACTGATGTATTATTAGCACTGTGATGCCTGCAGTCTGCTTGAAGGAGTTATTGATATATTATTAGCACTGCGATGCCTGCAGTCTGCTTGAAGGAGTTATTGATATATTATTAGCACTGCAATGCCTGCAGTCTGCTTGAGGGATTTATTGACATATTATTAGTACTGCGATGCCTGCAGTCGTCTTAAGAGATTTATTGCGATGATACTAGAACTGTGATGTAGACAGGATTTATATTATACTGGAAAGTTACGACGTTCTGTGCAACCTATTACCCATGGATTTTTGTATGCTATTGTAAGCTGTGTAGTGTACCGTTCCTGATGTCGATGTTTCTGTGTGAATAAACCATGTACTGTGAATTGGATACGTATATTAGTCTTACCAGTTGGTCTATGCTTGACCGTACATTGCTGTGGTATGAGTGACTGTATCATAAACATACTTCAAAGAATATAACTACACACTCACACATCAGTCGGCCATACGTAAGCCCGACACATACTGACTTGCCCTCGTCAGTCCTTCCTTGATACACCACCCACTATCAACATTTACAGGTCATTTAGGATCTGATACCCAGACCATCCTATATTAACAGCAGTGGTTTCCAGTCATTTAGGGTGTGATACCTACTACAGAAGGTTACTGCAATACATAGCGGTAACAGGTACAGTATTACTATTCTTTGCTCTCCACACATATAGACTCTAGTTATTGATTTCCTTCATTAATGATGCTGTACTTGCATACTTGAAGTCACAGTAAGAAAATATCACAGTGCACCATCAATTTACTGTAGCTAACACCATACTTTCTAGCCTACATCACATTCTGCATGGCATTAAAAAAAAAAAAAAAAAAAAATTGGTTGCTCTCCTAACTACCAAAGCTAAAGTATTAATATTACAAAAATGGAGGCTTCCATGCTTTCACTTTCATCAACAGATGCCACTGTCAGAGGTCAATAATAAACTATCCATCTAAAGCTTAATAAGTTGAAGAAAGATGAAATTTAAAAAAAATATGTCAATATCTTGCTGAAATCAATTACACATGAACAACAAAGTGAAATAAGATATGCACTGAACATTTATCTTTTACCAACCTTTTTGAATGTCTTATCTATCTGGTCAAATTTTTTTGCTTCATCAGGTAGCTGTGAGCGAATGTCTCCACCAATAAAGATACCCTCTAGGTACATCCACTTGCGCTGTACCACCATCCAAATCTGGCCAAATATTTCACAAAATTCATTTATGTCCACCCCTGAAGCATGTCTTACAAACATTTGAAATAGTCTTGTTCTAAAATCTCCCTTTTTTAAACAAAATATTCCTACTTTGATTCTTGACTATTGTTTTTCAATATATTATTTTCTCTTGAATTTTACACTAACCCATATATATATGTGTGTGCATGTATGGCTGTGTGAATGCACATATGTTTGTGTGTGTCTGTGTAATGCAATGCCACAAAATCAGTGACAAGTCTGCATTCTGAGAAATAGAAATATTGGCACCACAAGAAAGTAAAAGACTTTACAGTTGTTGTGAATATTAAATTATGATCTTTTGTTATCATAGAGCTTATTCATGCATTCAGTCCATTTTTCTGTTACATTCTCTTGACCCGTTAAAAGTGTTCCCTCTTTTGAGTTCAGTCAGACAGTGGCAATGTTCTTCTGCCTGTTAATTTAATGATCTGCTTGTTTAATCTTTTTATAACTTATTTATCAATCAACTTCAGATTTGGCACATACATTTCCACTGCAATTTAATTAGTTTTGCAAGGCAGTTTTCTGATATCTTATCAAACTTTTGATTTGCTGCACTATATGTTGTAACATGTGATAAAATATTACTATTTAAAGACACTAACTTTAAACTCTGTAACACAGGATGCACTGAAAATGTCAAAAATTAGTCTTGAAAAAAGTTTGAAAATCTGGTGATCCTATTCAAATCTGCTTTTCATTCAATTTTTCTATTTAAGTCTTAATGGATAGAAACGTATTATCAAAATCCAATTTCCCCACACTTTCCATGGCAAGAAATAGCATGGCACCATCAAACTATTTGTTATGTGTAACTATTATTGTTGTAGGTTAAAAATATGCAGTTCAGTTAAAATCCTGCATTTATTTCTGAAAATACATTTCACTGCAGCTCCTTCACTGAACTGGATAATTGGTGCATTAAATATGGAGTTGTGCTTCAAATTACCTCCAGAACTTCAGAAATATGTGAAAGAGACTTTTCCCAGAGTTGCACAGTGCTCAGGAATGGCCCAATGAATCTTGAGGCGGACATGCTCTGAGAAGGCCACATAAGCAAAATTAAAACTTTCAGACTTTGTCTGGTGCAACAATTGTTATGACATGCAAAGGCAAGATGTATTATTTAAAATAAACAAACAAAAGCAAGACAAAGCCTTTGCTGCAATGTTATAATCTTAAAGATGCTTAAGGATTCAATATTTTTTGTTGTTACATAAATAGATGACCAAACCCTTCAAAAGATGATCAAACCCTTCTAGATGATAGAATGGTAGAAAGAAATATAGTCCAATACAAAAATAAGATTTTTTAAACTCAGATGATAAGACAGTCCTATTATATGGCTCTGAAACATGGAGAACAACAAAAGCAACAAACTAGAAGTTAGCAGACCTCTTAGATGGGTGCTTTCAAATAACAGATGGATTAAAACGGTGTGACAAAATCACTTATGTGGAACTAATGGAAAGAAATAGAGAAAAACCAATGGAACAAGAAGTGAGGAAAAGAGATTTTGGCATTTGATATGATACCCACTGAGGAAGCCTTTTCAAATCATTACAAAACAGTCCGTGTTATGGAACCCCAAAGACAATAGAAATAGAGGGAGACCCCTAAAAAAACAAAAGGAGAAAACTGGAGAAAAAACATAACAAAGATAAATAAGGCATGGTCAGCACATACCTTGAATGGATAGAATAAGACAGGAGGACTTGGTGTGACCTGACTGAGGGCCTAAACTCCACAGGGAGCTAAAGAGTAATCATGATGATGATGATGGCAATTTGCTGTCATTCTTTTCTTTTCCATTTCAATCACTGCTGCTGTTGCACTCTTCAATTATTTGTGCAGCTTTTGTAGTGGTCAGTCACTTTCCTTATATACTCGTACATTAAACAATGCCACAACAAACGGCAGATAAGTTACAGCCTGGAAGAGCCAACATACAAGAAGAATAACAAAATAATATGCTATATAGAATGATGAACACTGTATACCCTAATTATAACCTTTGTTGGGTTGAACCGGGTATCCCGTGCGCATGACAGTTTTCAAGTACATGGTCCAAAAACCAAACCAAACCAAACTTCCCTTAAATACTTTTATTATATCTTTTTCTAATGCATATAGAGCACATCACAATAAGTACAGTATGAACAACATCATAAGA
Organism: Oreohelix idahoensis; assembly: GCA_024509875.1. NCBI lineage: Eukaryota > Metazoa > Mollusca > Gastropoda > Stylommatophora > Oreohelicidae > Oreohelix > Oreohelix idahoensis. The sequence goes on from JAMPIV010019121.1 coordinate 621,417, forward strand.
ATAAGCATTGCCTATTACATACACAAAAGTACTGCCTTAGGATTCAAAGGAAAGCTTTAAGAAGAATATCAGGAGAAACAAGTGAAGACAGGATAGCAAACACTGAACTGACATGAACAAAAGACATCAATCTCAACATCAAACATTGAAGAGAAATATGGACTAGGCATGTACTATGCATGAATAGGGATAACATGCCAAGAAGAGCATTGGACTTGACTCATCAAGGGCATAGAGAGAAAGGTAGACCTGGAGATCCATCGAGATGAACATCTGAGGCAGAACTTAAAATTGAATGGAAAAATCGGGAAACTTTCTGTTTCCCGAGACCACATTAGAGTGATTCTTTTGTCTTATGCGTCTCCAGCAGTGAAAAATACTTATGATGATTACCAACAATGCATCACACAAATACATCAAGGTCTCCACAATCACCCTCATCACTAATGATGATTCCCAACAACATATCCTATTAAAACATTTTAGTTTTCACTATCATCCTTATTACTGGTGATTATTGTGAACAACATATCATATAAACACATCAGTCGTCACAATTCTTCTTATCACTGATGACAATTACCAACAACACATCATACAAATACATTTTGGTCTGCATCTTCATCCTCATCACTAATGATGATTGCTAATAATGCATAGAAATACACCATGGTCATTACAGTCATTCTCATAGGTGATAATGATTACCAACAATATGGACATCACACAAATACATCATTGTCCAATCATCCTTATCATCAATAATAATTACCAACAACACATCATACAAATACATCACAGTATTCACTATCGTCCTAATCACTGATAATGATTACCAACAACACATCATACAAAAACACTTTGATATTCACAATAATCCTCATCACTGATAATGATTACCAACAACACATCATACAAAAACACTTTGATATTCAGAATCATCCTCATCATTGATAATGATTACCAACAACACATCATACAAAAACACTTTGATATTCACAATCATCCTCATCACTGATAATGATTACCAACAACATATCATACAAAAACACTTTGATATTCACAGTCATCCTCATCACTGATAATTTATAATGATTACCAACAACACATCATACATGGTCTTGGTCTTCACTATAATCATTCATCACTGGTGTTAAAACAACTCTTAAAATTCATAAAGTTCATGAAAATGACCAGATAAGCATTAGTGTAAACGAACCTGAAGATTCATTGATGAGTCATCTAAACACTGCAGAACCTCATCAACAGCTCCAAGAATGTAACCTCTGTTCGAAGTACCCTTCATGTAAGCAAGGACATTGAACTTCATGTTGTTCCAGGTCTCCTCAACTTCTCTCACTCCCTAAAGGGTAACAAGACAAGTGGTAATTCCTTAAGCAGATCAGGCTATGATCATCTATGTCCTGACTTCTAACTTTAATTAAGGGAAAATATTATTTTATTTTTTTTGGTGTCCTGTTTTATCTTTGTGAGTGTTATTTTGCATGGTTGTAAACCACTCCACCTGTGTCCCAGTCTTGACCTTTGGATGCGAGTCATGGGCAATGACTACAACCCACAAAAGCCAGATCCAAACCTCAGAAATGAGGTATCTGAGGAGGATGGTTTGTGACAGGATGGGAATTTAGTGATGAGACGATAGTAGGTTAGGTCGAGGAATACTTGACAAGAAGAAATACCCCATTCTCAGAAATGAGCACTGGTATTTGGATGGCACAGGTTATAGTCAGACGATTAAGTACTCTTGTCCAGATGGTAAAGTGCAGATCAAGAGCCTACCTAGTCTTCCCGCTACGACTTCTCTATGCTCTATTATAATTTATCCATACTTAATCAAATTCACAATAATGAACAAATGGAAATAAATTCACAACTACAGAAGTTAAAATTAATCAATTTATTTAGTAATTATTTTATCTCTTCTTTCTCTTGGAAAATCAATGATGTATATATATATATTAGGAATCACTTCACTTAGTCGTTCTTCTTCTACCCTGGGGTGTAGAGGTCCCTTAGGAATCACAATGAGTAATCAATATAATGCATTCTGTTTCACACAAAAGTCACTGTGTTCCTATTATCTGTTCACTGACTATGTATAGTTAAAGTTCATCATACGATTCTTCTGTAGAATATTGTGACAATGTTTTTTGGTTTGTGACTTATCTGACACAATGTCCTGGAATATTGAGCTGCATTGCTACACCCAGTTCAATTGTAGTAGTTGACACAATGTGTTGTTCCTCTACTGGACTACCAGCACCAGATGGAGATCAGTGAGCAGGAGTGGACCCAGAATGATGTGCTCCTGGTTCAAATGCGCAGGAAAGAACTAGTGGACTTCACTTCCAGAGTGAATTTCTACACAATAAACCCTCTGGTAATCAGAATACAATAGCTGGACACTTTAAAGCAAGGTTAGTCTGCCACTGATACAAATGTAGGGATGAATTTGCGGCTAGCTCTGATACCTTCTGTCCGCCTTGTAAACTGCAGAAATGTGTGTGTATCGAATCTGAAATCCCCGCTTGATATATGGTTGGAGCACGGACGAACGAGAAAACACCTTAAGTCACAACTAGTTCCTCACTGAACGGTCCTCCTTCCGAGAGCAAATTTTGGCACATATCTTCTCGGTTCACTCCAACTACAGTACCAATCACTCTCCTTGATATCTCGTTAGATCCAGTTCACTTGTAGCTTTCTTTGGATGAAGGTTTTATCCAATTCAGAGCGCCTCCATTTTTATATAATTTTCCTAAGTTGCATTTGCATGATTTTGTCAACATCAACACATGCATAAATGTTATGTTTACAGTATTTAAGTCATGTAGTAATATTCACACGATGTCCATACCTGCCTTCCATCTACTCCTAAATCAGAGTTATGTAGAAATCCTTTTCCATTATTCAATGTTTGCATTATATGGCAAGTCTAACCTCTGGTTGCACAAATTTCGATCTGCTGGCTTCAGCCATTGTGAATAGCAAACCGGCCTTCTATGTCATATGGGAAAAGCCTGTCTCTGATTAGCTGATCCAAACATAATTCACAGGGAATTTCTTACAATTATGCGACATGGTTGAAGTAACAAGAAGAGACATGGTCCGCAACCAGACGATGCGTCAAGGCCTAAAAACCCAACCCCTGCAGACCCAAGTAGAACAGTGCCAACTATAATGGTTTGGCCATGTCTGCAGAATGGGAGAAGATTGGCTACCATGACAAGTATGGGAAACTAAGGACCAGGGATCCAGATCTCAGGACGACCCAGAGTCTGCTGGGAGGACAACATTAGACAATCTCTAAAGGACCGAGGACTAGAATGGAACCAGGCCAGGAGGAAGACAGCCGATAGGATAGTATGACACTCTCTCTTCCAAACCTCTACAGCTCACGTTAGAAGAGGAACGACTAAGTAAGTAAGTATTATTTTGCTGGTACTGCTAAATAAAACTGAAGCCTATAAATTACAAAAACATCTATATTCTTCTTTCACATGGTCTTAGTTCATCAAAAATGGTTTTGAACCTTATGTTTGCTTATTCTTACCTTATTATTCTTATTAGAATTGTAGTACAGTTACAGTACATTTGTGTCGCATATTAAACGCATTTAACTTACCTGAATTCAACTATATGCACCGGCATTAAAAAAATAGGGAAAAAAGGAGAAAGCTATATTAATTTACACTGGTGATTTCATACAGCTGGCTATTATGCCACTAAATTACCGCAATACCAAAGTGTCTGGCTCTGATACCAGATTGTCTGAAGTTCCTACATGTATTTCATAGTTTGTGCTGCATATTTTATTTAGTGCCATTTTTGTGTGTTTAAATTTACACTTTTGAATTCATAAAACCTAGCTTCTAAAAACAAGCCAGCAGTAAATGACAAAAAAATTATTTTGCACAGGTTTCTTGCCATGTGACTACTTGCAGTTATGGCCCCATGTTTCTCTCAAAAAAGCTTTATTTTTTAAATAATGAGAAGAAATAAATTGAAGAGGTCTTCAAGGGACATCTTGTAAATAAGAAGAACTTTGGCTGCAAGAAAATTACCTTAGGGCTGACAGCCTTAAAGGTGAAAAAAAAAGCAAATAAAATTTAGCTACATTAAAATGAACATGTTACTGTTTTTTTTTTTTAATGCCTTTGTATAGACAACTTTATGTGTACTAAGAACAGAAGCAAATCTAGCCAGAATTTTAAATTGAAAACTGTGTTCAAAGAAGATGCTATTATGAATTAATTTAAATATCTCTTTGTACCTCTTGTAGCAGTTCCTATACATTCATCTATTAATGTGTGTCTATCACCTACCTTCTCAATGCCCATTTCTTTTGATGCACTTGTGACGATTTCAGCGATTGTGTCTTTATAGCGGTGCAGTTCCATGACAAATACATTTGCCAATGTGAAAGTGTCAGGATTTATGTCAAATTTCTGCCCTGTCTTGGACATTAGTTCCTTCCAGTGGCGGTCTCTGAGTGCTTCATGTTTGAGGTCCCCAAACAATGGGAGAGAATCACGAAACTCTTTCATTTTTTCTTCCAGGCTTCTGGCAACTGCCATTTGCCTAGTTTCTCTTGGAAGCTTCCTAAGATTTTTCAGGAAGTCCTCAATGCCATCTTGAAGAATCTGAACATTCAGGTTTGCCCATAATGTTTCTGACCACTGTTCTCTGGCACGCTGGAAAATAGTTAAAATAGTTGAGATAGTATATACCTCATAAAAGCAAATTTTCTCATCTTTGTCCATGAGAGGTGGAAGGAGGCAGCTCTAGTTTTAAGTGTAAAAGGTTGTTCATGCTTGGACATGTGCCCTAACAAAATCAATAAACTTTATATCTGAGTTAAAACAGTATAATTAGGTAAAACATCAATAAACTACAAGATGCAGATCAAAGAGTTTACTACACACACACACACACAAATCATTGGCTCGACAGTGATTTTGGTGAGCATTTCTAGATCAATCATTCTATACTGGATATACACAAGTAATCATAAAGAAACATGGCAGATTCATGATCCTTAAGCAATTCAAGCACATCATGCTAATGTGATGGGGCCGGAAAGACGCCCCCTTCATGTTCAAGGCATTTTTATCGCCCAGATATTTTCGAAGTGCGCGCAGCGCGCTAGGATGTAAAAATTCTGACGAGATAAAGAAGAAGATTGATGACTAGGCCATAATAATGCCTAAAAATTAAGTTGTGGTGTAGAATTGTGTTTTTGCTCTAGAAATAGTTGTGTATATTTCTGTTTTTGGGCCTTCTAAAGCAAATATTGCGAGTGTTATGTATGCAGCCAAATCAATACGCCTAGCGCGCAGTAAATTGAGTGATTCGACCTGGGCTTATAAAAGAGATAGCGGCCGGCGGACGGGCCTATTTTGCAAGAACCGCCCAGAGAGAAGAAACGAAGTTAGGCTAGCCCTGTGTCGGTAGAAGAGGAACAAAGACATGACACGTGAGTTTGATTTAAAAGCAGATTATATTATTTCCTAGTGAAATTACCATTATTTCCCTGTAGCTTTTGAAGTTATATTCAGCGTGAGGCTGTTTTAATGTTTAGTGAAATAAATAGATAGATGTGTTCCCAAAGGAAATGTCTTTTTAGGGCATTATGATTTAGTCTCGAAATGATAGATGAGTGAAAATAATGTTTGATAGGTTTTATTAGGCATGCTAAGTCCAGATTGCGGCTGTAAGAGCAATTATTTCAGTCATCAGACCGGGCAAGAAAGGCGAAGATAGTATGAAAGTATTTTGTACATGAAACTGGACAGAAATGTTATCAGAAACTGGAATTTAGATAATATTAACTAGTTGGGAAGATGGCAACCGGGAGGACCACGTGTTGATGACCGTGCGTAAAAGAAGACGCCAAGGAGTCTGCATTTAACACTCTTAGTTATCACTTAATGTTACGTAGTTTTATATCGCGTGAATCGACACGTGGGTGAAAGTAGGTTAAATGTAATTTTCCCCAGTAATAATAGAAGAGAAGCCTTCTTTAGCCTAAACAACATCTGGAAGTCCTCCCAATATAGCACAAGCACAAAATTAAGATTATATCAGAGCTGTGTGCTTTCTGTGCTTCTCTATGGTGCGGAATGCTGGAGAGTTACAGAGAAGGAAATGTCGAAATTGTCCTCCTTTCACACAACATGCCTAAGAAAAATTCACCGAATCTTTTGGCCGAATACCATCACTAACCAAGATCTGCTTACTTGTAGCAAGCAAGAGGACATGCACACCATCATAGCTGGCAGACGCTGGAGCTGGGTTGGTCATGTCCTCAGAAGAGACCCCGATGCCATCACAAGAACAGCTATGGTTTGGACCCCTGAAGGAAAACGAAAGAGAGGCCGACCAAAAACAACCTGGCGGAGGACTGTGGAGGCTGAGATGCAGGGAATGAACCAGAGTTGGGGCACTGTACGAAGGATGGTCACCGACCGAGCAAAGTGGAATCAATTTGTTGTTGCCCTACAAGATGCCACTAGGCGTGATGGCCACTGACTGCTTTGACGGTCGGCGGCTAAGGATCAAAGAATAGAAGAGAGAGTTTTCGTGGTAAATTTCCTTTATGTGATGACTAGTTCTAGTTGTTAAGTCAAGAATAATTATATTTTATTCTTTGGTATTTCACGTTTATTGATGATTCTACTGTATATCTTTGGTGGGTTATTTTGAGGTGAGAATATATATTTAGATTTCTGGAGAGCGCGAGGCCACTCCTTTGTTGAGACATGTGTTTCTCTGGTTGCTCCCGGCGGAGCATGGAAACACCAATGCAGCTGGTGTCCATTACAGGCCCACAATAAGCATTTTGATGCTATTGCTGTGGTTGTTTCGGTGACGGTAACGATGTGTTTCATGTGATGAGTTCTCAGTCTCATCAGGGGTCATATACGACACGCTTGTTGCTAGGCGCACCAGTCGTCACTTTCGACATGTTCAGAATGCAGTAATGAATATTGAGATGGACCAGTTGCGAGGTGGTGGTTTATTCTCATTATTGAGAGTATTTGTTGTACAGATAGTTGAATATCATTTTATGTCCATTTTATTATTATTTAATTATGGTTATGTGTAGAATGGTTTGTGAAAGCACGTGGGCTCACTTGGAGATAAATATTTCTCTTCTCCGCTCCTGAGGGAGCATGGGGCCACCAGTGTGGTTTGCCTCTGCATGAAGTATTCATATGCTCGTGCAGTAGTGGTTTTGGTAGCAATCTGTGTTACATGGTGAGATTGCCAGCCTCATGCACAACACCATACTAGTCTCATTGACGACATGCATGAGTATGTGTGTGTGACAGTTGAGTGTGCCCTTGCAGTAGTGGTTTCGGTAGCAATCTGTGTTACATGGTGAGATTGCCAGCCTCATGCACAACACCATACTAGTCTCATTGGACGACATGCATGAGTGTGTGTGTGTGTGTGTGGGATAGCTGAGTGTGTGCTCTTGCAGTAGTGGTTTTGGTAGCAACCGATGTTACACGGTGAGATTGCCAGCCTCATGCACAACCCCTTACCAGTCACATTGGACGACACGCATGAGTGTGCGCGTGTATGATAGTTGAGGGTGTCAGGTGGCATGGAAGGACTGTTTGACAGGTGAGAGTATCGTTATTCAACAATGATTTTAACTAGTTCGTTGCTTTGTTTGCTTCTTCAGATTAGCAACTGAGCACTAGCTGGGTGTTTTGTTATGTTCGTTGGTTTATTTGTTTAATGTTTGCTTAGTCACTGAATGGGTTGTAAAAATAAATACAGCCCCTGCCTCTAGAATCAAGAGTTTTATTGTTGTTCGGGTGGGTGCGATGTAAAAATTCTGATAAGATAAAGATGCCTTGAACATGAAGGGGGCGTCTTTCCGGCCCCATCACACTAATTTATTTTGTTTTTTAACTCAGTGAGGTTGCCAGCACCAAACACAACTCATATTTCAGTTGCCAGCACCAAACACAACTCATATTTCAGTTGCCTCTAATGGTATGCCTGAATGAGCAGTGGTCCTATTCTTTCTTAGTCTTCTCAGAGACTCTTAGGAATCACTTCACTTGGTCATTCTTCTTCTACCCTGGGGTGTAGAGGTCCCTTAGGAATCACTTCACTTAGTCGTTCTTCTTCTACTCTGGGGTGTAGAGGTCCCTTAGGAATCACTTCACTTAGTCGTTCTTCTTCTACTCTGGGGTGTAGAGGTCCCTTAGGAATCACTTCACTTAGTCGTTCTTCTTCTACCCTGGGGTGTAGAGGTCCCTTAGGAATCACTTCACTTAGTCGTTCTTCTTCTACTCTGGGGTGTAGAGGTCCTTTAGGAATCACAAGGAGTAATCAATATAATGCATTCTGTTAAAACAAAGTTTAATGTATATAAAAACAAAAAGCCCTAATAATAATAATAGCCCCTTTAGTCATAACTTTTTCCTCATGTTCCTTTCGACGTTTTCTCCTCTCTTCTGCTTGCTGTGAGAGCTTCTTTTCGCCCAATCTGAGGTGGCGCCATAGAGAGCATTGCCACATGGTGTGATCGGCAGCTTCATTCTCCCAGGTTGCTGGATTTATGTCCAGTGCCCTCATGTCTCTCTTGCACACATCTTTGAACCTCAGCTGCGGTCGCCCAACTGTTCATTTGCCATCTGCCAGTTGCCCATAGAAGATATCTTTTGGGATGCGACCATCTTCATAAAACACTAATGTAAAATAAATTCTTTTGACATTTAAAAAACAACAGTATCAAGGTCATTTCCACACATACAAAAATAATTCAGATGTTTTTAAACATATAAAAATGAACTAACAATGATTTAAACATACAGAACTATAACAGCTCTGTAATACTACTCCCAACTATAAAATCATAATCCACACTATTTAGATTATTTTCATATATTAAAAGCATACAGTACTCTATTATTATCATTTAGGCAGAATAGCAAAAACACACACACTATCTACATCATTATCATTAAATAAAAATACCTTTTGTTCTATATAGATCTGGTATATTGATTCCAATGCAGCCATCTCTTGTTGTATCTTCAGCAATTCAGGATACATTGTAATTGGCAGTTCAAACAGCCTCTCAGCATTTGTTAGCTCTTGTTTGCTGGCCTCAAGCTCACTGACTTTTTCTCTGGCCTGCTTCAGCAACTCAACACCTGGAGATGCACCACATCTTTGTTTACTTCTTTGTCAGTTGTGCTTTTTTTAAATTTTCAAAATGCAATGCTTTTAATTGTTTGTGTGAAACTTATGCCATAAAACTCAAAACTTTATTAACATCAAAATTGCTGGGTGTTACTGTTAGAATTAACTTCTTGACTACTGTCACAGCATATAATAACAGTGAGCGGAATTATGACATCATTGTCAGAATTTGTGTAGAAATCTCGACTCACTTAGCGTAAAGACGGCGTGGTCTATAGGTAACAATGAAAAGCAAAATAATATGTTAGCAGAAGGGGCAGAAAATATAAGGGATATGACGATGATGGCTTGAATTAAAAAGATTTAACGTGATTACCATCGAGAATGGAAGCAAGAGGTCACCCCGTTCAGAAGCACATATTGAAGTTTTTCCTAGATAAGATGATGCTTTAAAAAGTAACTTCTACAGCTCAACAGATCCATCAAAAATACTATGGGATTTTAAGTCCAAGACTGCTATAAAAAATACAGGAATTGTTCTAACAGTATGTGTGAGCATTGACCACAAAGAAAGTTACCATTAACTCTTAGTATACGAGCGGCCTTCTAGAGAGGCCGATGATCGATCCCCGTCAATAGCGAAAATTTATAGCTGAATGCATGTTTAAAACCACTGAACAATTTAGTTACATGCATGATATAGGGGTTTCATTTCTTCACATTTTGATTTATAACACTTATGTTATCTTTATAAATAAATTATTTATTGCAAAATCTGTAATAGTAGTCATGAAAGGCCGCTCGTATACTAAGAGTTAACCCTAGAAAGTTAATCCATGAATCATAACTGATAGCGCTTCCCATACCAGGCAACTATAATGACATAAGGATATATAACTTTTAAAATTTGAATCGTCTCAGGATTCTAATCTGGTTGGGAAACCTATTATGAATTTGACCACATTTACTCCATTATCGACGGGTGGCTCTGGAACAAGATGATTTGTTAGACTTATGAAGACTGACAAAATTTCTTAAAAAAACAGCTCAGACAGGCCTGGGCATTTACGGTCAATACTGAACTGAAATTTCTGCTAGATGACAAGACTACGTACATGTCAATTCACGTCTTCTATACTGATTGACCATATAAAAGAAAAGAAAAAGATTGAACAACGTAACATCTTAGAGAGTGTGACAATTGACCAAAGAAATCCTTCATAATCATCCACCTTTGTTTTATGGGAACAAATAAAGATTGAAACGTAATTTCGGCCTGTTGTCAGATGTTGTTCCGGCGTTCACGTTGACTACGTTACAGTTTCAAAACCTGGTTATGAAGTTTATAATGTTTGGAGATTGAATTTGGACTGTTGTTATTTTCCACACATGGGCAAAAAACCTAGTATTTTAGAGGCAAAACTTCGTACTCCTTTTGAATAAATCACTAAAATAACCAACATGCTTCACAAAGAGAAAATGATAAACAACCGAAGTACTCGCCTACAAAGGTAGAACACTATACAGAACACTGCCCTGAGCTCTGCGATTTGCGTGCTCAGTACTGAGGTAAAGAGATCTCGGCGTCATTGATAGCATCAGGTCTACTCAAAGATTGCCACACTACTTTATGGCAAGATGTTTCATAATGATTTTGGTATTTGCAACTTTGGTGTGATGATATCTGCCATCATAAAAACTGTTCAGTGCTTATAGCCCCAGCAATGGCAAAAAAAAAAAAAAAAAAAAACTGCCCTCTACGTAGTTCCCAGGGGCACAGTGGAAACTACTGTTCCTTCAGGCATGTCATAAAAGGCAACTAACATGAGGCTGTACATGGGACTGGCAACCTCATCATGAAAAACAAACTGCTACAAAAAACCCCGTTGCAAACACGTGCTTTAATGCAGATTTCCTGCCAGGGAAATGGCTGCAGCTTTAGCTTCATGCTCAAAAAGGAGTGAAAAAAGGAGGACTACTTGCACACTGTACCCAGAACATTTAGTGCAGTGTTGAACTTCACCTATTCATTTTTTTTGTTTTAAATAAGTGGGTATTCTTTTCTAGAACATTGTGTTTTTATTGTAAAACAACATGTAAAGGTCAAAAGAATATTACAGTACTGAGGAGATCCTCGAGAGAATTTCTGACAGTGACACTGAGTATTTGTTTGACAGTTCAGAAAATGTAGCAGTAGTGACAGCAGCAGTAATAATGAAGTAAATGTGACAGTGATAGTGATAATAGTATAACGGATGATGTGTGAGGTAGTTTAAACATTTTAAAAAAAGGCATAGATGCCAGATTTTCCTGGGAGAAGTGATGCCAACATTAGTGAAAAAGGACTAACAGTTCTGATGAATTGCTTTCAGTATATTATTAGCCTTTTTTTTTTGCTATTTATGGGTCTCACCAAATAACCATAAAAAGAGAATGATGAATGATGATGCCAATGAGCTCACCTTTGTCTAGGTCATCTCCAACAGCTCCTGGACCTTCCAACAAAAATCTTTCAGAAAACTCAGCAAGGGAATTCTTAAATTCCTTAATTTGGTCCTGTGTTATCTATGAGACAGAGATAAGTGTAAAAATACACCAAAAGTGCTTATCAGCAAAGTGAAAAAAAAACACCAAAATAAAGATTGAAATAAGAAACAAGATTCTAAAATATAATGCATGGATGACTTTACTCTGAAAAGACCAAGTGAGAAACAAAGAGATCAGATACAACAATGGAATGACACCAATAATGAAATACTTGTATATTGAGCACCAAAAAACAAGTTGAGTTGAACATTCTGTAAGAATAACTTGCAGCCAACTTGCAGCACAGGTATATCACCTCAAAATGAAATAGACCATAATAAGTGGATAACCCAGGAGAGAGAATGACATACATCTGAGAAAATATGACATGATAATACATCAGAAATCAATAATCATCCCTACCAGCTACACTTCACAGCATGAGCAGTGCATAATGGAAAGATGCATTAGATTTACCCCCAAGAAAGTGAAAGCTGGACAGTTAGAAAAGGCAGCTAAAGAAGATCATGCGAGTTGTGCTTTCATTGTCATGTCCTGAAATTAGCTCTATTTTTGATGTGTTCAGTTTTTTCTTTCCATTTCCAGTCTGGCTTGCTTCACATAATCCTAAGATGTAAGTTTCACTACTGCTGGCTCCTGTGCAGTTCTTCAATGTTTGTTTGGTATACACAGATTCCAGATGTCTGTTCTGGAGGTTCTCCTATGTGAAAGAAGGTGATCAGCAACGTTGGCTGCTTTTGACTTTCTCCATACTGCATCATTATCCACTGTCGGGTAATTGGTCACATCAGAAACACAAGTGGAGATGGTTAGGTCACATACTACATAAAACAAACCATAACTGCCAGTGGACTAAATTCATAAAGCAAATGAAAAAGAAGAGGAAGACCATTCACAGTGTGGGCAGTGAAACCGTGGTCACTGAAACTCAAACTGGATCTGAATGATTTGGAAAAGCAAGCTGGCTTCTGGATTAAAGCCAGTGAAAGCCACATTGTTGACCTACTGCTCCAAAGTAGCAAAGAGAATTACATCAGTAAGTTAGTACATCAGGATCACCTGTGAGACCATAAGAAGTACTGCTAGTCTTATTGCTCTGTTAATACAGTTATACAGTTACACATTCCAGAACTATAATAAATGTGTAAGAGGCTGAATATGCTAGTGCATAATAATAATAAAAATAGTCCTCTCACTTATTCTATATCCATGGAGTCAAGACTGACCTCTGAGTTAAAGTTTTCTCATACAAACACTTCTTTTATAGTCCAAAACCAGTGAAAAACCTCAGAGCAGAAACTAACCTCTGTGAACTTCTTTTTAACTTTGACCAAGCTAGCCCCAATGTTCTTGGACTTGAGAATGAGTTCATCCCATATCTGGGGCAGTCGTTCTTGCAGCTCTCTTTCCTTCTGATCCACCTTGAAGAAAACAGGTAAACAAATAAGCTTGTTAATGAATAATGGGAACTTTACGTTATATGTAGATGACACGATCCTACTTGGATAACTGTGGCAATTCTAGAGCTAATACATGCTTACCATTAAGCCATGCATGTCTAAGTTCACACTGTCTCACGGTGAAACCGCGAATGGCTCATTAAATCAGTCGAGGTTCCTTAGATGACACGATCCTACTTGGATAACTGTGGCAATTCTAGAGCTAATACATGCTTACCTGGCGAACTTCTGTCTCTAACAACTGTGTGTGGTGCCTTCTTCGAGCCCTCCCAGTATCAGAAATCGAGACAGAGAGATGTGTCCGTTTCCAGATAGCGCTCGTGCAGTCCGGCATTTTCCTCAGACCTACGGGTCTCGAGGTGTCTGCGTCCCCTTATATGGTCAGCAATGACTCGGGGACGTAGAGTGTCCGGCACCCAGACCCTCTGCTCTCGAGGTGTCTGTATCCCTTATACAGTCAGAAATGACTAAAAGGGAAGATGAACTGGAGGGCAAGTTCCGTATCCTACTAGTGACAGGCGGTTGCTACTGGTGTCAGACTGTATCGGCTAGACCGTTCCTCTGACGTCCAGGCTGGGTCTCGCTGCACGGGCAACAGCTTGATCTACAATTGCCCAACCTCGTGCCACCGAAAGTTATTTTGGGAGGTACGCTCCTTTGGTCAGAAATGACTGGTAGGGAAGATCACGTTATATGTACCTTGAACAGTTTGGTAATAACTAAACAAAGTGCATGATAGTGAGACTACACAGTGGATGAGCTAGACATTTAAACTAGGGCTGGGATCTTTAACGATTAATTAACTGATTAATTGGTTAAACATTTTTTCAAATCTCTTAAATGATAAAACAAATTTTAACTGATTATTCCATTTTTAGCATTGTTTATATTTTTTGCTTAAATGCGAGCGGTGTTGATATTGTAAACAATGTTTTTTTGCAAAATACATGCTAGATTGCATTTATTCAGAAATGTAACACTAGATGTCTTTTGTGACATACTGCATCATTAGCGATATATGTGTATGTGAGGATTTACTGTGATTTTATTGTCAACGGACCCATGTTTCTTCTCCATGTATTAATTGCATTTATTTAAGAGGAGTTACTGGGGTTTTAAATTTCAATTTCGCCTCAGTCCTTTTCTCTCTGTAAGTAATTGCATTCATTTTTATTTTATTAGGCGTTTGAGTATATTATTAGGCTGGGTAAAATTTCCGACGTTAGGAACACCAACCCGGTTTAAACAGGGGTGGGTGTAGAACCATGACTCAGGTACGTAGAACAAACGACGAACCAATCATATTTATTCTGGTAACGAAAAATGGTCAGAAACAATTAGCTAACATGACGCAATCTGTTGCACGTGAGCAACATAAACATGACTCATAAGTTAGCTTACGATATCATTGGCGAAGGTCAGACTTTATTAAATTGCAGCAATATTATTGGTCTAGGGCAGCCCCAGAGGGACGCCATGCGATGACTCATGGCGTGGGTCATAGCGTGGGTATTCCAATTATAATTAACAGCGTTGTAGTCTTTAGCGGTCTCTCTGGTTTCATAATTTTCAGCCGTGAATCTATGCCTATCGTCTGCTCAGCGAGTTAGCAGTTGCTCAGCGAGAGATATTCAATATTTTGGGTATGTCTATAACTTAATTAGTGTAGGAGATAGTCCTGTAAGATCTTAGCATGTAAAGTAAAGTTTTCTTCTGGGAGTTAATTTAATTTCATTAGCGTGAAGTGCCATCAATTGCTATATTGTTCAATAAAACTAGAAGTTGTGCGTACAAGTTTTCTGGGAATAAGTAGCAGTATCTAGGAGTGTGTAGCGGCTTTGAGATATTAAATGTGTGAGGATAAGTGCTTAGATACAAGGGCGCTCTGTAATATGTAATCTCATAAGTCTGTGAAAATCGCAATTTGATTATGATAATTTGCAGTATAAATACGCGAGCGTATTTGTGTATTTTATTTAATTATGTATTAATTTATTGTGTCGTAAGGAGACAGGGATGTAAGAGATGTAATCAATATTACTGAGAGGGGATTTAATATTTACTAGAGTGAGTGTTTATATTGTGTAAATTTGATAACCTTCCCGGGTCAGTAGTAAAAAGTAGGACTTAGGAATTTTACTGGGGAATGTTCCGCTTCAACGAAGTAAATGTTTTGACGCCGAGGCAAGCCTAGCACAAAAGATTTAGGTCAGCCGGTGTCTGGGAGTTCACATAACAGTCAGATATTAAGTGGGAGCGTGGCAAGATATAGGTGGGATTGTAAATTGTTGACCCTTGGGTAGGAATTTTTGTTTATCGCTGGTGCATAGATTTGTGTAGGGGAGAGGTAGTAATTTAGGGGAAAGACGAGAGATGTATTGATTTAAGGGGTTTATGTGTTAGGGATGAGACTGTGTTGATTTGTTGTATAAGATGTTGTTAATCTTTTTGTTCACAGCATTTTCACAGCACATAGGGAGAATTGTAAAGTGTCCCTACAACTCGCCACGTTATTGGGCCTTCTCAGGAGTAGAAGGTTCGAGACATCGCCAGAAGTGAAGAGAACTGGTGACACAGAAAATACCAGTGCCCAGTACATCTGCACCATTTATAGAACAAAGTTCTCATGCAGTGAAGCACATCCTTCAGCAGGAATGGGTTTCTTAAAATCTGGAGCTCTTAGCTCATTACAACACCCCAATTAGGTGCGTGGCCTGGTGTTGTTGGTTTTTTTTATA
Source organism: Oreohelix idahoensis (assembly GCA_024509875.1). NCBI lineage: Eukaryota > Metazoa > Mollusca > Gastropoda > Stylommatophora > Oreohelicidae > Oreohelix > Oreohelix idahoensis. The sequence continues at coordinate 637,351 of JAMPIV010019121.1, forward strand.
CGACCAAAATAAAGTCATTCATCCTAAACCTGAAGAGGGGTAACTGGACAGTTGAAAGAAGTTTCATCAGCAGTGAAGCATCTATATCCCGAGTCAAGTATCTCATTCCTAATACCAAAGTCCTCAGCTGCAGTAGTCTGGAAAGGAGAAAGGGACATCATTCCTTTCCGAATGCTAACCAGAGGAGGGGCGTAACGGAGAAGCCACATCAGCAGTAGCCGGTAGTGTCCGAGAAACACTGAATCAAGACGGAGGGGAGAGAGAGAGAGGGAGAGAAAATAACTGGGACCAGTAGGGTCATATAGTATACTTAGAGGACACCCTCTGAGCTAGCGTTGTAATACAAGTCTGCTAGTGTAGAAGTCCAGTGGTGTTAGTTAGTGGCGTGTATATCACCTAAAGCGCTTTGAAGCTGTGTAGACACAGTTTAGGCATCGTCAGCAGGACAGTGTCAGTAGTAACCTTAGTGTAGTCTGGAGTGGTGGCTCTACCTTGAGACCCCCACCCGGTATATTGGTTTATGTTATTTAGTTGGGTTTCTTATTATTTTATGCAATAGTGAACGAGAGTGTGGGGAGTTGGTTTTAATTTGTCTTTCACTTGACATTGTTCTTTTTTTTTCCAGGTGGTGCGAACTCGCATTATATTATTTTTACTTTGGATTGATTTTGTTGTAATAAACTATAAAATGTATACTGGATCAGTTTCTCTATAACTATACTGTACATATATGCTTGTCTGTATAGTTGTGTCTGTGGACTTTAGTGAAACCTTATCTCCTTTATGGTAGTCAGAGGTGGTGAGAAAATAGTTAGTACTTAAAGTCATGAGTGGCGAGAGAGAATCAATCTAGGTTCTCACCCTCGAAGCTATAAGTCTCATCTTTCCACATTCACTGTCATTTCTCATGCAAAATCTATCTTCTCAGACTTTCTCATAATTAGTGTCTTGTCTATACACAGACAAACTCTAAACTTAAATCCACTTCATGACAGTGTACATAAATTACTTCTTTCAGTGCAAACAATCAGCATATTTTTTTATACATTTCTTCCATGGGGGTCATGGGACTTAACATCATTTCTCAAATTTTATTAATCTTTGGTTATTACCAATTATTTTGTAACATAGCGTAAAGGCTGAGAGAGTACTTACAGGAATATCATACATAGCCAGTGTATAATATCTTTCTTGTATATCCCGGATTGTGTTCATCACATCTAGTGACATGGCTTTAATGTCTGAGATTGTTGACAAGACAGATTTCAGGTCATCCAGTGTGGATGGAGTCTGCTCTAGGTCATCTGATTTGTCCTGGAAAACCATTATTATTTTTAATGTACCACCATAGGCAGACACATTTCTGGGTTGATGAATATTTTTAGTATCATTTAGAAAATTAGAGAACTGAACATTTTAAGCATCAAATGATCTTCATGTATATATTCACATGCAATAATTTATGTAATAGTTAACACAAAATTAGTTTCTTGTAGATACACACTAAATCCAGAAGATCACTTAAACACTGAATTTTGCTAAAAATGTTAAAGTTTAGATGCAGTGCTCACAATAACAATGAAAATTTTAACTTATAAGATGGGTAGTTGAAAAATCTTAAATCTGTATATAACCAAGTTAAAATACATGAGTGCGATATTAGGCCTAAATTTATGTCTTAAAATATTTGGAAACACTATTTACTGTCTTTATTACTATTATTTTTTCGGTAAAGGTTTTTTTTGACATTTATATTATAGAGTGATATCTCCTAGTAATGTTGATACTCGCCTGCAGTACATGACTATGAAAAACATTACAAGGGGATGTCACTCTATAATATAAATGTTTAAAGAGAACCTTAACCATTTTTTCTTGCTACTTACCATGCTTATATTCGTTAAAGTTTTACCAAGCACTTCTAGCTACAAGTAACAAGTTTGATCAAAATTTCTAACAAATTTAGATAATAATAACCTAAATGATATTTGCAAAATACTCTGACGGGTCATTATGAAGATTCCCCCTCCCCCCCCACCCCCCCCCCCCCCCCCCCCTCCCCAAGAATTATTAACCTAATAAAGAAAACATATGAAGGCATGACAGGCAGAATACTTCATGAAGGACAGCTTACAGAATCGTTTGAGATAAGAACTAAAGGGAGCTGGGGAGGGGGGGGGCCCTCTTGGTATAATTTCTCTTCTTGTTGGCCTTAGCTTGACAGTCTAGATTTCACTATTGATCTGGCTCTTCAGTGTCATTACCCAAACAAGATGCAAGACAAAATTAAAGTACTTGATAAGAAATCATAGCGAATGAGTCTGAAAATTCATGGGGAAAAGTCTATGAGAATAAATGTAGCAAAATTCCACATAAAGAAACACACTAACAGGAAGTAGAATCATACATATATTTTGGCAGCAATATAGACAAAGTTAGAGGAAAGACAGTGACATTAAACCTTTCCAATAAAAGACATTGGTTGAGAAGGATAAATAACGAAATTGAAATTAATCATTAATGTGTAACTTACATCCAGCAGGTTATGCAAAGACATCAGCATCTCCTTTGCAGACTCCTGCAGAAACTTTCCTAGTATTTTCATCCACTCTCTAGCATGGTCCTTGACTGCGCTTGCTAGCTGGCCCATATTCAGGCGAATACAGTCTTGATCCTTTGTCTCACTCATTGCATTTATGTCATCAATTGTTTTGCGGTAGTACTGCAGCCTATCATCAAATTCTATTGAGCTTGGGCCCTTCTGGAACCATTTTTCTATGGTGGCTTGCTGTTAAAAGCCAAGTGGAATTAAGAAAAAAATAATAATGAAGCAGACAATAAAGACAACTAACTTGTGAGCTGTGTCTTAAAAATTGAGAAAAACAATAAACAAAAGACTTTTTTTTCCCCAAAACACTAGTGTAGTCATTCTCCAAATACTAAAAGTTCAATCATGTTAATAATGAAGAATTAATGCACTAAATAGATTAATAACGAATATGTCCTATGCACCAAGAAACTTAAAAATTGCCAATATCATACCTTATCCACCTTCCAAACACCTCTGTACTTCTTCCACCTGGTTAGGTATCTTTGTAGACTTGTCAGTGTTCCCTTGATATCATTCTGAACTTTCTGGACCAGCTCAATGATGTCTGGATTCACAGCAATGTCAGTGAAAAAGCTGTATACAAACAACTCATCCTCACCCTCAATCTTCTGGGGCGGACTTTCTAGGCAGCTTCCATTCATCCAGCGAACAAAAGATTTGGAGCTATGAAAAATAAGGGACAGATACACCTTATAACAAGGTTTAATACTACTGAAAAAAGTATGGAATATTCATTTCAGTATGTCACAAATCATACTAACTTTCATAGATTTTTTAAGAACTTCATGTCAACTGTAATTACATTAAACTGGGATGCGCATAAGGATTGAAGCCTTTTTTCCTTTCACCTTGGTGTGAATGCAACACTAAAAACAGTGTACATTGCTTACCCTTCAACACAGTCTCGTACACACTGCAGAGTGAGTTTGTAAATCTCATTGGCTTGTGGATGCAGTACAACATCAGGGGCAGCAAGCAAAGTCTCGACTTTGAACAGTGGGATATTTGTCTTGATAGCAGTGCTGAACTTCACAAGGTTGTTTGTGATCAACTACCGATTTAAAAGAAAAATATGACTTAAGGTACTTGAAATTTGTAAAAGGGGATATAAATAATTGACCTAAATAATTCACAGATCCCTAGAAGTCATGAATCTTGGGGAACCCATCGCTATATATATGAAATACAAGATTAATAGGCTAAACTATTTTCCTGAAGGGGGTTACTTTCTGTCACGATTTTGGAAGTCGTGTAGTTGTTTCACTCTTTACAGCTGACAGTTAAGAGATTTTATTGACTCTTTCCATTAATCTTAAAAGTAATTACAGGTAGTTCTTTGTATACATAATATATGCGTTTTTGAGACCCTTGTGTAAACAGAAATCACGTGAATGGAACAGGATTTTCTCATTCAAATAGATGTAAAGTAAGGGTGTTGCATTCCACCTGTGCCACACATAATAATAAACAGTTTAATTAAAATGTACCATTCATATTAATTACATGTACAGAAAATAAAACTGACAAATTATTGAACCAATAACTTATTTATTGATTTCACTAATGTAACAGTTGACGGCCAGTTTACACGGAAATTTTTGTTTCAAAATACGTCATGACAAGTTTTCAAGAATATGCCATCAACAAGCGTTTCTTGAAGTTTCCAGTTTAAACTACCTGTACATTATTTCTGAGGTCTTCTAATCAAGAAAAACAAAACTGTGACAGGCACTAACTTCATTAATTTTATTGGTGTAGTGCCATTCAACTTCACCACACTGAACTTTCACTTAAAGTTTAAAATAAAACAGTCTTCACCCAATAAGGAAGCTTAAACAATAAAACCTGACATTTTTGCAATCTCAGAAGGATCAGACCTCAGCATCTATATAGCTATAATAAAAAAGTATAATAGCTAATTTCTGAAACTATGTCATATGACGATACAAAATGTTATGCTTGCAGAAGATAAGGCTCACTTTTGTAAGTGATTCAAACATCTTCCTCTCCCAGAATGCATAGTAGCGGGTCATATTTGGAGAGCGGCCTGTATTTGTATGGACCACCAATCCTTCCATCTTGGTTAACAGCGGACCTATGGCTCTATACTTGCGTGTCATTATCTCCAAGTCTTTCACTCTCTCCTGCTCAATGTGCTCAAAATATTCCTGAAATAAAGAAATTGTTTCCCTAGTAAAAATGCACTATTGTTAAAGATGTCAAGCAAAATTATTATGTCATTAACTCTAGCTTTCAATATTAAATGTAAGAGCTTACTAAAGGTTCCATTATTTCTTCTGTGCCTTTCACCCTCTTATGAAGCATGTGCCTTCAATCATATCTTTTCACACCATTCTGTCCGGGTTTATCCTATCCATATTTTCAATGTGTTCTCTGTATTTCTGATTTATAACTTCCATTAATTTCTCCATTGTGTTTTGAGGATCTTCCTCAATATATATATATAAAACTGTAAAGTTCTCAGAATGTGTCAAAAAATGTTATGAATAGTTAAAGACTATTTTAGAGATCTCTTGTTTAAGTTACTTCCCTTGGGGTCTTAAAAACGTAACAACAATCAATGGTCATTCCAAAGGGAAGTAACTCTAAACAAGAGATCTCTAAAATAGTTTTTTACCGGCTTGACTGTGGTATAATTTTGCTCCACTTAATTTTTCATTCTTCATACAGGTAACAGTGCTAGATAAATTGTACCTTCACATGCCAAGAAAAAATAGAAAAATAATTTCCATGATCAGTTGAGCAAAGAAAAAGCCTTTTTCTTTAAATTCTGCACATTCAGTTTAACTGTTGCTGTGGCTTATCTATGAATTTAGTTGTTACTATGTATAGGTGTGTATACTGGTTTCCCTGTTTCTGGGTAAGGGTCTATGAAAACAGTTGTGACACAGTCATCACTATGGATCAGTGTGATAAGGATCTATACTTTGCCTTTTTAAAGATAAAATTATTGTGCAAAACTATTTAAAATGACACACTTTGAAGAAAATACAAGGATATAATAAGGCTTGTATGAGACTTGCATGTCTCATACATGTTTCTTTATTTAAGCGTCAGCATGGCTTTCACAGATGTCATAATCAACTTCCGTGGCTATCAAGATCAGTAAGTTTGGCTACTCATAGTCAAAGCACTTCAAAGACCTTTAGCAGTTAAACATATCTTATCTACCTTGCAGTCTGGCAAGTGTCCTGGAAACTTGGGTTTAGGTGCTTTGAACAAATTGGCATGCTCAATCACGCGGAGACGCTGGTTGATGTCTCTGGCATTCTTCTGAATTTGATTCACCAAGGACTCAAATTTTGCAATGGCCTGTGCAGTATAAAATAATTCCAAAAATGATGTTTATAAAAATGATGACAAAGCAATTAACTCTAGTAATATTGTACTTGAAATAGCATTACCCAGTGGCTTTGTTAAATCTGAAACTAAAAACTAATTAGATCATCATTTATTTTTTTTTTTCTATGTCTTGCCATATCATGCTACAGGATGAGTTATGTATGAAGTTCTGTACCAAACATATAGAGCGTCCGATTGACAGAGTGGTAAGAGCGCTTGCCTCTTACCACAAAGGTGCCAGGTTCAATTCACGGTATCATCATGCTCCAGTCTACCCAGCTATAAATGGGTACCTGACTTACTGCTTTAGTTAGGGAAGGAAAAGGCAGAAAGGAAGGAAACTGGTCACACACACCCCCCCCCCCTTTCCTCTTTGGAGATGCAAAACAGCCTCAAGTTGACTATTGCTTTCTTTGAAAACATTCAAGTAGACATCTGAGAGTGTACAAAAAAAATTTGTCTTGATAGTGTCATTCCTGCCTTCACCACAACTTTTACCCTTGTAACCTTGTTGTCAACAAACAAGTATAACAAACTTACTTGGTCATTCCTTTTCTACCATGAGGTGTAGAGGTTTGCCAGAGAGATGTCATACTATCCTATCGGCTGTCTTTCTCCTGGTTTGGTTACAATCTAGTCTTCAGTCCTTCAGGGATTATCTAATGTTGTCCTCCCAGCAAACTCTGGGTCGCCCTGGAGGTTTGGATCCTTGGCTCTTAGTTTCCCATATTTGTCGTGGTAGCAAACTTCTCCCATTCTGCAGACATGGTCAATCCATTCTAAATGAGACTGTTCTTCTCGGGGCTGAAGGGACTGGGTTTTGAGGCCATGATGTACCATCTGACAGCTATGATATGGACCCCTGAGGGAAACCGAAAGAGAGGTCAACCAAAAACAACTTGGCGGAGAACTGTGGAGGCTGAGATGCAAAGAAAGAATCAGAGCTGGGGCACTGTATGAAGGATAGCCACCGTCCGAACAAAGTGGAAGCAGTTTGTTGCTGCCCTACAAGACACCACCAGGCGTCATGGCCACTGACTGCTTTGATAGTCAGTGGCTAAGGATCAAAGAAGAAAGAAGAAGAATGTATCATCTGGTTGTGGACCATGTCTCTTCTTGTTACTTCTACCACCTTCCTCAGATACCTCATTTCTCATGGTTGAAGCTTGCTTTTATGGGTTGCAGTCATTGTTTAACAAACAAGCTTAGGAAATATTATTTTGTGTGCCTCTAATGTCCCTGCTGGACAGACATTTACCAGTTCACACTTGGAAATGTAGTCGTTAATTCCAAGAGAGTTCCAATTTAGACGCTTAGCACCAGGTCTCAGTTTTCTTCTTAGGTCACGCTGATGGTCAGCCAATAAAGCATCCTGTTATATTTCAAGAAAAAGTTAAGAAATGTTGTTACTTAAGAGTTAATACAATTTAAAGGATCTCTTACAATTACTCACTGTCAGGGATGGAGATTACAAGGCTATACAAGTAAAAATCAAGAGAGTATGAGAGGTTTTCACTACATCAAAAAATATATGGAAATGAAATGAGATTAAGTTCTATAGAGGAACTATCATTACCCAAGAAGCCGTGGTTAATCCGTCTTTACTCAGATAACCAGCACTTTATCCTGGTAAAATTACATTTATTCTGTTTTCTACCATTACCCATAAATAAAGTGACTGAATACTTAATCAAAAACAGAATGAAAGGAAAGGTTTGAGATAAATGGGAGGAGAACTATAAAGATGTATGTGGAAAGGAAACATCAAAAGACAGTTGGGAAGCACATTTTTATGGCAGACACCAAGGCAATAGACAAAAAAATAACAGAGATACATATATCCAAATATTGATGTGGAGAAGGTACTTCATCTGATCTAACATTATTAATCAAAAAGGAAAATGTGTGACAGCAATCATTCCTCTCAGACTGAATTTACGTAAACAAGACTTACTTGACACAGGCCAATTAAATAAGGTTAGTAAACAAGTACTTTACCTCTGCATGATCAAGAGAGGCCAGCAGGGCATGGTATCGAGTCAGCATCCTAGATAGGCCATCCAAATAGTGAATAAATTTCTCTTCCTATAAGAACATACAAACAGATGTGGTGTTTAAACAAATGGTCTGGCTGAAACACGTAACATCAATCAATCAATCTCCACCCTTTAGCTCCCCATGGAGCATAGGCCTTCAACAAACAAATGGCAAGTCTTCCTGTACTGTGCCATCTGCTCAAGTTCTTTCCATGTTTTCCTCATAATTTTCACCTCTGTATCCAGTTCTCTTCTCCATGTGTTTTTTGGTCTACCTCTGCCTCTCTTTCCCTGTGGATTGAAGAACAAGGACTGCCTTGTAATGCTATCAACAGGTCTTCTCAATGTGTGTCCTATCCATCACCAGCGTCTTCTTCTCGACTCTTGTTCCACTGGCACTTGTCTGGTTCTTGTCAACAATTCCACATTTGTGACTTTGTCATACCATTTCAGTCCTTCTATTCTATGCAAGCACCCATTTATAAAAGTCTAGCTTTTTGGTTGTTGTTTTTGTTGAAACATGTAACATGGTGCATTATAAATATTAAATTCAGAATATGTCAAATGACTGACCTGCTCATGCTCTAGGGAATGACTGATTTATAGCTGCCACTGTTCTGAACATTATCTTATTGAAGGAGGAGTACACCCCAATGCCAGGTTTTTTTTAGGTGGTTTCTAGGGAGATAAAGAAATAACAGAGCTACTGCTTCACTAATTTAAGCATGTCATAAGAGGTGACTAATATGAGGTTGTGCATGTCACTGGCAACCTCATCATGTAAAAAACTGCTACAGTAAGAGCAATTGACTGCTTTGGTGCAGGCTTCTTGTAAATGGACAGGTGCAGTGGCTTCATGCTCCAAAAGGAGCAAAAAGGAGATGATGACCACCCTCATGGTGTTAAGAAAACTTGTATTTTCTTTATTTGTTTAAAGCTCTATCCTTATGACAAAGTAAAGACCAAACCAGAAATTGAAATTGATAACGAAGAACTGGAAAGTGTTAATGAATTCGAATACTTAGGATCAATCATCAACAGCTCTGGCGACTGTGCAGTAGAAATTAAAAGAAGACTTGCAATTGCTTCACATAAACTAATACAGATGAAAAACCTATGGCAAGGCACAAGCAAAGAAACAAAGTTACAACTGATCAGAGCATGTATATTCCCAGTGGCAACATACGGCTGCGAGACTTGGACACTCAATAAAACAGTTGCAAAAAAGATTACATCATTCGAAATGCTACAGAAGGATGTTGAGAATACCCTGGACAGAAAAAAAGACCAACAGAGAAGTACTGCACTCACTAAACGTACAGGAACATTGGCTCCTAAATACCATCGCAATAAGGAAGCTGAAATTTTTCGGTCATATAAAAAGACATAATAGCCTGGAAAAAACAGTGATGGAAGGTATGGTCCCTGGAAAAAGGGGAAGGGGTCGACCTAGACGACGGTGGACCCAGGACATCACAGAGAGTCTGAACTTGTCTTTGGCTGATGCAGGTCGACTTGCCCAGAATCGTGATGCGTTCAGAGCAGCTGTAATGGAGACAACGTTCTGGAAAGAATACGTCACATGATGGTCTATCCTTATATGAAGAAAAAATACTCACATAATCTTTATTAAGAGAACTAATTTTATTTTCTGATGCAAAAATTAAATAAATAAACACACACACCTGTAAGGCTACATTCCTGGCCAGTTCAGGTACACTGAAGCCCAAGGACTCCATACATTTGGTTTCTGAGATTATCTCGGCCAGTCTTAGATCAAAGTCTACCACGTACCTTGCCTGTGTATTCATCACTACAATAATACAAACAAAGCACAAGAGCTTACAAAAGGATAGGCTATATACTTTTTAAAAAACTTGGTATACTAAACAGAATGTAATTCACATTTTCTCAAAGTCCAAGAACCAACTAATACAACATCTCTTTCTCTTCTGTAACATATCATTAGAAACCACTCATTTCTCAGCAGACAACAAATTTTTGAAGAGAATGTAAAACCTAGAAAACAGGACTGCCCATGAAGCATGCTGAGATTCACACTTCAAGACTTGACCAATGAGATGTAGCTGGCTGCTGGCTATTCGATGAAAAAACATGTATAACTTAACAGATTTACTTATGGCTCTATTTGAGTAAATACTGCTGGCTTGGGAAGTCTTTTAACATCTAAGAGTAATATGCATATGGTGAAGGCCATCCCAATATTACCTGTTGAAAATTATGAACTACACTCTAACAATAATAGAACTTTGAAAAAAAGTCACTATGTCATGTCAAGGTTAATTTAAATATATTCTACTTTTGTCATGCAAGGTTAATTCATGTAGCTGCAGAATGTCTACCATATTGGGCAATGATTGGTTCAGCTACATAGTGGAACACAAAAACACTGAAGATAACAAGAAAGACACCAGTACACTTGTGAGGTTATGCACTATAACATCGTAGTACTAATAGATTACATGTGACATGCCAGTAAATTGATGGATTAAGGCAGCTACACTGGATGACTCACTGCAAAATGAAGACAATGAAGGATAACATAATGAAACATCACTACACTGATTTTTTGCATTACATGGCGCAATACGAAAACACTAGTAACATACTTTAAAGCAAATAGTGAAATGTAAGTCTTGTAACCACACGTCATTCATGTGTTCACAACAAAATAGGAGAAAAGCCTAGCAAAGATCATGAACACATTAGTACTCTAGGATTACATGGTATTACACCATGACACTGCACTGAAGGGTTATAAAGTAAAATATCAGTATTAACTTTAAACAGTATATCAGATCCACAAACATTATCATTGTGATTTATAGATTCATTCCAAACAAAAGCAACACTGCTCTAATTATCAAACTGGAGAGAGTCTTGGTCATTTAAACTCTTATATACACAAGATTCTTCTACTTACAAAATATGTTCAGATATGTTTTCAGCTGTATACATTTCCTATACTTTACAGTCATTAAATAATATAATCTGTGATCATGGAAACATTTTTAAAAAAAAAGAGGATTTAAACAATTGATATTTTGCACTAAGTTGAAAGAAAACTGACACATTTTTCAAACAAAACTTTCAAAAAATGATAATTTTATTGAAACATTAATTCCTCCACCTATGAATTAAAGAGATAGAATCAATAGCAATGCACATTTTTCTAATGTAGTGAAAACAAGACTGTCGAGAAAAAAAGACTTAATGAAAAATTAATTCCTGAAACTATCGTATGTTAATTTATATTCTTTTGTTTCATGAAGTCTTTTTTGTTCTTGTGACGTGAAAACAGAAGAAAGGGTTTACCCTTTAAATCTGATTTTTTAAAAAGGATTCTAAAAAAGCTTATGAAGGATAAAGGGAGAATCATCTATCATCAAATTAAAACTGTTACATAAACTTCTAAACCACAGAAGAAAAAAAACTTAACCAGTAAAGTAATCAATAAATTACTGTGGAATATACTCCCCTGTTCACAAAGTTCCGGGACTCATTTTTTTTGGAATTGAATAATAGACTTACATACTAGTTGGTTCTATCTCCTTCAAAGTAGTTCCCTTGTGAGTGTACACACTTATTCCAACGTTCCTGCCACTGAAGGAAGCACCTCTGGTAGTCACTTTGCGGAATAGCCCTCATTTGTCTCATCGCATTGGCTTGAATCTGCTCAATGTCATCAAATCTACGACCTTTCATTGTTTTCTTAAGTTGCGGGAATAAGAAAAAGTCACACGGAGCAAGATCGGGTGAGTATGGAGGATGCGGGAGCAATGGAATGTTGTGTTTCGTCAAAAATGTGTTTGTGGTGACAGACCTGTGTGCAGGTGCATTGTCATGATGAACAAGCCAATTGCTTGTGCGCCACTTCTCAGGGCGATGTCTGCGCACAGCGTCGCGGAGGCGTTGCAGGACTGTTTTGTAGAATTCAGCATTGACACTCTGTCCTATAGGGACGTATTCATGATGCACCAGGCCATCAATGTTGAAAAACGCTATTAACATGGTCTTGACATTGGACTTGACCTGTCGTGCCTTCTTCGGCCAAGGAGATGATTGCGTTTGCCACTGGGAGGACATTTGCTTTGTTTGCGGGTCATATCCGTACACCCAGCTTTCATCACCAGTTATTATCGAGGACATGAAATTTGTGTCGTTTTTTGCTATCTCAAGGAGGTCAGTGCAAATGGACAACCGATCGTCCTTCTGGTCCCTCAGTCAGATGGCATTGCATGAGTTTCGCTGACACCCGTCTCATGTGCAAATCTTCAGATATGATTTTATGGCACGTACCAATTGATATTCCAATATCATCAGCAACCTCTCTGATAGTCAGACATTGGTCAGCGCGTATCATTTCTTGCACACGTGCTACGAACTCGACGGTGTGGGAGGTGGAGGGTCTCCCTTGACGGGGGCCATCTTCAAAGGATCAGAGTCCATTTTTGAAGCAGAAATCAATGCACACACGTTGTTGAATTTTGTCGTCCATTTTTGAAACGCGATGAGCACTACTACGTCACATCCGCTTATACGCTACCACACAGCGCATGCGCGAAATTACAAACTTCAGGTTTGGTACATATAGTGGCATGTGGTTGACACGTGCACTGTGTTAATATCGTCTAGCTCCTTATAACGGTTTTCCGGAAAAAAAATCAGTCCCGGAACTTTGTGAACAGGGTGGTATATGACTGTACAGCAAGTGTCACAGGGAAATCAGACTACCAAAATATAAATCTTTTGATGATAGGTGAAAAAAGACAGCACTGACCTAAGTATGCATGCAGAATGTTCAGATGCTCTAAGCTGTCAGGAACCAACGAAAATAAGGTATGGATTGTTCTACATACCTATTATCAACTTTGTTAAAACTTTATTAATTAATTTTCTAGCTCTATGTTGGGATTCTCTGATCAGACAAAGAAGGAATAGGACAACTGGTCCCTCAGGCATGACTTTTGAGGCAACTAATATGAGACTATGTATGTGGCTGGCAACCTCGTCATGTTAAACCAATTTCTGTAGAAACCACTGCTGCAGTAGCACAGGAATGCTTTGGAGCTGACTTTCTGTAAACTGTGATGGCTACATAGAGGGCAAAAATCAAATGAATTAATTAATTACAGTATATACTCAAGTATGCACAATGGACTAATCACCTGTTTGTCAAACATTTTGATTACATGTTTTGCCCAGGAGCCTTGTGCTCTTTGGGTCACCTCTACACTTCGTTTTACGGGGTAGAAGAGGTTCCGATTATGAGATGAGATGAGATATACTCGAGTATAAGTTGACCCATCTATAAGTCGACCCCTAGACTTTAAGATTTAAAAAACATCCGAGATTAAAGACCTGATTATAAGTTGAATGAGTTCTTTGTTGATTTCGAATTCCCACATTGCATTGGAATTTCCTTGGCTTTCTGCAAATTTTTTTCACTTTCAGCGTAACCCATTCCCATTTAACATACTTGAAATTGCCCAACTAATATGTAAAATGCATGTGAGAATAAATGAATTCAGTATAAAAGATGAGGGAAAGGAAGGGCAGAATGTGACTTACATTTAAATGCTTCCATTTTTCTGAATTTTCTTTTTACAGGTGATCGATATTATGAGTTTTCATGATAATTTTTTAAGCCAAGGCTTTCTGGTCAGTTGAATATGTGCTTTGGGATCTGAGAAGTGACTTATTAATTGATCAGGATGCTATCCATGTGGCAGAATCATATGTGGATATTGAATAAGGGCATTTTCAAACTATCACATAAATTTCAGACAAACTTGCTAAAGAAGGGGTAACACTACAACAAAATGATATGGACACTTATGAAATGGCTAAAACAACTATAAAAGCCCCATTCAAGTCCAAATGGAATGGAGAACATCCAGGCCACATAACAATTGATGCCTATCACCAGCTATCTAGGCAAGACCATGTCATCATTTTCCACTTATACACCAGACACAATAGGTTGAGGTACCATCTATATCACAAGTACAAGATTGGTACAACAGATCTCTGCACCTATGGCACCAGCCCCATGACAGCCGAACATCTGTAGTCCTGTCCAACATACATCAGTGAACGGAGTAGCAAATGGCAACAATATACTTCTCTCCATGAAAAACTGTTTGGAGATATCAGGGACTTTGAGTGGAGTACTATCTTTATTAGAGTCATTAATGTGGAAGTCTGAGGCTGAACGAGGAAGGAGAAAAATTTAAATACACTGCTTATTAATTCTTACACATACTTCTATACTACTTTAGACTATGCTGGCTTGGCCATATCCCCCACAGTTGGCAAAAGAACAGGTGGGCGACCACATCTGAGATTCAAAGATGTGTGCAAGAGAGACATGAGGGCACTGGGCATAAATCCAGCAAGCAGAAGAGAGGAAAAAATGTTGAAAGGAACACAAGGAAAATAAGCAGCTTAGGGCTGTCACCTTAGGGGCGCATTCCCATAGTCAGTTATGACTGAAGGGGCTATTATTATTATTCTACTTCAATGATGATTTATTCATGTGAATACTTGAATATAAGGTGACATTTTTTTACAAATATATAAAGTAAACAAAATAAAATGGTAAGAAATCAGTTTTACAAGTTAACGATACACAGGAAACATGGGACATTTCAGGTTTCACCCTTTGTCAGCCACAGTTATAAACAGGTGACAAGGACAAGAATTACATACAGGTCAAAGAAATATACTACAAACACATACGAGGATGAGAAACATATACATTTAAAAAAAAATCTGAACACCACAAAAAATATACATGTCAAAATATGTTTTTCCTACTGGCAGTACAGAGCAACAGATATCTCTGGTAAGCATATATATAAGTTACTATGGCAGTGAGGCCATAATAAACAACTAATTAAAAAGCAACTACAGTTAGCATACAAAGTAAATTGGAAGAAATTTTGCTAAACTGTATATTCAGTGTAACAAGAAGAGACATGGTCCGCAACCAGATGATATGTCAAGGCCTAAAATCCCACCCCCTGCAGACACAAGTAGAACAGTCCCAACTAAGATGGTTTGGCCATGTCTGCAGAATGGGAGAAGATTGGCTACCACGACAAGTATGGGGAACAAAGAGCCAGGTATCCAGACCCCCAGGACGACTCAGAGTCTGCGGGAGGACAACATTAGACAATCTTTGAAGCACCGAGGACTAGAATGGAACCAGGCCAGGAGGAAGACAGCTGATAGGATAGTCTGGCACTTTCTCTTCCAAACCTCTACACCTCACAGTAGAAGGGGAACGACTAAGTAAGTATATTCAGTTCTAGTGACAACATTAAAAATTGATCAAAACAATTTAAGAAGTGACATATAGTGATATATAGGACCTTCACTGAGAAAACCTGTGAATAGTACTACAGGGCAGTCCTTAATCTGGAATCCACAGGGCAAGAGAGGTAAAGGGAGTCTGAAGAACACACGCAGAAGAGAACTGAAGACATACGTGAAAGGGATGAGGAAGACATGAAAAAACCTTGACCTGATGGCACAGGGCAGGAAGACGTGATATAAGTTTGTTAAAGGCTTATGCTTCTTGGGGAGGTGAAGAGTAAAGATGATGATTATGATGATGCCGATGATGATAATAAAAATAATTAGTATCAAAATGGGAAAATGATTTCAGCTACTTCCTATAACATAAATATATTATAATATAATATAAATTTATGTAACTGCTTCTTATAAGTTTTAAGAAAACTGTATCAAATGATTTTTATATGCATCTACAGGTCTCTATGAAATACAGTTTGGTCATTTTTTCAAACATCCAAAGGGCATGCAAAAGTATATTTTGATGGGCCTTGATAATCTTCTTTAAAAACAAAATAATCTGTTAACACTGTATGACTCTTTAAGCTAAGTCAAAGTTACCTTAAGAGTCAAATTGTCACATGAATTTCTTTTTTTATATTGAGGGAAGCTGGAACATATTACTCACTACTTTTCTAAAGTAAGACTATGTTAAAAGAAAATGAAGTTCACGAGCACAAATAAATTAAACGTTCTGAATTTAACACAAAGTAAAAAACAAAATGAACAATGGTACTGGAGTCGCTTTTACAAATGAACAATACACTAGAAATACAGGATGTTTCAGAGTTCCTTTTCATCAGGCATAGTTTGGTTTGGTTTGAAGGACTATCTTCATTGCACATGGACAACTCCATCAGTGCTCCGATTTCCTCCCTTAGATCACACAAGGAGGGTCTCAGCACGGTGCATGAACTCCGTAGCACTGGTGAGAATCCCAATATGTGTATACTGGAATCACACATTCTATAAATATTTTTTTAAGGGGTAGGTTTTCCTACTTTTGTAAATTTTGCCAGGGTAGCTGCCATATGGCCTACTCTTTATGATTTTCAACTACCGAGGAGTTTTAAATGTGCGCAACTTGCACATGGGACCTCCTATTTCTTTGCCCTTATCTGAGAAGGATAGGCATCCGATCTCACTACCCATGAGATCAGAGGGGAAGTATAACATCATTAGGAGCCACTGGTTCTTAAAAAATTTCCATAAGAGATATTCCCTTTACTGGGAACTGATCCTGGTACCTTTATAATTAGGGGTGGATGCCATACCTCTTAGTCACTCCAACTTCTACAGTCTTAGCCACAGTTACAACAGGACACAAAGATGAGAAATATAGACAATTACAAAGGAAATGGCAAACACATTGAAAAATATTAGTGTTAATAAGCAGATTCAAATACCATATTTCATTCTTTTACTTATTAGTACTTATTATTATCAATTTGGCATCAGCACCCTCCATTGTTAATTATGAATTTCATACAGTTCACCACATTCAAAACAAGGAAATATTTATTACTTGCAGCTAAACATTCAATACAAACAATTTAAAATATATTCACTCAGAGCTTGAATGTAAAATGTACTTCCCAACACAAAGAATTGAATAAAAGATGACCGATATAGGTTGGTATAGCGCCACTACTTTAAGACCACTAATCCTAAACTGTAAAAAAATGCTATAGAAACAGCGACAGAAACAATTCTGCTTAGGATTAGACTGGGTGGGGAGTGGTCTCTGTTATTGCACCTCTAGGTATGCACCTAAAAATGATTATAATGATGATAAATTTACTACATTAAAAAAATAACGACATATTATTGCACACAATAACGAGAAATAATTTTATAGCCATAAACTAAAGCTGGCAAACTGTAAAGTAGGAAAGCAAGAAACTAAAACCACAAATCCAAGCTAACTTACACTGGAGAGCTATATCTGTTGGAGCATTGCTTTCCCTGGAGGCTCCTAAATGTAGTAGCAAGCATTAACTCATATAATTTTATTTCAGTAATAAGCAGCAAGTCAAATGTAAGTCTTAACACATTAACTACCGAATTCAAAAACACACTGTGGCCGAATTAAATTTTTTTCCCATTTTCATCCTGTAGGTGTTTGCACAAAGTAAGCTGTAGTTTTTGTAATTGTTTACAGATTTTTATGAATTACATGTCATTTTAAAGATAAATGAATGTACTATTACAATAAGCACCGTTTGTAACTCTAATAGAGGTTGTTGCTATTTAACGGTCCTCTGATAGCCGAGGACTTCCAATATTTTCACAATTATAACTGCTTGCGCCCCATCTCTATCAAAATCACAGTTTCAATCAATGTGCACACCGTTTTCACTCTTGTCCTCGTCGCTAGATCTATCAGTCAATTGTTGAAACACGTTTCAATCCTATTCAGCCGTTAGATGAGATGTACACGCATTTTTTGTAGTCTTATCACTAGAAACATAGCATTTATAAAATTCTTTATCCATTCTCCCAAGTGACGAAGGCCTTCACCTCATGTCTTTTTCTTTGTGCTTCACAGTCTATAACATAATTATCCATTTAAATAAAGATTCTTTACTCTTTCATGAACACTCATTTTAAAGAAGGTCTACTCATATTATTCAAAAAAAGTTCCTGAAGTCAACATATGAAATAAAGAATTCTTTACTTATTTATTTAACTTTCTTTGTCCCACATAAAAATAAAGTATTCCTCTTTGTCACTGATATTTATCACACTATAAAATGTTAACAGCTTTATTATATATACTGACACCTGTGTCTTAAACGTTTATACATGCAACTCCTTGGAGATGAAAAAATCTGTATAAAAAGTCCAAACAACCTGTACAATGGGAGCTAGACTGGGATATAGGTGGAGCAGTATACAGCCATCTTCGTTTTCTTACCAACTTCTCTCTTGCTGAGGAATCCTCAATTTATGGCCTGAAAAAGTCTCCCAGCTGCTGCTTTTCGAGTGGCCAACCCTTCTTTGATGCCTCCCTTTCAGTCTATAAAAGCTCTGAGGCATTAAAAGTGGTCAACCTGCTCCAGGACCTGTTCTCCCAGGCTTAATCTGCTGTCTTCTTTATTCTCGTGATATCACCATGGATTTTGTTTTAGAGCTGCTTATGACCATCCCTCTCTTCTCCAGCTCTTCCTTCCAGACTTGCAGGTTGGATTGGAGATGTGCCTCTGATTTAGCAATCAGGGCAACATCATCAGCAAATGCCAGCTCTTTAAGCTTATTCAAATCATGCAAACACTTCCTGTGGACCACGTGTTTTGAACTGGTAGCAAAATAAGTATTCTGGCACTTACTGTTTTTGCAAACTTTTATCAATTAATGACATTATTAGGAAGTTTGTTTACAAGTAGTGTAGTCACATACATAACAGTCATAAACTGTCAACAGTTCAACCACAGTAGAATATTTCTACATGAATTTTAGTGATATTGATAGTGATAATAACCTAGTTTCAATTCCGAGAAGGACGATTAACAAATTTGATATTTTTAGGTAATAAATTAATTAAATTGTGTGGGACAGAACTGTGTAAGTGAATTTCAGCAATCTGTGACTTCACATACACACACACAAAATCATAAAAATTTGAATTTTCATTTGTTTGTGATCAAACTTCTTGGATTATTTTTCAACTGGATATACGTTTCGATTCCTGGGCTTTTACCATTAAGGAATTAAGTAGAGCTGAAATATTTATGTGTAAGTCCACAATTTTGATTTTGATTTTTTATGGTTTCAGTGCCCAAGACTAACTGACCTGCGACACCAGCTACTCCAATCAAACCCAACCATCAACAAAACACTCTACACATCATCACAACAACTGAGGAAGACTTGCACCTTTGTCAGAGAGGCAATGGGCTGTCAAGAGCTACCTGCTCACAGCTAAAGGGATTATATCATCATCATCATGCTTCGCAAGGTGTTACAATTAATTATTACATCACATAAGAACTCAACATTGTTTCACAACTTTTCTCGGCCAATTTCATAAAGTTTGATGCATTTATCTGTCGAATTAATGTATATGTCTACTGCCTGTTTTTAAAACATCACTTGTAGACAAAAATGTGCGTCCATTTTGGGGCCTGAGTAAAAACTTGAAAACTGCCTGGGTTAGAATGAGGTAAAGGGGAGCAAAGAATAGTAACAATGTAATAACGTTCATACATGCCAAGTACTACGTGTTACTCATAATCTGTACAAGTAATTCTTGTTTTCAGATTTTGTACACCCAATACATAATTTCTGTACAGGTTTTTTGCCTAATTATTAAATATACTGGTAGATATAAATCGATTGTCTTGTGTCACACCTTAGCCAACATTTGCGTCGTTAGATGCAGCAAGATGATAGGCCACTTGAAAAGAAAAAAAAGCAACCAATGAAATCAAGCTGCCTATTTTTCTATTGATGCTGGATTTGTGAGAGTTCGTGTGGCATGTCTTTCAATCTTTATTCTGCGCTAATGCTGACAGCATAATCATTAACTATAGAAAAGGCTTTTGACAGTATACATAGGGACAGTCTATGGAAAATACTGAGGGCTTATGAAATTCCAAGCTGCATAGCGTCAATCATAAAAAGCCTCTAAGCCAACTTTACCTGTAGCGTTGGGCAGAGCAACCTAACCTTTGAGGTGAAGACAGGAGTACGATAGGGATGCCTATCAACCACTCTATTTTTAATAGTCATAGACTGGGTGATGCGACAGACAACAGAGGGCAGTCCAAGAGGAATAAGATGGACTACGTTTTCTACATTAGAAGATCTGGAATATGCAGATGACATTGCACTACTAGCACATTCACATCAACACATCCAGGAAAAAATGGATAGACTTAATAAGTATAGCCAGCAGGTGGGCCTGAACATCAATCTAAAGAAGACAGAGGTCATGACACTCAATGTGAGCAACCCCGAGCCCATAACAGTAAGGAATCAACAACTGGAACAGACAGACACCTTCACATACCTAGGATGCATAGTAACACCAGATGGCGGAGCAAGAAAAGACATCAACAACAGAATGAACAAAGCAAGAACAGCCTTTTGTAGTCTGTACAACATCTGGAAGTCCTCTCAGTATAGCACAAGTACAAAATTAAGATTATATCAGAGCTGTGTGCTTTCTGTGCTTCTCTATGGTGCGGAATGCTGGTGAGTAACAGAGAAGGAAATGTCGAAATTGTCCTCTTTTCACACAACATGCCTAGGAAGAATTCTCCGGGTCTTCTGGCCGAGTGCCATCACCAACCAAGATCTGCTTATTCAGAGCAAGCAAGAGGACATGCATAACATCATAGCTGGCAGATGCTGGAGTTGGGTTGGCCATGTCCTCAGAAGAGACCCCGATGCCATCACGGGAACAACTGTGCTTTGGACCCCTGAGGGAAAGCGAAAGAGAAGTCGACCGAAGACAGCTAGGTGGGGGACTGTGGAGGCTGAGATGCAGGGGGTGAGCCGGGGTTGGGGCGCTGTGTGGGGGGTGGCCGCCGACCAAGCAAAGTGGAATAAATTTGTTGCTGCCCTACAAGACGCCACCAGGCGTGATGGCCACTGACTGCTTTGACGGTCGGCAGCTAAGGATCAAAAAAGAGAAGAAGAATGCTGACAGCAGGTTGCTGATTATGTTAACGATTTCGTCGCATTGAGCATAATTTATTATTTACGGCTGCTTATAAGCAACAACAAAAAAGTTGATACCACTACATATTACTTGATTTCACCAAAACATTTTGAATCTGCATAAGAAATATTTATTTGAATAATAATATCATAAGAACTATGAAACTGAAAAAAAAATTCATGAAAGCAAGGCAAATTTGTATCTTAACCTGATCAGATCACCATGAGAAGTTTTTTTGGAGTTACTTCTCTTCTAAGTTTTAATTTCATTTCCTTAAAAAAATTGTGATTTTATCATTGTCACAGTCATCCATGAGTTAATTTTATTAAATAATTAATTACTATTAATGTCTGTCGTATTGACGATTGATGCTAAAAGTCATATGGGTTTTTAAAACTGTCAGTTAGGCTAAAACAGCTATTTTCATATTTGAAGTTTGTTAGAGAATAAATTATGTTAGCGCCAGTTTATATTTTCATTGTATAAGCTTAGGCCACTTTTTTTCTAATTTTTCATTCAAATTCAAAACTCGCAGCAAGCGAGCGCGATAACATATAGGAGACTGGGATATATGGAAATTTTAAATAATCAAGTTCAACACAAAAATAGAATTTTCAACCCACATGATGGGATATATGGACATTTTAAATAGTCAAGTTCAACATAAATATAAAATTTTCAACCCAAAGGATAAAGTAGTCCTGTTATATGGCTCTGAAAGACTGAGAATAAAACAAACAATAACCAAGAAGCTGCAAGTTTTCATGAGTGAGTGCTTCTGTAGAACAGTCCATTAAAAATAGTCTGACAGGATCATCAATATGGAACTGATGGAAGGAATCAGGCCTATACCAGTGGAATAAGAGGTAAGAAAAGGTGTTGGTTAGGACACACAATGAGGAAGCCAGATGATAGCATTCTTGTCCTGGAATACCCTGACTAAAAGAAATTGAAGGAGACTTAAAAACTCATAGAGAATGGAATTGGAGACAGCCTTTACAAGGATATGGAAGTCATGAAAAAAAAACTTTAATGCATGGTACAAGACTGGGAAGCCTGGAGTGGCCTGACTGAAGGCCCTTGCTCCACAAGGAGTGGCAGAATAATGATGATAATAATGACACATAATGACAATCGCACCTTGATTCTCCATTACTGAGATCCTCCCCTCTTCCTTGTCACCAGTGGCTGACGCTGAATTGGTGCTCTGTTGAGTTGGGGTTGGGGCTGTGACTTGGTATGACCGCTTCACAAGTAAATTCCTTTTCAAAAGCCCAGGTAATGCAGCCTCCACATTTTCCTTCCACTGTTCATATTTTAAATCCTCAAAAGCTCGCATGCTCCTACCAAGTGAGAGATACCTGGCCCTGGTCTGTAGAGGTTCATTTAAATTATTTTATTTTAATGAAAAAGTAAATTATAACTATCCACTATTAACTACACATTTTATCCATTACGATTATACAGGTTCTTATAGATTATGTTAGATATGACAGTCATAAAATCTTTAAAATGCACTTCCTGACAACTCAAAAGTCAAATGATGTTTCCATGAGTATTTACTTTTAAATGTTACAACTTTACGTAACTTTGTAATCTCTCTCTCTCTCTCTCTCTCTCTCTCTCTCTCTCTCTCTCTCTGTGTGTGTGTGTGAGTGTGAATGTTCAATTACTGTTTAATTAATATTAAATACTTATTATTGAAGTTAAGAAGAATGCTTTATCACTAAACACTTTTAGAATTGGGCTACTGCAGGGCAGAAATGTAAAAAGGCAATAATGTCTATTTCTTTACTCTGATAAAATAAAGATTTTGCTTCTTCGTTTGTTAATTTGTTCGCTCGAATATAAGATATTTCTATTACTTGAGTGACATAGTGATATCAATATAAAAATACAAAAAAACAAGAGGAGTTTTCACTGCACTGGGAAAACATATGGAGATCAAGAGAAATCAAGTCCAACACGAAAATAAGAATCTTCAACACAAATGTCAAGTCCGTCTTACTGTATGGCTCTGAAACATGGAGAACAAAAAAAACAACAACCAAAAATCTACAGACTTTCATAAACGGGTGCTTGCATAGAATAGAGGGATTGAAATGGAATGACACTATCTCCAATGTGGAACTGATGACAAGAACCAGACAAATGCCAGTGGAACAAGAGATGAGAAGAAGATGCTGGCATTGGATGGGACACACATTGAGGAAACTTTGTGCTGGAATTCCCAGGGAAAGAGAGGGAGAGGTAGACCAAAAACACATGGAGAAGGGAATTAGAAACAGAAATAAAAATGATGAGGAAAAAGTGGACAGAACATGAGCTGATGGCGCGTGACAGGAGGACTTGGCAAGTGTTTGTTGAAGGTCTATGCTCCTTGGGGAGCTAAATGGTATTGAATGATTGATTGATTCTCACATTAAAATCAAGCACATTAACACATATTGTGGAAACAAGGCTGGAATAATAGCCAACATGTCTCGCATAAGAATAGACATCTTCACATGAAGCCTGCTTGCAAAAATAAAAGGACAAAACTACACTAGATCAAATGCAGTTATATCATAATATTCATTATTATTACAGTTACAGTAATCACAAATTTCTCCTTACTGATTTGCCAATATCAGAAGCCATCATCTCTTCCACTGTCTGAAACCGGATAATGGTGTGTTTGATTTGGTGGAACAAGGATCGATTCCAAAATATGTAACCTGCTGTTGGCGGATAGTTCTTGTACAGTGGTGGTCTTTCCTTACATTCAGTGAACAGTTGATCCACAGTATCAACCTAAAGCATAAAAAAATAATAATAAAATTAAACCTTTATCAATGAACATCCATTAAAATAGTCATACTGGTAGATGCCAAAGAAATGCTACCTGAAGGGATTAAAAATGGTATGACAAGGTTACCAACGTGGAACTGAGGACAAGAACTAGACAAGTGCCAGCGGAACAAGAGATGAGAAGAAAACGATGGCGATGGATAGGACACACACTGAGGAAATCTGTTGATAGCATTACAAGGCAGTCCTTGTTCTGGAACCCCCAGGGCAAGAGAGGCAGAGGTAGACCAAGAAGCACATGGAGAAGAGAGCTGGAAACAGAGGTGAAAATGATGAGGAGAACGTGGAAAGAACTTGAGATGATGGCACGTGACAGGAGGACGGCATGTCTTTGTTGAAGGCCTATGCTCCTTTGGGAGTGGAGGGTTATGAATGAATGAATGTTTCAGAACACCTGCCCAAAAATACTTTTAAACATGCACTACTGACATTGATCATGTGCTGCTATTCAATACCAGTCATCATAGATATACTAGAGTAAAATCCCGTCATATGACAGGAATTAAATTCAAAAGCACCAATACTTAATGGCAATTTTATTTATTCAAATACTTGTAGGAAAATAATGATAGGTGTGATCATCCGATTGTCTATCAAAAGAGCACCTTAATTTTCTGTTGCTCTAATTAGCTGGACAGTTCATAACATCAGTGGGAACTTCAGATACTATTTGATTGGAACTATAATAGATCTTTATTTCACCTGGATGTTTTGTTATAATTTCTCTATTCAGATCTAAAGTCTCCTTATTCTTGATGTATAAAATGACTCGGAGGAAAAAAACATCTGTAGACATTAAGTGTGGGTATTTATACATCTCTAAAAACTTGTATATGAAAACAAATATTTAAACAATTTTGTTGCAATTGTATCTTCATCAGATGCAATTCACTTAGGTGGTGACAATGAGAATAATTATAAACATTTTCTTCCATTTTTTAAATTTCTGTATTAAAAACCAAAATATTTATTTTGCATCTGGTGTTAAACAAAGTCTGAACATGCACATTGTTCACACGGCACATGCACACCAACCTTTGTGCACTTTTTTTTGGGCGAGTGTTACTATTTTTTAGAGCGTTACGAATGGAAAGAATGACAGAATGAGTTGGGAAACTATACATATGAATATATAGTTAAAGAGTGAGTGTATTTTTGTGAAGCTGAGAGGATGTTTACATGAGTTGTTGTGAACTGTTCATGTATGATCAAGCGGGGATATGTGAGCGTGCGAGTAAAGGTCAGAACATGAGAAAGGCAGTTGAACAAGGGACGTTGCTGAGTGAAGCAGAAAGTGAGATGGCGAGATTATGTTGTGGTTGAAACATCAGTGTTATTGATGGTAGCAGTTGAGCTAGAGCAGATTCTCTAGAGTATTATTTGTATCATATGCATCACACTATCCATGTGTTATTGTAAAACGGTTAGTGAAGTATTAAATGTTTGGAGATTGACTCAGCAGTTATGATGTTTCATTATTACTCGTGAGTTGGAGTCTCTGTGTTACTATGATGTTAACTGCTAGACAACAAGTCTAACACGGAAGGCCTACTGCTGACTATGTTTGTGCATGTTGAGGCTTATAAATACTTCATGCCCTAGTTCAGTGGGAACTAGCTTGTGTCATATATATATATATATATATATATATATATATATATATATATATATATATATATATATATATATATATATATATATATATATATATATATATATATATATATATATATATATATATATATATATATATATATATATATATATATATATATATATATATATATATATATATATATATATATATATATACTGTTCAAAAAAAGAAACGCATAGTTATCCGATGGCGCTTTTTTATGAGTTTGTAAGTAAAATTTGGTGCTAGGGTATATAAAAACCAGACTCAAATGTTCTTTACAGTGTCACATGCACGTGTTGACCTGAATTGCGTTCGTTTTTGTAATCGTTACAACGCAGTGGTCAATAGTGTATATGACGCAATTTTTGACCACAGCTCATGTTGCGCGCACGTGAAAGCAACAATATTTGGGGTGAACACTATTCACTGACTACGCAACTGAAACCCTATAAAAGGATAACGCTACACACAAAAAATTCAGTTAATTTTCAAGCAGACATTTATGCCGTCTCTATCGATAAATTTAAGGAACATTGCTATTGGCCGTTTGCACGCAGGCGAAAGTCAAAGTCAGGTTGCCAGGCATCTAAACGTGCATCAGAATACCATCAGTCGACTTTGGCACCGGTTCCACGCATCCATGCCCAGAAGATGCCAGTCGCTGATCGATGCAAGTGGAGGCCACACACCATACTAACGGGAAAGCCCGCACGCCAAAAACTCTCGTGACTCAGATGCACAACAACTGTCAATTGATTGGTTGAACCCTAAGGTATTCTTTTGTGCAATTTGAACAATTAACTCATTAAATTAAAAAAGTTATTGAATGTCAAACTTGTGGCTATGTGTGTGCCTTCAGTAGCTATACGTTTCTTTTTTTGAACAGTATAATTCAAATGGCGCAAACTCCGTATTTTCGTTAGGAATTTCTCTATAGGCGAAGAGAATAGCGGGTAATATTCTATCCCAATCCTGTGGATACTTAGTCGTAACCTTTCCCAACATTTGTTTTAAACTTCAGTTAATCTTTCTATACTGTCCAAAAAACAAAACAAACGCATAGCTACTGAAGGCACACACATAGCCATAATTTTGACATTCTATAACTTTTTTAATTTAATGAGTTAATTGTTCAAATTGCACAAAAGAATACCTTAGGGTTCAACCAACCAATTGACAGTTGTTTTGCATCTGGGTCACGAGAGTTTTTGGCGTACGGGCTTTCCCGTTAGTATGGTGTGTGGCCTCCACTTGCATCGATCAGCGACTGGCATCTTCTGGGCATGGATGCGTGGAACCGGTGCCAAAGTCGACTGATGGTACTCTGATGCACGTTTAGATGCCTGGCAACCTGACTTTGACTTTCGCCTGCGTGCAAACGGCCAAAGCAATGTTCCTTAAATTTATCGATAGAGACGGCATAAATGTCTGCTTGAAAATTAACTGAATTTTTTGTGTGTAGCGTTATCCTTTTATAGGGTTTCAGTTGCATAGTCAGTGAATAGTGTTCACCCCAAATGTTGTTGCTTTCACGTGCGCGCAACATGAGCTGTGGTCAAAAATTGCGTCATATACACTATTGACCACTGCGTTGTAACGATTACAAAAACGAATGCAATTCAGGTCAACACGTGCATGTGACACTGTAAAGAACATTTGAGGCTGGTTTTTATATACCCTAGCACCAAATTTTACTTACAAACTCATAAAAACGCGCCCTCGGATAGCTATGCGTTTCTTTTTTTGAACAGTATATATATATATATATATATATATATATATATATATATATATATATATATATATATATATATATATATATATATATAAAATTTAAGATAAGTAAAATAAAAGGCAAATACATGTTCCTAATAAACATCTGGTATGGTATAGCCGTAAAATATGTCACAGCAACAACAGAAATGCAGAGGGCAGACAAAGCTTAAATATGAGGTAGTTTTACTAGACCAAATGAAAAAATAAAAATACTGACTTCTTTCCCATACTGCACCAGTATGTCCTTGAACTTCTGCATCATCTGATTATTAATAGCCTCACGTGATCTCAGGTGTTTAAAGTTCAACAGCATATCAAAGGCACCCTCAGCAGACCTCAAGGACTGGAACGACTCATCTATAAATGTCTTTGCCTCATTTTCTATCTCCGTGACCTCCTTGTAAAATGTAGTCATAAGCCTCTTCCAGAGGTTGGCATCTTTTTGTGAGAAGGCATCAAATGACAGCTAAGGACAAAAGCAAAACTATTTCAGAGTTCTTGTTTTGAAGGTTTTCTAAAGCTCATTGAAAATTAGTTTGTGAAGACAATATGGCAATGAATGTAAGAATATAAAAATTAGCCCACAGAACAATCAGTAACCTGAAGCTCCAGCCTACTGATATTATCAGATCAGCTTCTCTTATTCCCTTGTTACAATATACCTTATGATTGGGAGCATATCTGGAGTCATCCTTATTTGACCTCCAGCCAAACTTTATGCTATAGTATACAGATAATGAAAGGAAACCTGAGTAGTCAATAAAAAAAATAAAGGTAATTAACAGGAACTCATTGGACAGAAGGGAGGACACTATACAATAGATAAGAAATATAAGTTATAGGCTTACCGGGAATTAAACCAAGGACCATATGAATGGCATTATCACCATGCTATGAAAGTAAATTGTGACAAGATGCTCAGCCAATTTAGCACCTCAAAATAAGCTCTCCACTGGCTGAGGTCATTCTCACAACAAATACACAACTACAGAATATAGGACCCATGAATAAGCCAGACATTTAAAGACGCCTATCACTAATATAACTTTCCTATCAGCAAGGATAAACCAAATACTTCTGTCTACTAATGTGTAGAGGAAGATGAAGAACACAGGATAGACTGGTAAGTTGAAGTCATGAATGGGTGATCTCTTAAATAAATAATAAAGGAAACCTGAGGGCTCAGGTCTGGTGTTCTCCTTTCTGTCCAACGAATGCCCATTAATTACTTTTATTTATTTATTGACTATAGTATACAGAGGTAGATGTGGACCTCTGTCTGTGAGGCTAATCACACCCTCGTGGACTCTTGAAATCATCCACACACTTCCAGTGATTCCCCCTGTGGTGAAACATGTTTAGAGCCCAGCATTTTACAGTAAGTGTGAGGAAGTCACTTGAGCCCCAGACGTAGCTCAGGCTTTTACCTAGTTGGATGCATGCAGGAGAATCTCTGGCATGGAGAGCTGGAAAGTGACCATGTGTAGGACATGAAAATTCCTTGGGAGAGCCCAGAACCAGAGCACAGCATTCTAGCTCTGCACATTTGGAGAGCTCCCACTGATGGTTGGGAATGCACAGTATGCCACCTGCTTCTTCCTTCTAACTTGGAACCAGATGTGATGATCCTTCAAATGCTAGCCAAGCCAGGATAGAAAATCTTGGAAAGAAACTGGAACTCATGAATCCAATTCAAAATGTTTCAGAATGGCAGAAAAGTCACTTGAAACACCTAGATCTACAATGTAGATAATATCAAGGAGTCTTCAACTTGGTATTGGTTGTAAAAGAGCTAGAAGTTCAGCAACCCTAGTTAAACAACAACACATGTTATTATTCTCAGCAGATTTAAAATGTTCAGAAACAATTGTGATGGTATATAAATTAAAAATTAGTACATGAGCTGTTTGCTTTGGACGATGTTCTAATGTAGATGTACACAATTCTTATCATCAGCATTAAGTATCATAATGACTGGCAAAGGCAATCATATATTGTCATAAGTGATGGTTCTATGCTTTCTGTCAGAGTTAATGCTATCTGTTGTCATGTTTTAAAAATTGTTCTTTTTTGTTTTTTGCTCCCTAAGGGGAATTGAGCCACCACAGCCTTTCCTGTGCTCCCTTAGTATCAGTTTCTGGAGTATTAGCTTCACATGATGAAGTTGCTGATCCCACGGACAATCATTTGTCACCTCTTTCAACATGTCAGATAGGAGCAGTGATCTTATTTTTTCCATGCCTCCTCACGAGGACCTGTAGAAACTGTATGTGAATTCATGGACTGTCCATTATTTTCTGTCGTCATTATCTTGTGTACCTCTTTCCACCAATTTTGCCTATTTTACAATGCTCTAAATTTCCTGTTCTCAAACAAATTTCAGTAAAAAAAAGCCCACCTAATAACTTTACAACGATTTTTCTTTTTCAGGACTTGGGATATTTTAGTTGTAAATGGCAGTTTAGCATTCTTATTTTAAACCACTTTTCCATGGTATCTTTTATAGACACCATTAAAGTTGTGAGAACAAACCAGGGGATACAAAACAGCCTTGAAGAACTTTCTGCTTCATGTGCTAGAAATGTTATATTTATTTATCAATTACTCGCTACTTCCTGCTCACACACATTCTTCAGTATTATAGGGCTTTGGCTGTTGATGCTTTGTGTTCCATCATAATGATAATTTCCTTAATCACTTTGCTGGATACTTTATTGTGGGTCTAAACAGCAAAAGTAAAGATATATTTTACTTCCAGGGGTCTCATTATTAAAACTCTGAGACAATTCTATAACATGCTAAATTTTTCTATGACCCTTTAAGCCAGAAAAGGAAAACAAATATGCAGTACTGTGAACTTTTAATATCTTCTTTTTTTTTATTAACAACCAAAATCACAAGTTCCAAATTAACATAATATTCTAGATTTGTATTTTCTCCACAGCTTTTCCTCAATATTTCAGTACAAAAATCATTCATCAATCCCTGAGTTTTAAAATATCCACTTTTATTAATCCACTGCCAGTGGTATGTTATTAAGATGTTTTTTTATTATTATCAGATGATAGTCTTGTATGCTTCCTCACAATATTTCCTTACTGAAATGCAATTTTAAAATATGACTACGTGACCTACAGTAGTGATAAGAATACTGTAATTTTCATTTCTATGTACTACAGTCTTGTCTGAAGATCATAATTTCATACTTCTGAAGAAGCATGCAGTGTACTACACTGAATTCATGACAAGCTTGCTAATTTCCTTCCTTTCATATTTTATTTTTTAAGTTAAAATACCCATATGTGTCTCAGAAAACATAGCAAACTGAAGGATGTTGTCTCTTACATGTTCTATTGGTTCCACCAGCTTGTCCACTCTTAGAAGCACCTCTTCTATCCGAGCTGGGTCACCAGTAACTGCCTTCAGCTCTGGACCAAAGATGTTGTAGAACTCTTCAAGAACCTGAATATGGAATTTTAAGGACTTGGTAACAGGCAGGGCAAACTTCACAAACAAATTCACAGTGATAGGCACAGTATAATTCAGAATAAAATAATAAAACAGCCTTTGAGATACTACCATACCAGAATTGCTGCAACACATTAAAACCTCATACTAATGAGCAACACCTTCAGAATCAAAGGAGTCACCATAAAAAAAAAAAAAATTATAAAAAGTAAAACAGGAAATAAAATAAATATTATGTTAATAACACAATGACTTGTTAGAAAAAAAAAATGTAATAACACAAACATGATTTATAAGTAAGTTAAGTGTTTTTAGCAGCTTCACACATCAAAGAAAATTACATGTCACTAAAATATCTTTTTTAAAAAGAAATAACCATTACATCAAAGACAAATGATGTCACAAAAATACCTTTTTAAAAAGAAATAAACTAAAACAAACAATAATCAAAATCTAAAAACAAAAAAAAAAAATTCACCTTATTCTACCATTTAGCTACTGCTATTATTAAGCATTGCAAAAGAATTAATTCTGTTTCCAATCCATACCCATAAATTGATACAGTACTTAGTATGCCATGATATTGTATTAATTTAAGTTGTTTGCCACCCACATTAACCAGTGTTGCTTAATAAGTCAACTTCTTTTCATGAACAATCCTATTCCAATGTTATACAGAGAGCGCTCTTAACTGAGATGCATTCTCACAGAAGTTTTTAAAAAAACCTTATCCTATCTTTCAAAATATTTGTTTACTGATACTGTTTCAGCATTGTCCCTGATTATTTAATTTCTTATTAGGCTGTTTTCTGTAAACCAGAAAAAGAGAGTACATCATTACATGTAAAGAAAAAAAGGATAATGGGAATCAAAAATAGATGATATGATCTCCAAGAAGACAGAAGCCTTTAAGGACCTGGATACAATATTTAACTGCAGAGCAAATAGACTGGAGAACTGTAAACGATGAGTCAAGTTGGTAATTTATATTTACATGGCCAGCGAATTATTAAGACATCCATAAATGTATCATATGCTGTGAAATCAGCCACAGATAAAACAGTAATAGGACTCACATTACTTTATAGCTCTGAATCTTACGAGTACAGCAGACCATGCTATTGTACAAATGCAGCATTTTGAGAAAAGAATTCTTAGATAAACCATAGAACCAGTCAAATATGTTCATACAAATAAATGAAGAATAAACACAAATAAAACATCATTTATGTACAGTGTACGCCACCAATAGTCAAAACTATCTTATCTGAGATGGCTATTGGACGTCATGTTGAATGACCAGAGGCTAACAGAGAGATAACAAAGGCATATACAAAACAAAATAAGTACACAAGACCAACAGGACATACAAACGAACGAACGAACGAACTTTATTTTCAAAGGGTTAAGAATTGGGCACGCAGGCCCGTCTGAAATTCTGCCCTTCCTCTCTCTCTCATCATGTATACTGTATCCTTTCATCCTCACATTTACTTTAAGCATTATTAAGGCATTTATCATTATAAAAGTAATATAACATCAAACATTTGCAATAATCATCATAATTAAAGTATGTTTTAAAATAAATAAAGATAGATAGATAGATAGATAGATAGATAGATAGATAGATAGATAGATAGATAGATAGATAGATAGATAGATAGATAGATAGATAGATAGATAGATAGATAGATAGATAGATAGACAGATAGATAAATAGATAGACAGATAGATAAATAGATAGATAGATAGATAGATAGATAGATAGATAGATAGATAGATAGATAGATAGATAGATAGATAGATAGATAGATAGATAGATAGATAGATAACGAACGAACGAACGAACGAACAAACTATATTTTCAAAGGATTAAGAATTGGGCACGCAGGCCTGTCTTACATTCTGCCCTTCTTCTCTCTATCATCTTACATACCGTATCCTTTCAATAGCACATGTATTTTTAGCATTATTTAAGCGTACAAAATTATCGAGGTAAAATAATAACATACATTTGTAACATCCAGACATAATCAAATTTAAGGGGGGAAAAAATTATTAATTAAAATAGATTAACAAAAATTAATACCTTAAAAAAAAAAAAAGAAACTAACAAACACAATCAAAACAATTCATACAGTAAATAAGACATAATTAGAAACGTAATCAGATAATGGTGGCATATAATAAGAACTCGTGACAATTTGGAAATCTGCTGAAATAGCTGGGACTTCATGTGTTGTCAGCTCATGCGGAAAATGTTCCCACAGGTGAGCAACTTTGAGTCCCAAGCAGATACTGCCACAGGGAGTGAATTGTTGACGCCTCCACTACACGAGATCCAGTTATACAAGAAAAAGATAGCTAGACATCATAGCAACAGCCATGAAAGAACTTGGAAATGTAATGTGGAAGACACCATCAAGCTTAGAGAAGAACAAAAACAAGGCTGTGTTTACAGCAGAGTCTCCAGGACCTGGGATGCTAAAGCAGAAAAAAAAATTAGATCAGATATATCAGTTTTCTTTTTCCTCCAGACAGCCTACGAGTATATCACATGTCTAGCTTCTTCATTTGTGTTTCTTGGTGGATGTCCATAGTGTCTGCATAAATAATGCGTTTATTGATCATTTCTTTATTGCCAGATGTATCATCTCTCAGAGAGGCTTTAGAAGTGTTGATATTTACTGTTGTGTGTAGTAAATATTGTAAGATATAATGAGACGTGGCTGGCTGTCATACGTTCTCATGTTACGAAGCATAATCACGAAGCTTGAACACAGGATACAAAACCGACATGTTTAATTCGCCATCTTAGAAGTAGGAGGTAGTAAGAAGGGAGCAGAAGAGTTCCCATAAGGCAAGTAACTCTAGTCGGGAAAACAAACTAAATAACGAGACAATCAACATCTCCCCTTCTTTATGAGTGAACAAAGTCATTCAACCAAGAGGGTTTCTTGTGATCTCTTTGAGGTCTCTTAGGGCAAGATGGTAGGAGAGAATGTTCTTTGCCAGCTTTCCCAGGACTAGAAGTAGCTGGAGTTGAAGGATCAACTTCTGGAGGATTGGAAATGTTCACTTCACTAGTGTTTTTCATGTCTGGCAAAACAACCTGTTGCTCGGGTAGAACTGGAGAGGAGACATCAATTTCCAGGTCCTCGGGATCAGGTGTGAAAGGTGTTGTTTTAGGTCTTAGATGAATTCTGTTTCTGATATATTGACCTCCATTCTCCCCTTCAACGAGATAAGATCTTTCAGAGAGCCTCTTATCAATCCTTCCAGGTTGCCAGTTTGGTTGTTCAGGGTCTTGATAGTAGACTGGCTGGTGAGACAACTTGGGCAGATCATGAGCAGTTTTATCATAATACTTCTTCACTGATCTGTCTCTCTTGCCTCTACTTTCAATAACTCTACTGTGAGATGCAACGGGTTTCACTGCAGAAGGTATCAGTGTGCGCAGTTTCCTGTTGAACAGTATTTCTGCTGGACTTTGATCAAACCCTTGTCTTGGCGTGTTCTGAAGTTCAAGTAGTGCCTCATATGAATCTGTATTGTCCTGAACAGTCTTTCTCATCATACCCTTGATGAGTTTCACAGCAGATTCAGCTAATCCATTGGCTTTATGGTGACCTGGTGCTGATTTAACATGAAGTATTCCCCATCTAGCAGTAAATGATCTGAACTGTGCAGACGTAAACTGAGTACCTTGGTCAGATACAATAACTTTGGGAACACCATAACGAGCAAAATGAGACTTCAATTTCCTGATGACTAACTGTGCTGTCATTGTAGGTAGAAAGTCTACTTCAATGAAGTTGGAAAAATAGTCAATCAGGACTAAATAATATTGGCCTTCTATAATAAAGATATCAGTGCCAACTTTCTCCCAGGGTGATAAACTTCTTGAGTGTTGGTTTAAAGGTTCTTTAGTATTCCTTGCCTTCGTTTCTTGACATTCTGGACAACTGTCAGCTATCTGTCGAATCTCAGCCGTCATGCCGATCCAAAATAGACAACTTCTGGCCCGGCGCATCATGCTATCAAACGCAAGATGAGCAGCGTGTAGCTTCTGCTTGATTTCAGGCCTCAGTGCTTTTGGGATTAGAATACGCTCTCCTTTAAGTATTATGCCTTGTTTTGTTGTCAGAGTGTCACGAATGTCAAAATAAGGCATAAGCTCAGCTGGTACATCAGACTTTCTTTTAGGCCACCCATCCAAAATGGTCGACTTCAACCTCTGGAGCACGCTGTCTTTGAGAGTTTCAGCTTTAATCTTTTCCATCATCACATCTGGTATTTCAGGTAATCTTACAGGTGCATCAGCTCCTGCATTGCTCTCTCTATCAGTTGAGAAATCCAAAGTGACATTATGAATACAAACTCTGGACAGTGTGTCGGCTATAAGAAGATCGGAACCTTGTACCCATTGGAATTCAAAGTCATATCGATGGCTGCGCATCAGTAAATTCTGCAATCTTCGAGGAATTTGACTCAGAGGTTTCTTCACGATGGCTGCCAAAGGTTTATGGTCATTGATGACTGTAACTTTCCTTCCATAAGTGTACTGGTCAAAGCGTTCCAAACCATATACAACAGCTAAGAGTTCCTTCTCAATTTGAGCCCAGCGTTGTTCAGTTTCAGTTAGAGCTCTTGAAGCAAACTCTATTAGATGACCATTTTGTAGGAGGACAGCCCCACGTCCATAGCTGCTACTATCAACTTAAATACACAAAGATTCATCAGGATCATAGTATGCGAGTACTGGAGGAGAAGTAATCAGTTTCTTGACTCTCTTGAAAGCTTGGTCACATTTAGCAGACCAGATAAAAGGAGTATCCTTACGTGTAAGTTCTCTAATTGGATGAAGAACTTCTGAAAGATTGTTGAGAAACTTTGCTAGATACTGTATCATGCCGCAAAATCTGCGAACCTCATGAGAGTCCTTAGGAACGGGCATGTTTAGTATTGTCTCAACCTTTTTCTTGTCTGTTTCAACACCTCGAGCAGTAATAAGGTGACCCATGAAGGTAATTTCTTCTTTCTTCTCTTGAGCTTTAGCGTCATTCAGTTTAATGCCTTTCTCTTTACACCTATGTTTCAGTGCTTTAAGCTTCAGATCATGGTCCTTAATTGCTTGCTGTCTGTTTGATCCACAACCTGCAATAACTATGTCATCAGCAACATTGATGCAACCATGAAGACCTTCAAGAGCTTGTGCTAGATGCCTCTGAAAAATTTCACTGCTTACATTCAACCCAAATGGTAATCTAGACCATCTGAACCTACCATAAGGTGTGATCATTGTTGTAAGTTTACTAGACTTCTCATCAAGTTTGATATGCCAGAATGCTTCCTTGATATCCAGCTTTGTGAAAATCTTGGCACTATTGAGTTCAGGCAATACATCATCCAAAGTTGGTAATCTGTAATGCTCCCTCTGCAAAGCCTCATTCAGGGGTCTAGGATCAATGCATATTCTTAAAGAACCATCAGACTTTTCAACAACAGCCATTTGGTTAACCCATTCAGTCGGCTCCTCTACTGGTATTAATATACCTCTGTTCATTAGATTTTTAAGCTCTGATTTTACCTTGTTCTTAAGTGAAAATGGTATTTTTCTGCATGGCAGTGCCTTTGGACGAATATTAGGATCAATATCCAACACAGCTTCACCCAGGACACCTAGATGGTTATCAGAGTTATGATCATTATCTAAACTGTCAGTAGCCACCTTAGCAATAAATTTGTTTGTGTTGACTGTCACAAACTGTAGATCCTGCAGTGTGTTGTTGCCCAGCAAACATGTGAATTTATTGTTCACAACAGTAAACCTTATATTGTGTTTTGTCTCAGTCTTAGGATTCTCAGCAGTTAATATAACTTCTCCCAGTGGAGTCATCTTAGTGCCATTCCACATAACAAGTCTCTGTTTAGTGGGTAACAATTGTTCTTGCATCACAAAGCGTTGACAGATTGTATTCACATCAGCTGCTGTGTCTAGCTGAAATTTTACTATTTTTCCATTGACAATGAGTTGTGCAGATGTGCAAGCTTTGCTAGACTTCACACAATTAAGAAAAACTTCAGAATCTTCCACTGACTCTGTGTGAACAGTGTGAACTTTCTTGCATTTAACTTTGAAATGGTTTCTTCCCCCACAATTTGAGCAAAACTTCCCCCATGCAGGACACTTTTTCTTAATCAATAGATGTTTCTGTCCACAGTAATGACACTCCTTTCTAGGTTCAAAGTACCCACTGTCAGTGTTACTTTGACAGGCTTTACCAGCAGCATGCCCAGTGTCTCTCTTGGGAGGTTTATGGTTGAGTGATTTTTTCTGTACCTTTTCAACCCTTGCTTCAGAAGGTTGTACTGTATTACTCATCTCACTTATGTCTTTTCCAGTTTGCTCAAAGACTCTGCATATGTGAATGGCTTTCTTTAGATTGAGGTCAGCTTCTCTCAAGAGCTTCTCCTGTAACCTTTTGTTGACAGTAAAGACAATTTTGTCTCTTATCATACGATCCTTGTCGTTGAAGTTGCACAAATCTGCCTTAGTTCTCAGCTCAGTCAAAAAAGAATTAAAAGGATCTTGGAGAGGTGTGTTCCAGAATCTGAAGGTATGTAATACTTCATTGCTTCGTGAGCTACAATGGTTCTGGAGCAAATCAAGAATTTTAGTAGGATTAGAGTGGTCTCCTTCCTCTGCAAGATGATCAAAAACTTCAACAGCTTGAGGTCCAGCACAGTGTAGAATAATGGCCGCCCGAACAGAATCAGGTTTAGACGCCACCTCTGATGCATGCATGTATAATTCTAACTGTCGTCTCCATTTACGAAATGTGTCTGGTTCGACGTTATTTATGTCTAGGCAGGGTGGTAACCGAAATAAGGGCCGTTCTGCCATGACGAAATGTCTAATAATGGTATGCAAGCAATAACCAGTAATCTCACTTCAAGTCTAATGACGTCAGCACACGTGTTACAAGATATTCAGCAGAATAGTCCGAATTCTGTAGAAATAAACACCGCTGCCACCATGTTGATATTTACTGTTGTGTGTAGTAAATATTGTAAGATATAATGAGACGTGGCTGGCTGTCATACGTTCTCACGTTACGAAGCATAATCACGAAGCTTGAACACAGGATACAAAACCGACATGTTTAATTCACCATCTTAGAAGTAGGAGGTAGTAAGAAGGGAGCAGAAGAGTTCCCATAAGGGCAAGTAAGTCTAGTCGGGAAAACAAACTAAATAACGAGACAATCAACAAGAAGCCTTGAAGCTTAGGCTTAGCCTGTATCATTTTGAAAAGCTACTACTTGATTACTAGGTTCATGTGAAGCTTTATTAGGACTAAAAAGCCTTAGTGGATTTTTAAAAAAAAAAACAAAAAAAGTAAAGTTAGTCCCACAGCAGATACTGTCATAGAGGAGCGAAGTGCTAGAAACTTCACTATACCAGGTCCAGCTTAATAATATGAGGTGACCAGTTCACTGCCTTTGCCTTACCTAAATCAATAGCAAAGCCAGATACCCATTTATAGCTGGATAAACTGAAGTGTGATGCTACCTGGCTTTGACCCCTCAACCCAATAACACTGTTACGAGTGGCTACTGCTACGAGTAGCAAGCACTCTAACCACTCTTCCAGATGCATGGAGGCATATCTGGAGCCATCCTTATATGACCACCAGCTATGCACAATGCTATAGTATGTAGATTTGGATGTCTGTCTGTGAGGCTAATTACATCTTAATTGACTTTTGAAATCATCCACACACTTCCAGGGATTCCCCCTGTGGTGAAACATGTTGAGAACCCAGCATTGCACACTAAGCTTGGAGGAGTCACATGAGCCCCAGGCGTAACTGTGTCTTTTACCTAGTTGACTGTTTGCAGGAGGATCTCACTATGGACCCCATGATATGCAGGGCTAGCTGAGAAGTGGCTCTGTGTAGGACATGACAATTCTTTGGGAGAGCCCAGAACCAGAGTACAGTATTTTAGATCTGCATATTTGGAGAGCCCCCTTGGATGGCAGGGAATGCACAGTATGCCAGACGCTTCTTCCTCCTAACTTGTGACCAGATGTGATGATTCTTTAAATGCTAGCCAAGCTGGAGAAACTGGAGCTCATGGCTTCAACTCAACATTGATTTGGAATGGCAGAAATGCCACAGGAAAAGCCTAGATCTACAGCATAAATAATACCAAGGACTCTTCACCTTGGTATTTACTGCAAAAGAGCGAAAAGCTCAGCAGCCCTAGTTAAACAACAACAACAACCACTCTGCCAAATGGACACTTGTTGATTTTTAGTTATTCAAAGGACTCATGTAGAGAAGACAGAAATATAACAACTGAAATAACACAGTTCATAAAATCAGCAAAACATGCAACTAAGCATTAATCAAAATCTGCACTATGTCAAGCACAATAAAAAGAAACAACAAGTCATTGCTGAACTATAGAAAGATGTAACACCGCAATAATCAAAATATTCAAGGGATAAAGTCCAAATTTTTTTTTTACTGAAATAACAAACCAATGTTCTGACAAGACTGACTATATTAGTTGCAGAAGCAAGCTATTATGTGTGTGAGTGCATGTATGGGTGTGTGTATGAGTGAGAGAGAGACAGTGAGTGAACAAGTCTTTAAATCAGACCTGAGCAATGTCATAAAGATCCTGGCAAATGTTGGCCATGTAATCCGTCCGCTCAAATAGACGCTTGCGGTCAAACTCCCATCTTTGGTCTCTGCCAGACACTTCAATCTTTTGTCTTACATCTCTGTAAACCTCTCTCCATGTGGTCAACATAGTCTTGGCTTGAGATGTTCTCAACTTCACTTCATCTGTTGGCAGACTGCATGGAAATTCTTCTATCATTAACTGAGCATTTGTGACAAAAAATTGATATATATTTATGCATGTATATACTTGAGTATAAGTCAAGCCGGTGAAAAGTCTACCCCTAGACTTCGGACTTAAAAATCACCTAAAATTAAAGACCCAATTATAAGTCGAATGAGTTTTTCCTGCATTGCATTGGAATTTCCTTGGCTTTGTGCACATTTTTTTCCACTTTCAGCTTAAAACGTTCCCGTTTAAAACGCTTGAAATCACGGTCCCGGCATACTCCAGTTGAAATGTGTGAAAATAAGAGTTCAAACATGTATTACTTAAGATATTTTGATAAAAACATTTAATGAAGTAGCAAGTTTATATCTGAAGGATACCAGTGTGCGGCAGTAAAGGCTAGGCACAACACTGACCAGTATTGTTAGTCAGGGCTATGTTCTTTAAGGTCCAAAAGTTTATATATAAACTGATAAAACGGATATAATAATACTGAAACAGGAATGAAAGAAATAGACAAATAAATGATTAAATGATTTGTTTCTCTATTTTATATAAGGACAAGAATAGATCATAATGAATGGACATTTCCAAGTGCATTTGTTGATAAATTACATTTTATTTAACACAAATTCCTTAAGATATTATCCGGATGTTTCCAGTACCATATCCATTGCAGACATTGTGAACATAAAGCTTGAAGCATACATGACATTATTGCCTTTTTATTGCTGTTTTAACTTACTGTTAAGCATATTTTCTTATTATTAAACTTTTGTATAGCCTATTATTTTTTTGCTTGTGGGTCAATTCAATTGTTTTTGTGCTTTGCAAAGCTTACAAAGGTGTCAAAACATCTGTCCTTGGTAGCTTTTGTGGATCTGTAAAACAGACAATCAGTCTCTGTCATGCACAGAAGGAAGATTCATGCAAGTATTCATGTACCACCTTTAACTTTAGGAACTGACATAAAAAGAAATTTATACTGGAATTTAGCCTGACTGAAACATTAACTTTGTCTAAAAAAATTTATGACATCAAACATTTTATTTTTCAACAATATAAAGTATGAACATACAAAGGTGTCCTTGAAACACAAAGCACATCTAAACAATACGAAATTCAGCTATAATATTTTGAGATCACGATGTTATGAGGTTTATTAAGAATATCACCATGACAGAATAAATAAAATTAATATTTAAATGAATGAACCAATTACATGAATTCCCTCTTAATAATTATTATCGTAACAGTAAATAGATATAATTTGGTCGTGTGCACAGAA
The DNA here is from genome assembly GCA_024509875.1 of Oreohelix idahoensis. Classification (NCBI taxonomy): domain Eukaryota; kingdom Metazoa; phylum Mollusca; class Gastropoda; order Stylommatophora; family Oreohelicidae; genus Oreohelix; species Oreohelix idahoensis. The sequence continues at coordinate 678,291 of JAMPIV010019121.1, forward strand.
GGAAACAAATAGAATATTCAGAAAACACAAACAAAACAAAAGGAGCCAAACCCTGGAGATGGCAAAGAAGATTGGCAGCGTAAAGCTTATCTTCTAGAACTAAGATGATAGAAATAAAATGAGGCATTCAATAACATATTAATTTGCAAAGTTTAGTTTGTAGTTAAAACAAAAAACCATACATTAGTGGCACTGACTGCTGAAGAAAACTTAACTTGTGCATAAAATATTAACTTTTTATTTCCATAAATGAATGTCACTAGGTTCTATAAGTCTGCGTTGAGTTTGCTACTTTACTGTAGGTCCTTAAAACACTTAACTATTTAAAGTGTGCAACAAAGATGAACTTACCTGAAAAGCTCTCTGACATTGATGACTTTGGCGACTCGCTCTGCTAATTCCCAGGCAATTCTTTCCATTAACGGCACCATTCTTTCATCTTTGTTGTAGTGACGTGAGATGATCCAAACCATACGCAGAGCATTCATCATTGATGGAATGGTTTCAGTCACAACCTGCATGTTAGATGAACACACAAACATCATAACATTCATTACATTAAACATTTTTCCCTTTCATTCTATGGGATGTCTAAGGTTAGTCATCTTATAATGTCCCACATAACAACATATTTGTTCTTCTGTTATCACCATCATCTTCTTCTTCTATATTAATCTTTCAGCTCCCTAAGAAGCACAGACCAAAAAGATCTCTCCCAAACCTTTGTGTCCTGGGCAATCCACTCTATTCCTTTCCATGACTTTTGTGTCCATCTGATCTATGTCTCGCATTATTATAATAACACCCTTCAGCTGCCTGCTGAGCACAGATCTGCAATGAAGTCCCATCAAGCCATATTGTCCTGTGCCACCCGGTCAAGGTCTTTCTATCCCTTCTTTACATGTCTGACATTAGTTTATTGGTTTACCTCTGTTCCTTCTACTTTGGTTCTAAAACAGAGAGTGCCTTGTGATGCTATAATTGACCTCAGTGTGGTGTGGTAGCTACCTCCAGTGCCATTTCTCTCAACATTTTATATATTCATATATTTCTTGTCCATTCCCTCAAATTTATGATGTATCATATGTTAAATTTTCTCATTATACATTTCTATTGTATTTTACACTGCAAATTAAAATTTAAATACTACTTAACAAAAACAGCATACAACTTGACATTAAAAGCTGCTTAACATTTGTAATTGTTATCAGATTATTATGAACAAAAAAAGATGAATATTACCTCTTACTTGCTACAGATAATAATCTACATCAAAACTAACATGAGCTGCATATACCTGGAATGTTGCACCATAAGTTACATTCTTGAAGTGTCTCTCCAGAGTTGAAAGGAATCTCACATTGTCCTTGGCCTCGACATAATACTTGTTTAGCTCTGACTGCATATCTTCAAAATCACCATCTGCTGCAATGTGGATGTTAATCATGTGCGCCACCTGTTAATCAAGGAAATTAGCTATTTCTGGTAAAAACAATAGAGTTCTTTTGCTGATATACGTAATCTAGCGATGTCAAAATGTGAAAATGTATCCTAGTATTAGCTTTATCTGGGGAAGGGGAGAGTAGAGGAGGATTCTGTTTAAATGACATGTATGTATTATCTTAATTATTTGTTGATAACCTTTCAATAAAACAAAATTTCTGTTATCACAAAATAATAAATGAAACTCAACTTAGAATCAGCATTAAGCACAAGAAATAACTCTCACTTTCGATATCTTGAGCTGCTCTACAAGAGCACTTAATGCAGCGTTTCTTTCTCGCCAGTAGTCTATTTCAGCAAGTGGACCATTGCCCTGAGGTTTACTTTGTTGCAAATTGTCCAAAGCAGTCTGTATTTGATGCTTCCAGTTCAGGCATTTCTCATGAATATACTCTACGAGGGCTTCATCCTTCAGTGCTTCTTCAATGCTATCTGGAATCTCCACTTCAGGAACCTCCAGTCGAACCTACTCGGTGATGGATGAAATGTAACTGTATTATTAGATAGGATGAGGCAAAAATGGTAAGTGAAAAAGAAAATGGAGTAGATAACTAGAGAAAGGTGAGAAATTAAGAGATAAAACATAAGTAGGAGTACATGGAATATGATTGGCAGAGTGGTAAAGCACTTACCTCTTATGGCAAAGTTTCCAGGATCCATGTTCAAAACCTGGCAGCATCACACTCCCATCTGTACATGGGTATCTGACTCTGCTCTTGAGCAAGGCAAAGGAAGAGAGGAAGAGAACTAGTCACCCCACCTCAGGAAGTTGAATCCAGTATAATGAAGTCTCTAAATTTAACTCCTCTATGGCAATATCTGCTATGCAACTTTCTTTTCCTTTTTTTAGGAGTCAGAAAGAGTGCAGTAATGAAAAAGAAGAAAGAAAAGACACAAGAAGGAGCAATATTACATTAATTTATGATAACAACCTGTGGGTCTTTCTTACAAACTACTGAGTGTAAACATTCCACTTTTCTGCTCCCAAATGTGTCTGCTTCTACCTGCATTGTTATCCTACTTTTGCTCACCTTACATATAACTTACACCAGATTCTTTAATTCACAGTTGAGTTCCAATTGCAAGGCCTGTATTAACTCTTAGTATACGTGCTCAAAAACAGCGTTTTACAAGCTGATTTCAGAGAGAACATTTTTTTAGACATGACAGCCTTTACTGATTTTGCATTAAGTAACTTATTTATAATGATAACATAACGTGTTGTATATTAAAATGTAGAAAAATGAAACATCTATGACATGCACTTAACTTAATTGTTAAGTGGTGTTAAACATGCATGCAACATATACAGTAATGAGTGCAGAAAAATTTAAAAACAAATTGTACTTATCAATATGTATAATTAATTATGGTAAACTTCAACCCCTAAACCTACTTTCATTTTAAAGTACATCCATTTTCACATAATGTAGGAAAGTTGGAGTCGTTTCTGAGCACAAATAAAGTTTTTATAACAATTTGAATTGTTTTGGTATATTTAGATAAAGCGCACAAATATTTTAAGCCTTTATTTACCGACATGACTACCATTACTGATTTTGCATTAAATAATTTATTTATAAAGATAACACAAAGTATTATATATCTAAATATAGAGAAATGGAACCCCTTTGACATGCACCTAACTGAATTGTTCATTGGTTTTAAACATGCATGCAACATATGCAGTAATGAATGCAGAAAAATTTAAAAAGATAAAAAATTGAAAAACAAATTGTTCTTATCAATATGTGTAACTAATTCTGGTAAACTTCAACCCCTAAACCAACTTTCATCCATTTTCACATAATGTGGGAAAGTTGCAGTTGTTTCTGAGCACAAATAAAGTTTTTATCACAATTTGAATTGTTTTGGTATATTTAGATAAAGCGCACAAATATTTTAAGCCTTTATTTACCAACATGACTACCATGACTGATTTTGCATTAAATACTTTATTTATAAAGATAACATAAAGTGTTATATATTTAAATATAGAGAAATGGAACCCCTTTGACATGCGCCTAACTGAATTGTTCATTGGTTTTAAACATGCATGCAACATATGCAGTAATGAATGCAGAAAAATTTAAAAAGATAAAAAATTGAAAAACAAATTGTACTTATCAATATATGTAACTAATTCTGGTAAACTTCAACCCCTAAACCAACTTTCATTTTAAAGTACATCCATTTTCAAATAATGTAGGAAAGTTGCAGTTGTTTCTGAGCACAAATAAAGTTTTTATCACAATTTGAATTTTTTTGGTATATTTAGATAAAGCGCACAAATATTTTAAGCCTTTATTTACCGACATGACTACCATTACTGATTTTGCATTCAATAATTTATTTATAAAGATAACATAAAGTGTTATATATCTAAATACAGAGAAATGGAACCCCTTTGACATGCACCTAACTTAATTGTTAAGTGGTGTTAAACATGCATGCAATATATACAGTAATGAGTGCAGAACAATTTAAAAATATAAAAAATTTGGAAAAAAGTTGTACTTACCCACAAAAATAATCCAATTTGGAAGCCTGGAACTCCTAGAACCACTATTATCCAATTATACGGAACATAGACAAGTTTCAGTTGTTTTGAATAATAAATAAAAATGTTGTTTCCTTTTGAAATGTTCAGGTCACATATTGAAAAATCATGACGAAAATAAACTATGTACACAACTTTATATTTACATTTACCACAAACTATTTCCTTTCATGATAAGCAGCAAAACAGTTATTTGGATGTAGATGGGGATTATTTGTGCATCCTTCACAATAAAAGGATGTCCTGACCCTTACTTGAGGGGTGCTGCAAACGACACAGCTGCGATGAAATTTTGATTTTTTTATAATATGGTTTGTTCCTTCTAGTCTGTTGACTGGATTGTTCACTTGATTGCCATGTCCACTCCTGGGAGGAATTTGCTGGAAATTCACAGCAGCAACAAGAGAGAGCTCACTGACAAGTTGCTGTTTAAATTAAAGAAGGCTCTGTATTTTGGCATTTGTTGTTCTTGAGAGTGCTAATAATTTATACGCATTGAGCTGAGCTATTTCAAAAATCCAGAAGAAAATTTTTTTCCACCACTTTCTTGTTCTTCTGCTAAATGTGCCATATGTTAAAATACTTTGGTCCACTCTGTCACATCCATTCATGCTTTGATTGTAATAATCAATCATCAGTGGTTTATTTTTTGTTTCACCAAAGCGATTGGTGATGTCCTTGCTTTCCACTGCTGCACAGCTTGATACAAGAATGCATGGTTGTTTTGCTTTTTTTGTCCCTAAACATTACACATAAAAATCTTTTTTCTTGCTCTATATACCATTTCATTTCCATATGCATTAGCTGTGTAGTTTTCAGCTCTTTTGGGAAGTTCTTTCGATTAACGTTGACAGTCCCAGTGAAATAATGACTCCTGTTATTCAGATATTGAAGCAACAGCACACTTGTGTAATATCGATCAGCATAGATGTAATGACCTTTTCCACATAGTTGTAGCAAAGTGTCAAAAACTTTGATGGCTTGCTGGCTATTTACATCAATATCTGAACTGTAAGAAGTATTGGCCCCAAAGTATATCAACAAATTTACTACATACCCTGTGCTACTGTCGCAAAGACCGAATGTCTTCACATGATATTTTTTGGGTTTAGAGGCATTGAACATTTTGTGAGCCCATCTGCCTTTCCACCCAATTACCATTTCATCCAAAGACAGCTCATTGTAAGGGTAAAATGCTTCCTGGAATCTAGATAACATTTTCTGTAGAAATGGTTCGATCTTTGCTTTACCTTGTGCGTCTACATCACTCACATGAAACATCGTGTGATATAACATCTGAAACCTATCCCATGTAAACATCTGTCTGTACCAGGGAGTTTGCATAAAGCCTTCATTAGACCAATAATCACTAATGGCTGGTTTTTTCACAATTCCCATTGCTATTTTCACAGCAAAAAACTTGCACAGTTCTGGAGATGTAACTGGATACCAGTTTTGATAGACAGATCTTTTTGTCACCGTTTCTGAATTTGACTGACAGAGTCGATCAGCATATTCATTTATAGAAACAGTAAGCTCATCTATAATCTCATTAGTTAAAAGAGCTTTGAGACAATAAAATGCAGAAGAATCATCAAGTATAATATTTGGATTCACATCTGTAATCCTAGCATGAGGCAGTAGAAAGCTAAAAGCATTTTGTGTTGAGCCAGCATCAACTTCATTCCACCTAATTTCCTCATTCAATGTGCTTGTATTACCATCAGTACTTGTGGGTTCTGCTTCTCTATGGGGTGATCTAGATGTAGTCCTATCTTCTCTTAATCTTTTCTTCATGGGAGCTTTACCTTTTCATTGTTGTCTTTTCACTGGTCTGACATTACTAGTACTACTAACAGAACCAGCTGGGGAAACGCCTCCTTCTCATCTGATTCTGATTCAGTGTTTTGATTACATATATCTTCGCTGGGCAAAATATATTCTGAATCTGAACTGTCATCGTCACTCGATAACTGATCATCCTCATGTTCAATCCAAGAAGAAATAAGTCATGCTGCTTGCACAGCCGATAACCTTTGCTTACAATCGTTTGAAGATGAAGCCATTTTATAATTATCTTTTCCTCTAAGTAATTAATTACGTTGTTATGAGCCCATTCGTTTTCTCTAGGAAATTATTTTCGATTTTATGAGGAATTACGGTGGGGGGTTTAATTTTAAGATTTGCACCAGTCTTCTTTTCTTTTAAATATAATCGCGTGCATTTATTTTATTAGGCATTCTTATTATTAGGCGGGGTAATTTTTCAGACTGGGAAAAGTCCGGAAAACCGGCACCTACCTGCGTAAACGAGGGATGGGGGTTAGAAAGCACTACCCAGGTACGTAGAATTAACGATTTAACCAATCAAAGTTGATTCTGCTCACACGAGCAGTAGCAGATGATCTAACGTTAGATAATTCTTCTCGCGCGGGAGCAAACATTTCTGAGCGATTGGCGAAATAACAGGAGTCAGAGTTTGTTTACAATTATGATTGGCCGGGGTCAAACTTTATTAAAATGCAGCAAGATTATTGGTCTAAGCACAAAGCCACACGATGACTCACTCATAGCGTGGCCCTTGCATTATTTTTTTCTGTAATAAATAACAGGGTCTAGCAGTGAGGGGTATCTTTGTCTCCAGAAATTCAGTCATGAAAACAACGTCATTATCGCTTGCTCAAGCTAGGGATATTTGGTAATTGGGTATGTTGGTAACTTTAATTAGCGTAGTAGATAGATCGTTTTTTTAAAAATAGATCTTAGCATGTTAAAGTAAAGTTTTCTTCTGGGAGTTTAATTTAATTTCTTAAACAGAAGTGCCATCAATTGCTATCTTTTAGAAATAATAGTAAAAATAGAAGTGCGCCTATATAGTTTCTGTGAATAAGTAGCCGTATCTCTGATTTGTATACGTGTACAGGCTTTTAGAGATATTCATTGTGTAAGGTTAAGCGCTAAGATAAACCGGCTCTGTAATATGTAGTAGTCAGTTGTGAAAATCACAATTTAATTCTGATAATTTACAAGTATATATACGCGAGCGTATTTGTGTATTTTATTTCATTGAGTGTGTAATTCTGATAATTTACAAGTGTATATACGCTAGCGTATTTTTGTACATTATTTTATTATGCATTAAATTGTTGTGTAGGCAGGAGGGGAGTGAGGGGTGTAATTAATATTACTGAGACGGGAGTTAATCTTTCCTATTTTCATATCGTGTAATGTGATAAACATCACAGGTCAGTGTAGAAAGTAGGCCTAGGTATTTTAGTACAGGAGTTTTCCCTCAGTGTATGAACTGTTTTGATGCCGAGACGCGCCTAGCACAAAAGATTTAGGTCAGCTGTGTCTGGGTTTACCTAACAGACAGTGTTGAAACGGGAGAGAGTAAAGAGAAGGGAAGTGTATGGTAGTATGATTTTGGGGCGTAAATATTTAATTTATCGCTGTGCTTAGTGTAGAGGAGTGGTGTTATTAGGGGGAAGACGGGAGATGTTTTGATTTAGGTGGTTATATATTAGGGATGAGAATATGTTGAATTGTTGTACATTCGTTGTTAATTTTTTTGTTTACAGCAATTTTCACGGCACACAGGGAGGGGTGCAATTTGCCTTCCAGCTTGCCAAGGTATTCAGCCATTCTCAGCAGTAGAAGGGTTGAGCGAGGCATCGCCAGAGGTGAAAGAAAATTGGTGACGTGGTAGTTACCGGTGCCAAGTACGTCTGCACCAGTAAAAGATAGCAGTTCTCTTGCAGTGAAGCCCCATGCTTCAGCAGGAATGGGTTTATCGACAAGTACGTCTGCACCAGTAAAAGATAGCAGTTCTCTTGAAGTGAAGCCCCATGCTTCAGCGGGAACGGGTTTATCACCAAGTACATCTGCACCAGTAAAAGATAGCAGTTCTCTTGCAGTGAAGCCCCATGCTTCAGCGGGAACCGGTTTATTGACAAGTACGTCTGCACCAGTAAAAGATAGCAGTTCTCTTGCAGTGAAGCCCCATGCTTCAGCAGGAACGGGTTTATCTATAAAAATCCAGAGCTCTTAGCTCATCATACCACTCCAAAAGAGGCGCGTTACCTGGAAGTTGGTTCTATAAGTACACACCCAAAATAATGCTGTTTGTATTTAAACCCTAAGCGGGGTAAATCGGACGATAATGAATTAAGTTCGTCAGCAGTGAAGCAGCTACATTCCGAGTCAAATACCTAAGTCTAAAATCCCCTGTCAACAGCTACAATATTCGTGGGAGGAGAAAGGTCAACATTCCTTCCAAAGGCTTTAGACAGGAGAGACAGAAGTTTTTTAGAGTCAGATAGTCAGAGCAGAGGACAGCCTCTGAGGTTGCACTGAAGAAGTCCGTTAGTGGATCAGTGTTTGTGATTTGCGGTGTAGGACTTTAGAAAGTTCTTTTTCAGATTTGTGTGGACAGTTAGTTACGTCGGCAGCCAGACAGTGGTGTTAGATTTTTATAATTATCAATAGGATAGGTAGGAATGGTGGCATGTACTTCGAGACCCCACCAAGTACAGTGTGTGTAATCTTAATTCTTTTTCCCATACAGGTCGAAAGAGGGGATGAAAGGGTTGGGTTATATTATATGTCATTTTAATCATTTTAGTTCTTTTCAGGTGTGCGATCACGCACGTTATTTATTTTACTGTGTTATCTGATTTTGTTGTGTAAACAAACTATAAACTGTATACTGGATCAGTCTCTATAACTATATTGTACCTATATGTTGTCTGTATAGTTGTGTATGTGGACGTATAGCGAAACCTTATCTCCTTTATGGTAGTCAGAGGTGGTGAGGCTATAGCTATTAAATACGTCAGGAGTGGCAAGGGAGAGTCAATCTAGGTTCTCATCCTCGGAGCCAATAGTCTCATCTTTTCACAGCCACTGTCATTTCTCATTCAAAATCTATCTTCTCAGACTGTCTCATACTAGTGTCTTGTCTATATATTCGGGCAAGCTCTAAACTTAAATCCACTTTGTGACAATCAGGTGTTTATGTTTTTCTTTGTTACTGCCAAAGAAATATGGCAAGCCATATGTCAACAAATTCTAAGCTACCTAAGCGACTGATTGTGTCATGTTTACTTGGAAAGATCATTGACAGTGATGATGATTTGTTTGATAGACATAGCTTGCTGTCAGATGATGGGAGCAATGCAGGAATGCTAGATACAAGAAGGTGGGATAACTGACATGCACTTAGTACTGTTATTTATTGCGTTATTTAGGGCTGCCTAGCATATATCTGCTCCTTTATACATTTCTATTTTGTTGGAACATCCTGAACTGTCGCTTGATTTATGACAACAGCTGGATATGCCAGATGAGTCTTGTCTAGCATCAGTTTGTTCTTGTAATCTAATCTTGGTTCCTTTATATGTAATTCCAAAGTATCTATCATGCTACAGCTGAACAAGCAGTCAACAGATCACAAAATCTGAGTAATATCAATATATTTGAACATGAACCCCAATGATCTTGATGCTAACCTCTCCTTCAATTTGCTGCAAGGTTCTGGTAATGGCAGATGCAAACTTCTGCATGTTGATCAGAAATTCATCCCTGAGCAAAGCCTTGGATCTGGATTCCACAATATCAGTTTTCTTGGTCACTTCCTCTTTACTTAGAGAAGTACTTGTGTTCTGACGACTTGTTACTTTGGCCTGAGCTTTTATTCCTGTAGCAGAATCATTTCCACCATTGCGGTGTTGGTTAAAGGACAGCAAGGGAATGTATACCTGAAATTGGAAACAGATACAATATGCATGATGAGGTGCTAATATAACAATTCAAGAGATTGCTATTAAATTTAATGCTATGGCACAAGGTATTCAACTTGGAAATATCTAAACCAAAATGGAATATTCATGTAACACACTGTTATTCATTTTTATTATATAATTCATCATCATCATCTTCACCTCTCTATGTAGCATGGAGCCACCACTGAAGCTGGCCCCCGTACAGGAAGCATTCACAAAAGATTCACAAAACAATCACAAAACATTCACACAATCTTGCAGCTGTGGTTACTGCAGCAATTCTTTGCACATGATGAGGTTGCCAGACCCATGCACAACCTCATATTTGTCACCCTGCAAGACGTGCCTGAGGGAGCAGAAGTCCTATTCTTACCTTGTCTCATTACATACTTACAGGAACTACGTAAGGCAAAAATGACAATAATTTGTTTTTCTTCCATGTATGTACATGTTGATTGGAGGTGCAAAGATTTGTTTTCTCTGTGTAAGCTCATTATCGCTATGAGGGGTTAGATGCTGGTTTACTCAGTGCACGATAATGCTGCTTGGAGGGGCTAGAGGCTAGTTTCGTCAGAGTATGTATATGATACTTGGAGGAGTTAAAGGTTGGTTTTCTCAGTGTATGACCATGTTGTTATGAGGTGCAAGATGCTGCTTTCCTTAGAATTTATTCATGTAGATGGAGTCAAAAGTGCTGTCATAGCTGGGAGTGGGGTTGAGGATGAGCTCTTAACTTTGTTTAAACGTTTCTAAGACATGCGCAATATGAAGCCTCTGACAGCAAGGTTCAGCTCCTTGCCTTCTTGTGGTGGCCTCGTTTTAACTAACCGGAGAAGGGGCGAAGAGTGAGTCTCTGGCGCTCTAAAACCAGCATGCTCAGGGTAGTTGAAGCTGATAAGCCTTGGATGGCAGTTCGTCTTGGAGAAGGAAAACTGATTTCAAAACACATGCTGCCTTGCAGATAGACTGAGGACAGTCAAGGGCTAAGAAAGGCGACCCGACAGAAATGTCTGTTGGAATCAGATGCACTGGACTACAGGCTTAACGAAACCATGCAACGTACTTCACTTCATGATGACGTTCATATAGCTATAGCTAAGAGGGGCTCACAGGTGGTTTACTCAGCATATGTCTGTGTTGCCTTGAGGGGTCTTGTTTGGTTTTTTTGTCCCCAAAATCCTGCTTCCAACTTACTCCTGCTACTCATTTATAAGGATCTCTCTTAATGATATGTTTATGATATTCTGATTTGTATACCATTTGCTGCTTTAACATTTGTATTTAAATTCCACCTTAGTATTTTCCTTAACCTCTCAATCTTTCTGAATGTTTGAAAGGCTGTTCTCAACTGTAACTAAACCTTCAGCTCTGTACATTTATCACATAAAAATTCCTTTAAATAAGCAGAATGATACCAACAGATGAGCAAATTTGGCTCCTAAATGTAGAATTATGAAAACATTAACATTATTTAACTTGAATGACCTTGTTCCAGGTTGATTCACATGCTTACCATTGTGATGACCTGCTCCAACATGACTAATGAGTGACCGTTGAGTAAACCATATTCAAAATATGAGGGAAGCATCTCCTCAGCTTCCTCAAATGATGTAGGGAGAGGAACCATTCCCGCTGTGCTACGAAGGAAGTAAATGCATGCACAGTCAGTTTTTTCCTCCGGCATGTGCTCGTAACACAAGTATAAGTATGTATGCCATACTTTTTGGATTATTATTTTCTGCAGGTGGAAAAATAATTGAAATAATAAAAAATATGCTTTAAAGTAATTTTAAAAAAAAATTATCATATATTGAGTATTCTACTTTTCCTACAGTAGGGCCCTACACATTCACACAAGGCTTAAACAAATTATACAAAAGTAAAATGAATATACAGTACAAACTTTGCTTACCTTAAAATATAATCATCCTTAGCTTATAGGGACTGACGTATGTAAATTTGAAAAATGAGTAAATATATTTATTGTAGGAAAGATGAAGGAGAGAGCACATTTTCGTCATCTGACTCTTAAAAGAAAAGGCTTACAGCTCCTATTTTTATCACTACTACACTTAGATGCCATTGTACTTAAAAAAAATATTATACATAATATAATACATTTTTAAAGTTTGATCAGACTGAATTACAGACAATAAAATGGTGCCCAAAGTCATTCTCAGACTCAGCTACTGAGCGTGTCATGCAGAGAAATGCCAAAAGAGCAGAACAAGCTCCAAACACAATGGACATATTTACAATTAAAAACTGGCCATACTAGCAGAACACTAAAAAGCAAGACCCTACTGAACAACTTATGGAATATAGTAAACAAAGTATAGTTTTTTGCAGTACTTAAAACCAGACTGTAAAGCATTATGTAGTAATGATGTATAACAGATTACAATGTACAACATTGTGGTTTAGTATTTAAGTTGTACTAAAAATTACTGTATCCACCATAAATGGTATTATTTATTTATTTAGATTACATAATAAACTACAAATTCACAAAATATGTTAAAGATCATATAAATGACACAAAGATCCCATGACAAAAACAAAACAAAAAAACTACATTATCAAAATTCAATGATGTTGCATAAATTACTTTACAAGATAAAGTTCCTCATAAATAGAAAAGAATAACATAAAAGAAAAGAAATGTTTGAAAATATAAGCGAATAAACTTAGAAGACTTCTGAATAAAGAAATAAAAACAAACACCCAATATCAACCAACGGGCTGATCACCCGTTTGCCAGTCACTTCGATTACGGAAACAACAGCAAATGGATTGATTTGCCGTTGCCCTAAAGACGCCAATAGGCGTGATGGAAAACAATGGCAAAGAAAACCTATCTGCTGTTGCCCTAAGACGCCACTAGGCGTAATGGCCACTGACTGCTTTGACGGTCGGTGGCTAAGGACGGAAGAAGAAGAAGACCCAATATCAATATGTAACAAATACGGTAAGCAACAGATGATAAACTGTATGAAACTGTATGATTTGTTTTCTGCACAACTATTTGTGAGGACTTTATAAATGTTTTTGGTACAATTTTATGTACAAAATCAGATATTATTCATTTATTACCCTAGAATTTCCCCTGGAGCAAAGGCCTTCAACAAGCTATCCTGTGCCATCTGCTCAAGATCTTTCCATATCTTCTCTATCCATTTTGTCTGTCTTCAACTCCCCTCTCTACATAGTTTTCTCTGAACCATGTATTCAACCTCCTTAACAGAGGACCTTCATCTGTTGAATTATCTGAGTTACTTGCTTTACATGACTTGCTCATGTTGCTCAAGTTTTTGGCTATTATGTTTCTATAGGACAGGGTAGCCAGCCCTATAAAACCAACCATCATAAATCACCTTCTTTGGCATACCAGGAAGCTAACAGTGTTACTATGCTTTGCACTCCTCAAGGGCCGCGGTAACACACTGGTGAACATCCAATATTAATGCCACATCACTTCACTCACGGTCTGTGGTACACTCTCCGCTTCACTTTCCTCATTTTCATTTCCCTCCTCATCCTCTACTTTCACTTCTGACTGCTCAGCAACACTGGAGGTAGTTGGAGGCTCTGGTGTCTTTTCTTTCTTCGGAACTACATCTTTGGCTGCTTTCTTTTTCTTGCCTACAGGTGGAAGAGACACAGAAATATTGAGCAGTGGTGAATGAGAATACTTTGCATAACCACTCAAGAGAAAACAATGCGCTAAAAAAGCACAGAACAGTTCACCTTCGTCAGCAATATAGATAGGTTACAAAAAAAGACAAAGGACACTGCAAACATGTGGAAAAATAGGTTAAAAAAAGATAAGATGAGCAACCAAGAAAGATTAAAATAAATAAACAAAACAAGTAATACTAGGGAAAAGTAACAAATAATAAGCAAGTAAACATTTTACATGATCTTTTCTCTCGCCAGCTTCAGGAAAAATCAAGAGAGCAGAAAAGGCCTTTATATGTCGCCTTTATAGGGGAGCCACGGTAGCATAGTGGTTAGTGCTTCCTAGCTCAGTGGTCTATGGTTCAATCCCCAGATGAGGTGGGATTTTTTAAGGCTGCAAACGGCTCCTGGGTTGACTCAGCTCCAAATGGGTACCAGAGCAACTCTGGGAAGGTTAAGGCGGCCGGCGTGATGCTGACCACATCATCCATAGTGTGCCGATGGTCAAGAAAATATGGGCCTAACACCATATTCCCAATATGCCTCAATGGGCATGTAACGGGATCCTTTTTACCTTATAGACCCCACAAAGGCATTTGACCTGGTTAGTAGGGATGGACTCTTCAAAATCCTCCTGAAAATAGGCTGCCCTTTTAAATTGCTAGTAATGATAAAGTCATTCCATGATGACATGAAGGAAACAGTCCAGTATGCTGGAAGCACATCACAGCCCTTTGACATGCAAAGTGGCATTAAATAAGGCTGCATTCTGGCTCCAACCCTCTTTGGGATCTTCTTTGCCTCACTCTTGAAACATGCGTTCAGAGATGCAGCTGGAGGAATATGCCTTCACACTAGGTCAGATGGCCGTCTGTTTAATCTCACAAGAAAAAAATCAAAAAAAATCAGAAGGGTCACTATAAGAGACTTGTTGTTTGCTGATGATGCTGCAATTGTCAGTCAAAGCCAACAGGAGCTTCAGAGCTTGATGAATCGCTTCATCCAAGAATGCAAGGACTTTGGCCTCACTATAAGTCTAAAGAAAACAAATGTGCTTAATCAGGATGTGTGTGCTGCACCAGTTATCACTATCGATAACTATGAATTTGGCAGTGGTGCACCACTTCACATACCTGGGGTCTACCATCAATGACAAACTCTCACTGGACACAGAAATTGACAGTTGCATTGGCAAAGCTGCAGCTACCTTTGCCCACCTCACATCGCATGTTTGGGGACACTCCAAACTCACAACGAAGACCAAAGTCACAGTATATAATGCCTGCATCACCAGCACACTTCTATATGGCAGCGAGACATGGACAACTTATGCTAAGCAAGAAAGAAGGCTCAATACCTTCCATCTACAGTGTCTATCTCCTCGGCATTTCGTGGAAAGATAAAGTGACAAATGTAAAGGTGTTGTCACGTGCTGGCTTTCAAAGCATATATACACTGCTTAGATAATGCAGATTACACTGGCTTGGCCATGTCTCACTGCCACATGGAAGATGGTCGCATCCCAAAAGATATCTTCTACGGACAACTGGCAGATGGCAAATGAACAGTTGGGTGACCGCTGCTGAGATTCAAAGATGTGTGCAAGAGAGACATGAGGGCACTGGATATAAATCCAGCAACGTGGGAGAATGAAGCTGCCGATTGCACCAAGTGGCGATGCTATTTATGGCGCCACCTCAGATTTGGCGAAAAGAAGCTCACACAACTTGCAGAAGAGAGGAGAAAACATCAAAAGGAGCACTAGGAAAATAAGCAGCTGAAGGCTGTCACCTCAGGGGGGCATACCCATGGTCAGTAATGACTGAAGAGGCTACTACTACTAGAAAACATATGGAATAAGAAAGAAAAAAATATCAACATGAAGATCTAAACAAAGCAATAAAAATGTGAAAGAGAAGATGAAACAACAAAGCAATGAAGTAATTTAAAAGACCATGCCTGGTATATGATCAAAAATTGCAAAATCGCTGGTATCAAAAAGGTTCACAGCTAGAAGAAGTGAATAATGTATTAATATATATTCCCTCTATATGGTCTGAAGTCTTTTTTATTTAATACCTATGTGCCACACAGACTATGCCTCTGTCACCTTGCATTTGCCTAATGCACCGTTAAATACTTCATCTTGATCAGTTTTACGATGTAATCAACATTTTTTTTAGCAGTCACTTACCTTTCTTACCAGTCCCTGTAGACTCAGAGTCTTGGTCTTTATCAGCATCTGGATCTGATGTTGGAAGTGCCTGGATCTCCTCTTCTCCTTCACCAGTTTCATTGCCATCACCATCACCTCCTTCTCCACCATCTTCTTCTGCTTCTATATCTGGAATTTCTGGTTCTGTGAAAAAATAAAATTTAGAATGATAATTAAAGCTTGCAGAACAATTTGTTCTACTTCTTCCTTTTAGTTCTTCACAGAATGGGAGGAAGTACATTTTTAGTCAAAATAGGGAAACGTTAAAATTGGGATTAGTTAATTTTCTGACAAGTTATACTCTCCTGAATAAAAATATAACAAAATAATTTGTAGGAACACATTCTAAGTGGGTGTATTTTGATTTTTCAAATTGTATTTTCTTAAGAAATTTGTGCTTTTCCTGCGAAGAAAGCCATGAATTTCTCAGAACTTTGTTTTATATTACTAATTTTCTTCTAACTTACTTATATCTTAGTCAATGAAAATGAGATTTGGCTGTTTTAAAGAAGTTTTAAAATACAATTTTGAGCTGCAATGTCAACTTTGGGACTTTGCAACACAACAAATAAAAAATCCTTAGTGAATTGAAATATAAGATTAACATCCAATATGGCTACTTTTCCAGGTCAACCAATAGCAGAATACCATCAAAAGCAGTGGCTTTCACATCTATTGCTGTGCATTTTGTGTAAAAATCCTGCTGTTATTTGTGGATATAGCTTTTACTGTAGCTCAACCTCATATATTCTGTTATTGAGCTGCAAAGTTATATTAATGGTTTCTAATTCATCACACAGAGCCAGACTTAGCATGTTGCCATGTATTTAAGGTTGCTTATGGTTTATTTTCAAAACTTAGTGGTAGGCCTATTTAGTTCACTACAGGTTTTGTGTTTCTGTAGTCACAAATAATTTTTTTTACTCCAGTTTAGATAAAAGTACAGAGATGTATAATTCCTCAAAGTCATTTGTAACATGCAACTGGCTTGTTTTTATGTTGTTAATTCAGGGGATTTTGGTAGTGTCTCATTGTATCTATGAGCCAAGATTATATGATATGCCAACAAGCTCAAATGACACAAATATATATATATATATATATATATATATATATATATATATATATATATATATATATATATATATATATATATATAAACATGTACAGATCATGGGTAACCTGTACTAGTTGGCATGTATGGTTGTGATGCTCAAAGTCCCTGATCCATCTAGGATTTTATACATTAGAACAATCAAGTCTACCTCATGATAAAACATGAAACTGCAAAATTAATAAGAAAATACATTTAGGAAGTGTTGCTTGTTATAGATTATAATGACATTGCTGTAACAGTAGATACTAATGTTTATATAAAATTTAGTTCACTTTAAATAAATACTACATACCACATTCAATTTCAACCTCCTCTTCCTCCTCTCTAACAATTTTGTAGAAAAGAATTGCTGTTTCTCCTTCGTCTGGAGTGTCATTGAGGTACTTCCCCAACCTGCGTTCAAACTCGCCATCTTCTCGCTCCAAGAGTTCATCAAACACTTCTTTTTCTGTTACATCTAAGGCCGCATAAACACGGTCTCGGAGCCATTCAATTCTAGGATCATCCATCTTTTTTATATTTCATGAATGACCATGTTCACAAATTCTAGGCAAACATTTTCCGAACAGTAATAATATCAGTAACATTTCGTAGGATCTACTATGTGAATATTTAGCCAGTGAGCAGTGAATCCTTCCGCGTTTATTTCATTTGATATAAATGTCTCTAATATATTTGATTTCAGTGAAATTCTTTGATACGTTTCATGTTCTAAAAATTAAAGCAGCGTATCTTCATTTGCGTTTCACTGCTGCTGATATCATTAACGCCGGTCTTAGGTCTTGTTTTCTTTCAAATTTAGCTCGATGTTGCTATGACTGCCATACTGTAAACAATAAAATCGTTAAGGAACTGGTCAAGGGACGCTACTGTCAAATACTTCAAATTGTCTATCCTAGACTGGTCGTCTTGGTAACAAAGTGTTGCCATTTCCAAGGTGTTATTGCAAAACGTCGGGGTCAACTGTTATTTTTTCCCCGAAGTCAATTATGACTCAATGGGCTATATTATTATTATTATTATTGTAAAAACTGTACGACCTTAGAGCTTATAGCGGGAAATGTAAAGCGGTAGTGGATTTTGATGACACTGGGCTGTTTGTTATACACTGTATTTCATTTAGGCCTACAGCCGCCATACCCTGCATGCCAAATGGAAAGACTACCAGAGTCTTGAAAAAGATTAACATGAATGATTCACGCAATTTTGGTTTTGATTATCTATATTTGGACGGAGTGGAGGGCTGAGGAATATACTATATTTGGATATCAGAGATCTGATTGTATTATCTTGAATTTATTACACTATATGTCCTAATTAAAATTCTCCGAATCTTTTGGCTAAACACCATCAGCAACCAAGATCTACTTATTCGGAGTAACCAGGAGGACATGCACACCATCATAGCTGGCAGACGCTGGAGTTGGGTTGGTCATGTCCTCAGAAGGGACCCTGATACCATCACAAGAACAGCTATGCTATGGACGCCCGAGGGAAAGCGAAAGAGAGGCCGACCAAAAACAACTTGGCGGAGAACTGTGGAAGCTGAGATGCAAAGAATGAACCACAGTTGGGGCACTGTACGAAGGATGGCCGCCGACCGAGCAAAGTGGAATCAATTTGTTGCTGCCCTACAAGACGCCACCAGGCGTGATGGCCGCTGACTGCTTTGACGGTTGGCGGCTATGGATCAAAGAAGAAGAAGAAAATGTCCTAATTATAACCCATCAAGGATTGAACGGGATGCTTTGTTTAAAAAAAAAAAAAAAACATTCTAAGATATTTGAAAGGTCATGGGTGGGGTGCTAGAGCTAAGACGATAAATCTTTCATTAGAGACAAAATTAATTATGGAAGCATAGTATATGATCCGCAGCACATAGTCACAAGATTAAATTAGTACTCAGCACCAAGCATTATGTACAATTGCAGGTGCAATCAGATCAACATCGAGAGGTGCTCTGGAGGTGGCTTTAGGAGTTCTTCCCTTTGAAACCTCGGAGAAAGGAACTAAGACTGAAGTAACTTTAAACAAGGTGCTGACAAATCTCTTCGTGGGAAATATAATTTCCATCGTCAGGACCCCTATGTCAGGGTTTCCTCTCGTAACAGGTCTGAGTGTGATGAGGGTGGGTCATGGCGTAATGCCGATAATAGATATGGCCCCGTGACCAAATACCCACCACTGGGAAACACTAGTAAGAATTTTAATGGCAACTGTAAACAAAATGTAGTTCAATATGAGAGACCAACTCATAACAATCATTGTCACTCCAACAGGAGTAGTAAACATGGTCGTGAAATCCCAATTGCTGTTAGTCAGGGTACTACGTCCCGTGTTAACATGCATCAGGCGGAGCCTGCAGGGAATGTGTTGCGACCTGCGCAATCTGCCTCCATGGCAGTTAGTAATAATACTGTTCAGAAGCGGAATAATGATAAACAGTATTGTCCTACTGTTACGCCAGGCAAGGAAAGACATGATATATGTCTTAATTCTTCTTCGCGCTAGACAAAATAATTTCAATGATACTCGGGCTCAGTTGCGATCTGGCCGAGATCATATGTCGCTAAATCGCACTGTTCTGGTGCGTAACATTCCTTCTCATACCACTTGGTATGCACTTCGAAAATTTTTTCAGAAAGTTGGTAATGTTCAATTTGTTCGCATGTTCGAACTTAAAGATTCTTTTAACCAGCTTGCTTTTGTGCGTTTTGATAACTATCTTGACGCTCACAGAGCTATTAGATTCCTACATGGTTCACTTTTTGCTCACCATCTTTTAGACGTGCGACTCGAACAAAACTCTGCACCACGAACTTTATAGTTGCGTTTGCTGGTGCGTTCGTTTTCATTCCTTTCCGGATGTTTTGTACTCGTCTTTTCTGCTATTACAGATACTTCTTGGTACTTTACTTCATCTATGTCTTACATATTGGCATTTCTTTATTTTCAAATATCCTTTCTTTTCCGACTTCCTTCACTTGTTGTATATATATTGATTTATTTTTATTGGGCCGATTAGCTTAGTATTTTTTTAGTCAACGTCTTTTTGTCGCACTACTTTACTTTTACCAGGCTATGACTTCAGTTTAGCCTTTGACATCTAGGCCTTTATCATCTGCGTTTCTTTTTGTTGTCTACTCTCACTGCACCTCTCTCTAGTTTGGTAAAGAAAGGTTTAGCTAACATGATTCGGTGGTAGCAAGAACATCAAACCACGTTAGATATTATTAAATCACTGTTTTCATCTGCGACTGTTTTACATTTACCAAACGCAGATATACTTTTTGTACTGCACAGCGACGCTTCAAATTATGGAATCGGTGGTGCATTGCTACAGTGTTGCTCAGGAACATTACATCCAGTAATGTATGTATCAAGAAAACTTACACCTACAGAACACAATTACTCTGTTCTCGACAAGGAACTTTTAGCGATGGTGTGGTCAATTCTCAAGCTTCAACGTTTCCTTTTGGGCGCACACTTTTACGTAGAGACTGATCAGCGTGCACTAACTGCGCTCCAAAACAAGGACTTGAAATCATCCAGAGCTACACGTTGCGCATTTGCTTTGCAGCCATTCCATTTTACTATTCGATCGATCCCTGGGTCAGAAAATGTCCTTGCAAATATTCTGTTACGTTGTCCTCAAGAATCCGGGCCGCTACGCCTTACAGAGTGTAACACCTCTACGCTACCCAGTAATCGATTATAACTTGCTGCTTGTGAACACGTGATCTTCTCATCTTATAATGACATTACTATTTTATCAAACGTCACCGTATTTTCATTTACATTGACTATTTGTGACTTCGTTCCTTCAACATTCACATTACTGTGAGTTTAAATATATTTAGATCAAGAAATAAAGTGAGATAATTTGAACTTAGAAATAAAGTGATATAACGTGAACTTAACATTTATAACTTATTAACATTTACACTCAAACATAACATTATTAGTGCAAATTATTGACAGTCTTACAGTCTAACGTTGTGATTTCGTGACACTTTTAATTACTTCATTTTTACATTACTGACATTTTAATGCCTTGAACAATTTAGTATGGTTATGACAATGAATTTAACTTAATTAAGTTTAGTATTTTCTATACGCTAGTGCAACTCAATTCTATTATTAGATGATCGCGCATTAAAAGCGCTGGATAATTTTAGCACATGATATAATTCATGTAGCAATATTAGCATACATGCTTCATCGGTGTATCTGATTACTTCTACACCCTCTTTGAACAGTGTTGTTCCTTCGTGTATTTTATTTTCATCATTGATTTTATTTAATTGTTCCTCACTCCTACATTTATGTTGCTACATGCCTACATTATTCAATTTATTTGAGTTCATTTATTGACATTTTTCTTTTAGCACTTTATTTGATTACTGTCACCATTATTCACCTATTCTTTTCATTCTTCACTACCGTACTGTTATTTCATTTGACACATCTTAATTGGTGTTTTTTGTACAATTTGGTACATAACCTATCATTGATTTGATTTGAATTAAGTATTTAATCTCTCCCATCACAATTATTAGTTATGCCTTAATAATATGTATGGAATTCACCACTATACATCGGATTTGTGGACTACGAAAAGGCATTTGATAGTGTAGACAGAGAATCACTTTGGAAATTGATGAGGCATTATGGAGTTCCCCTGAAGATCATTAATTTAATAAAGAAAACATATGAAGACATGACATGCAGAGTTCTTCACGAAGGACAGCTTACAGAACCGTTTGGGATAAGAACAGGAGTGCGACAGGGATGCCTCTTGTCTCCATTTCTTTTCTTACTAGCAATAGACTGGGTTATGAGATCATCGACAACACACAACAGAAATGGAATCCAGTGGATACTGACTAAGCAGTTGGATGATCTGGATTTTGCTGATGACTTGGCTCTTCTGTCCCATAACCGTAATCAGATGCAGGACAAATTGATAACACTGGATGAGAGGTCACGGCAATTGGGTCTGAAAATACACAGAGAAAAGACAAAAATAATGAGAGTAAATGCAGGTAATGATAGCAGGGTTGAACTTGGGGAAACACCAATACAGGATGTGGAATCGTACACATATCTTGGCAGTAATATAGATAAAGCTGCAGGGACAGACAGCGATATCAAAATAAGAATACAAAAGGCAAGAGGGGCTTTCATTGCATTGGGAAATATATGGAGATCAAGAGAAATCGGATCCAGCACGAAAATAAGAATCTTCAACTCAAATGTGAAGTCAGTCCTATTGTATGGCTCTGAGACATGGAGAACAACAAAGACAACAACCAAAAAGCTACAGACTTTCATAAATGGGTGCTTGCGTAGAATAGAGGGATTAAAATGGTATGACAAGGTTACCAACGTGGAACTGATGACAAGAACTAGACAAGTGCCAGTGGAACAAGAGATGAAAAGAAGACGATGGCGATGGATAGGACACACATTGAGGAAACCTGTTGATAGCATTACAAGGCAGTCCTTGTTCTGGAACCCCCAGGGCAAGAGAGGCAGAGGTAGACCAAGAAGCACATGGAGAAGAGAGCTGGAAACAGAGGTGAAGATGATGAGGAGAACGTGGAAAGAACTTGAGATGATGGCACGTGACAGGAGGACTTGGCATGTGTTTGTTGAAGGCCTATGCTCCTTTGGGAGTAGAGGATTATGAATGAATGAAATGAATATGTATATCTATATGGTGTTTCATATAATTTGCTTGACCTCTCCGCGATATTTAAAAAAAAAAACTGTTTTTTTAAATTATCCGGGGGTCGATGTAATCTTTCAAGTCCTTTTTTCGCATAGCAGTTAAGGGTGCGAGACTTAACAGTTCTATATGCCAAAGTCTAACTTTTTTATATGCGCTATTTGTACGCATCTGTGTAAGTAAAATAAGTTTGATTAATTACGTACCAATTTTTGCACTAAAGAGCACAACTTGGTGCCATCGGTATTATTGTTGCAAAAGAGCGTTTACGCGTCAGAGAGATCCAAAATGACGGTGGATGAAGACAAACGCTGTTCTGTCCTAGTGGTCCCTTATTGTGGGAAGATTTCATTATTAAGTGTTATGCTACCTTCCAGTGTGAAGTGAGAGTCTTAGCCAATTCTGGCTCATCTTTATTCAGTATCCCGATTGGATACTCGTTATGAATACTCGGTAAGATCCTAGTAGGCCTTCGGCACGCCTATTCATGACCTGCCGCTAGTGATACTAGAGATCCTCAGCTGGTTAAGATTTTATCATTATACTGTGGAATCTCAAGTGATGATGTCCGGCTTTTAAATATATTTATAAAAATGGGTCTATTAATACAAGTATTATGCACAACATTATTCCCGCCATCCATGGGATGTTGGCGACCAGGGAGGTCAGTCAAGTTTGACATTGCTACTATAATTATATTCACTTCATGTTGAATTTTCATATGCCATTTGTGATGAACGAGTATATCTACTCGTGATGTTGCCGTCCATGTCTCTGACTTGCCGTCCGTGTATTTGAGTAATAAATCGTTGAGGAAACTGACCTTCAAACCATGAGTCCAGTATTTATCAGTTATACCTGAACGTTGGAATCCATTACCATTGGCCCATCTTTTCGGCCCACATCGTTTTACCATTCGCGATTGGACATTAGTCGGCTACCATTATAAGCCCGACCATAGCTGACAGTATTTAAGTCAGTAGACATTTTGACATTCAGGTATACATACAACATATCAGCCAAATAACCGTCGTATCAGTGATGATGACGTAATAGGTTCTGCACTAATGTATGCAGACCGTTAGTTCGAGGCCTTTCGTTGTAAGAATCCGTCAGAGTAAGACGCTGAAGCTATCGCTCCCAAGTTATTGAAGTTTAAACAGTTCTCCTACGTGGCTTAAGGAATTGCGAAGGTCTCCACTGATATTCAAGAAGATGCCGAACTTAAGTATTCAAGTTCGATGATTTTTATGCAGAGGAATCTTTATGGGAGCAATCAATAATATTTATCTCCATATGCTGGTTTTCACTACTTGGGTGGTAACCGTTATCGGCGTCTCTAGTAAATAGGCCAGGTATGAGACGATGTATCACGGACTGTAGGAGATTCAACATATGTATGTATTACACTTTGCCATGAACATTATTCTATGCTACGTGAAATTAAACATGTCATGTTATGTGGACCCATCCACGAAGATCTTATCAAGTTTGTAAAAAATTGAATGCACTGCCTTGACATCCATGTCATTTACTTTTGTATCAGCACGATAATACCAACATACCTTGTATCTTTTACACACAAAAACCCCAACGTAACACCCACTACACGAAAATAATGAAAACTGAGTTTTCATTATTTGACCGGGGGGGGGGGGGGAAGGGGAGTAGATGCTATGACCAAAACTCATAACATATCGGTCGTTATCAAATAGGTATCGTTTTGAGACCATGTTGTTGAGTACGTTCCCATGGGTTACCCGGAAGTACGTCACTGTCCTTTGGGACCAAAATTAGCAGAAGTTAGCCGGTCTCATTTTGAGCAGAAGTAAAGAATACTTGGGTCATTTTCTGTGTGTCTTTCGATGTGGACGGACGCATATATGTCTAGCTCCTGGATGCTGTTATTTCTACAGAGTACTTATGTGTTTCAACATCTAGATCACCCACATACTTCATTGGGTCGATGCTAGAATATTATATGTGCTGAACTGTGTTGCACGTGAGTTGTAACTTTTAAAATAAAAGCTGCTTACAAACGTCGAGGACATCGTATGATTAGCGGACTGAATATCGACGAAATATGACAGGCTAGGTTATGCCACGATCGTCTGAATACATATTTAATGCAAGTATTGGAGCTGTCAATGTCAAATAAATACATATCGTCTTAACGTCCAACCTGGCCTTTGCAGCATATTTATGTTTGGAAGGCAGGAATGTGTTTTGAAGGCTGAGTGAGATTCATGACACACATATATAATATTATAAAGGAGGGACCTCTTCGAAGTACTTCAACATATCAACTCAACATATTCTATACGAGGTAAAAAAACCGCTTCAAACCCCCCCCCCACCCCCCTCCCCGAATAATAGGTCTAGTTTTATTTGGTTCTGTTTTAACTCCTTTGTTTGTTTGCTATATTTACAATGATTTGACAGATGTGATGCCACTTTTCCGAATCGGCATTTGTTCATCTTATTTGTAATTGAGAACACTATATATCCTAATTATAACCCGTCTGAAGTTGAACGTGATATTTCACGTCATTAAAGTTGAAAAAAGAAGTTCACTATCCTTCCTTTCTGGCGATATTATAATATAGGTGTTGATATTTACTGTTGTGTGTAGTAAATATTGTAAGATATAATGAGACGTGGCTGGCTGTCATACATTACATATTATGAAGCTTAATCACGAAGACAGAACACACGGGATACATAACACGACATGTTTAATCCGCCATCTTAGAAGTAGGAAGTAGTAAGAAGGGAAAAGTAGGAGAGCTAGCCTAAGGGCAAGTAACTCTTGTAGGAAACACAACCCATCAACATCCCCTCTTCTTTATGAGTGAACAAAGTCATTCATCCAAGAGGGTTTCTTGCGATCTCTTAGAGGTCTCTTAGAGCAAGATGGTAGGAGAGAATGTTCTTTGCCAGCTTTCCCAGGACTAGAAGTAGTTGGAGTTGAAGGATTATCTTCTGGAGGATTGGAACTGTTCACTTCACTAGTGTTCTCCATGTCTGGCAAAACAACCTGTTGCTCGGATAGAACTGGAGAGGAGAAATCAGTTTCCAAGTCCGCGGGATTAGGTGTGAGCTGGTGAGACAACTTGGGCAGATCATGAGCAGTTTTATCATGATACGTCTTCACTGATCTGTCTCTCTTGCCTCTACTTTCAATAACTCTACTGTGAGATGCAACGGGTTTCACTGCAGAAGGTATCAGCGTACGCAGTTTCCTGTTGAACAGTATTTCTGCTGGACTTTGATCCAACCCTTGTCTCAGCGTATTACGAAGTTCAAGTAGTGCCTCATATGCATCTGTATTATTTTGAACAGTCTTTCTCATCATACCCTTGATGAGTTTCACAGCAGATTCAGCTAATTTGTTGGCTCTATGGTGACCTGGTGCTGATTTAACATGAAGTATTCCCCATCTAGCAGTAAATGATCTGAACTGTGCAGACGTAAACTGAATACCTTGGTCAGATACAATAACTTTAGGAACACCATAACGAGCAAAATGAGACTTCAATTTCCTGATGACTAACTGTGCTGTCATTGTAGGTAGAAAGTCTACTTCAATGAAGTTGGAAAAGTAGTCAATCAGAACTAAATAATATCGGCCTTCTATAATAAAGATGTCAGTGCCAACTTTCTCCCAGGGTGATAAACCTCTTGAGTGTTGGTTTAAAGGTTCTTTAGTATTCCTTGCCTTCGTTTCTTGACATTCTGGACAACTGTCAGCTATCTGTCGAATCTCAGCCGTCATGCCGATCCAAAACAGACAACTTCTGGCCCGGCGCATCATGCTGTCAAATGCAAGATGAGCAGCGTGTAGCTTCTGCTTGATTTCAGGCCTCAGTTCTTTTGGGATAAGAATACGCTCTCCTTTAAGTATTATGCCTTGTTCTGTTGTCAGAGTATCACGAATGTCGAAATAAGGCATAAGCTCAGCTGGTACATCAGACTTTCTTTTAGGCCACCCATCCAAAATGGTCGACTTCAACCTCTGGAGCACGCTGTCTTTGAGAGTTTCAGCTTTAATCTTTTCCATCATCACATCTGGTATTTCAGGTAATCTTACAGGTGCATCAGCTCCTGCATTGCTCTCTCTATCAGCTAAGGAATCCAATGTGACATTATGAATACAAGCTCTGGACAGTGTGTCGGCTATAAAAAGATCGGAACCTTGTACCCATTGGAATTCAAAGTCGTATCGATGGCTGCGCATCAGTAAATTCTGCAGTCTTCGAAGAATTTGACTCAGAGGTTTCTTAACGATGGCTGCCAAAGGTTTATGGTCGTTGATGACTGTAACTTTCCTTCCATAAGTGTACTGGTCAAAGCGTTCCAAACCATATACAACAGCTAAGAGTTCCTTCTCAATTTGAGCCCAGCGTTGTTCTGTTTCAGTTAGAGCTCTTGAAGCAAACTCTATTGGATGACCATTTTGTAGGAGGACAGCCCCAAGTCCATAGCTGCTACTATCAACTTGAATACACAAAGATTCATCAGGATCATAGTATGCGAGTACTGGAGGAGAAGTAATCAGTTTCTTGACTTTCTTGAAAGCTTGTTCGCATTCAGCAGACCAGATAAAAGGAGTATCCTTACGTGTAAGTTCTCTAATTGGATGAAGAACTTCTGAAAGATTGTTGAGAAACTTTGCTAGATACTGTATCATGCCGCAAAATCTGCGAACCTCATGACAGTCCTTAGGAACGGGCATGTTTAGTATTGTCTCAACCTTTTTCTTGTCTGGTTCAACACCCCGAGCAGTAATAAGGTGACCCATGAAGGTAATTTCTTCTTTCTTCTCTTGAGCTTTAGCATCATTCAGTTTAATGCCTTTCTCTTTACACCTATGTTTCAGTGCTTTAAGCTTCAGATCATGGTCCTCAATTGCTTGCTGTTTGTTTGATCCACAACCTGCAATAACTATGTCATCAGCAACATTGATGCAACCATGAAGACCTTCAAGAGCTTGTGCTAGATGCCTCTGAAAAATTTCGCTGCTTACATTCAACCCAAATGGTAATCTAGACCATCTGAACCTACCATAAGGTGTGATCATTGTTGTAAGTTTACTAGACTTCTCATCAAGTTTGATATGCCAGAATGCTTCCTTGATATCCAGCTTTGTGAAAATCTTGGCATTATTGAGTTCAGGCAATACATCATCCAAAGTTGGCAATCTGTAATGCTCTCTTTGCAAAGCCTCATTCAGGGGTCTAGGATCAATACATATTCTTAAGGAACCATCAGACTTTTCAACAACAGCCATTTGGTTAACCCATTCAGTCGGTTCCTCTACTGGTATTAATATACCTCTGTTCATTAGATTTTGAAGCTCTGACTTTACCTTGCTCTTAAGTGAAAATGGTATTTTTCTGCACGGCAGTGCCTTTGGAGGAATATTAGGATCAATATGCAACACAGCTTCACCCAGGACACCTAGATGGTTATCAGAGTTATGATCATTATCTAAACTGTCAGTAGCCACCTTAGCAATAAATTTGTTTGTGTTGACTGTCACAAACTGTAGATCCTGCAGTGTGTTGTTGCCCAGCAAACATGTGAATTTATTGTTCACAACAGTAAACCTTATATTGTGTTTTGTCTCAGTCTTAGGATTCTCAGCAGTTAATATAACTTCTCCCAGTGGAGTCATCTTAGTGCCATTCCACATAACAAGCCTCTGTTTAGTGGGTAACAATTGTTCTTGCATCACAAAGCGTTGACAGATTGTATTCACATCAGCTGCTGTGTCTAGCTGAAATTTTACTATTTTTCCATTGACAATGAGTTGTGCAGATGTGCAAGCTTTGCTAGACTTCACACAATTAAGAAAAACTTCAGAATCTTCCACTGACTCTGTGTGAACAGTGTGAACTTTCTTGCATTTAACTTTGAAATGGTTTCTTCCCCCACAATTTGAGCAAAACTTCCCCCATGCAGGACACTTTTTCTTAATCAATAGATGTTTCTGTCCGCAGTAATGACACTCCTTTCTAGGTTCAAAGTACTCACTGTCAGTGTTACTTTGACAGGCTTTACCAGCAGCATGCCCAGTGTCTCTCTTGGGAGGTTTATGGTTGAGTGATTTTTTCTGTACCTTTTCAACCCTTGCTTCAGAAGGTTGAACTGTATTACTCATCTCTCTTATGTCGTTTCCAGTTTGCTCGAACACTCTGCATATGTGAATGGCTTTCTTTAGATCGAGGTCAGCTTCCCTCAAGAGCTTCTCTTGTAACCTTTTGTTAACAGTAAAGACAATTTTGTCTCTTATCATACGATCCTTGTCGTTAAAGTTGCATAAATCTGCCTTAGTTCTCAGCTCAGTTAAAAAGGAATTAAAGGGATCTTGAAGAGGTGTGTTCCAGAATCTGAACGTAAGTAATACTTCATTGCTTCGTGAGCTACAATGGTTCTGGAGCAAGTCGAGAATTTTAGTAGGATTAGAGTGGTCTCCTTCCTCTGCAAGTTGATCAAAAACTTCAACAGCTTGAGGTCCAGCACAGTGTAGGATAATGGCCGCCCGAACAGAATCAGGTTTAGACGCCACCTCTGATGCATGCATGTATAGTTCTAACTGTCGTCTCCATTTACGAAATGTGTCTGGTGCGACGTTATTTATGTCTAGGCAGGGTGGTAACCGAAACATGGGCCGTTCTGCCATGACGAAATGTCTAATTATGGTATGCAAGCAATAACCTACCAACAGAAGAGTTAAACTTGGTGTTACCAGTTTATCGTCCCCTCACCTCAAGTCTATGACGTCAGCACACGTGTTAGAGGACATTCAGCATAGTTCGAATTCTGTAGAAATAAACACCGCTGCCACCATGTTGATCTTTACTGTTGTGCGTAGTAAATATTGTAAGATATAATGAGACGTGGCTGGCTGTCATACATTACATATTATGAAGCTTAATCACGAAGACCGAACACACGGGATACATAACACGACATGTTTAATGCGCCATCTTAGAAGTAGGAAGTAGTAAGAAGGGAAAAGTAGGAGAGCTAGCCTAAGGGCAAGTAACTCTTGTAGGAAACACAACCCATCAACAATAGGGTTACCATATGTCCTCATTTACGTGGACATGGCCTCATTTTGGGGGTAAAAATTACTGTCCGCATACATTTTTGTGAATTCCCTGTTTTGTCCACATTTCCAGTGATTGGTCGTTTTTAGTTCACTCTGGCGGTACCCCACACATTTTTTTGTAAAGATTTATAATTAATTTTCAATTTACACTGTCCATGTTGAGCTCCTAAAAGAGTTATGTGAGTTTGTTGATGTAGAATACCAGCAACTTCTTAACCACAGCAAAACACGGTGGCTGTCTATTTCCAGCGGTTCAAAGACTTCTACAAATGTTTCCAGCTCTCAAGTCATTCTTTCTTTCACAGAACAAACCACCAGCTGTACTGAAAAATGTTTTTTTTTAGGATCCATTAAGTGAAATCTATTTATGGCATGTTCAGTCCTAATTCGCGTATTTCATGCTCATATTAGCAAACTAGAAAAGGAAGATAACTCCCTTATTGACGTAATGAAAATCCTTTCATCCTTGCAAGACCCCCTTCAAGAAAGAACGGATATCAATTTCATTCCACTCAAAGTGAAGGACATGCTAAAACAAATGGAAAGTGATGGCTACAAATCTCAGGTGCAACAGTTTCAGTGCAATGTTGAAGCACTGTATGAAGGATGTTTAGATTATTTAAAGATGTGGATGCAGACCTTTCAGGAATTTTCTGGGTTTACGTGGCTAGATCTTGAAGATATTTCCTGGGAAGATGTAGAAATAAGTATAACATTTTTGATGGATAAAGGTGTACAAATTGATGATACTAAGTGTTTTGATCAGTTCTCCAATTTTAAGAAATTTCACTGTAATGTCCGCCCTTGTCCTCCTTTTCATGACTAAAAAATGAGAATTGCCCTCCTTTTTGCATTGAACCATATGGTAATCCTATTGTAATACATATTGTCTTCCGTGATAATAAAATCACAAACCCATATGTAATTAAATATCATCGTGTATATTTTCATCAAGAATTCATGCACATTTTTTGGTAAATGGGAAGGATAGTAGAAGTAAATGGGCTGAATGCATTATGTGGCTTCTTGGAGGTCCGCTATCGCTTGTTTAAAAAATGTAAATGGGCTGAATGCGTATCCTTCATCCCCCAAACTGCAGTGGTCCTATGCTAGTGTGTATTATATATGTGTGCTGGGTCTTGTACCAGCGCACGTTCTTTTGTCCTTGCATTTTAAAAATTCTAATATATCATTAATATTTGTTATTAATTTAAATTGCTATAAGTAACTTTATTCTAAAAAAAAAACGTGATTTAAATGTATCTTAAATAAACATTTCTATGTGTTAGTTATCAGAATTCGTGTTCTCTGTCATTCTTTCCATGTCATAGTTCATTAGGTTATCTTTCAGTGCCCTCTGCTAATACCACAGTCTATCTTATCTATCTAATCTATCTATCTTATCTATCTTATCTATCTAATCTATCTATCTATCTTATTTCTTGAATGCCTGTACCACAGAGAGCTGAAAGATATTGAACGAGTGTACTT
Organism: Oreohelix idahoensis; assembly: GCA_024509875.1. Classification (NCBI taxonomy): domain Eukaryota; kingdom Metazoa; phylum Mollusca; class Gastropoda; order Stylommatophora; family Oreohelicidae; genus Oreohelix; species Oreohelix idahoensis. Next base: position 709,485 of record JAMPIV010019121.1, read on the forward strand.
AGTCGGTTTGTTTTTCTTACTGTTCGGTTTGTTGAGTTTTTTTTCCCTAGGAAAATTTCCCTGGGGTTTTTTTCCCCTTGGTTTCAGCCTGGTACATTTTTTTCTTTCCACACAATGAAATAAAATGAAGGTTGAGTAAAACTCAGAGAGGACAAAAAAAAAATATTTCACATTCTAAGATTATGTCTTTCTTCATCTGGATATGCCGTTATCTTTAAAATCGTAATTTTAATGGTAAAATTTTAATTTTAATAGTAAAAATGGTAATTTGCACATACAGAGTTCCACGTCTAGAGGATGGTGTGCAAAAAGCGAACCAATGAATTGAACACTCTTTGAGCGTCACGATAGTTATCAAAACGAACAAAACCAAGCTGGTTAAAAGAGTTTTAAAGTTTGAACATGCGAACAAATTTAGCATTACCAACCTTCTGAAACAATTTTCGAAGTGCACCAAAGTATTGCAGACTTATTATTATGGGTCAAAATGATAAGATGGCTAAAAGGAAGAGACGATCACGTCATTCACAGCGAGCAAACAGTTTGATTATGGAAAGAAGCCAACAACTTGAACTGGGGACAGGAAGGTGCGGAGATGCAGATTAAATCAATAGGCAACCAAGATACATTCTGTCCAGTTTCATTCGGGAAACGGATTTAAACAAAACAAAAAATACTTAAAAGTAATAATAGATTAACGTCTGCGTAATATAAATTAACTGATTTTTAAAAAAAAATTACCAATTTTAGTTTACAGAATATCTTTCATCTTCTTTGATCCTTAGCCGCCGACCGTCAAAGCAGTCAGTGGCCATCACGTCTAGTGGCGTCTTGTAGGGCAACAACAAATTGATTCCACTTTGCTCGGTCGGTGGCCATCCTTCGTACAGTGCCCCAATTCTGTTTCATGCTTTGCATCTCAGCCTCCGCCAAGTTGTTTTTAGTCTGTCTCTCTTTCGTTTTCCTTCAGGGGTCCATAGCATAGCTGTTCTTGTGATGGCATCGGGGTCTCTTCTGAGGCCAACCCAGCTCCATCGTCTGTCAGCTATGATGGTGTGCATCCTCTTGCTTGCTCTGAGTAAGCAGATCTTGGTTGGTGATGGTATTCGGCCAAAAGATTCGAAGAATTTTTCTTAGGCATGTTTTGTGAAAAGAGGACAATTTCGACATTTCCTTCTCTTACAGAATATCAGCTGACATAAAACATTGATGGAATGATGAAAACAAATGTGCTCTTTGACCTCTGCAGAAGTCAAATAGACTAAATTAACTACAGCGTAATCGAGGCTATCAAACAACCACCGCCACCCACGCCCCCCACCCCCACAGAATTCTACATACCGTACCTTTAATATTTTAAAATGAAATTCGACAGTTACTCTCCTTTGGGTCTTTGGAGAGCATTTGCTGAGAAAATGTGCTCCACAGGAAGATGGTGCAATGGTAGTGGTACCGTAAAATAGGGTGACTTCGCGGCACATTTTACTAAAATTGTGCGGCACATATATCTGACCCCGCGCCAGAATAAAAAATTAGTGATATATCATAATATTCTTTGTACAGTTTTCGCCATGACCAGTGATGATGAAGAATGTCTGTGAACTTCTTCTTCTTTGATCCTCAGCCGCCGACCGTCAAAGCAGTCAGTGGCCATTACGCCTGGTGGCGTCTTGTAGGGCAACAACAAATTGATTCCACTTTGCTCGGTCGGTGGCCATCCTTCGTACAGTGCCCCAACTCTGGTTCATTCTTTGCATCTCAGCCTCCACAGTCCTCCGCCAAGTTGTTTTTGGTTGGCCTCTCTTTCGTTTTCCTTCAGAGGTCCATAGCATAGCTGTTCTTGAGACGGCATCGGGGTCTCTTCTGAGGACATGGCCAACCCAGCTCCAGCGACTGCCAGCTATGATGGTGTGCATGTCCTCTTGCTTGCTCCGAGTAAGCAGATCTTGGTTGGTGATGGTATTCGGCCAAAAGATTCGGAGAATTTTTCTTAGGCATGTTGTGTGAAAAGAGGACAATTTCGACATTTCCTTCTCTGTAACTCTCCAGCTGTCCGCGCCATAGAGAAGCATAGAAAGCACAAATTAAGATATAATCTTAATTTTGTGCTCGTGCTGTACTGAGAGGACTTCCAGATGTTGTTTAGACTAAAAAAGGATGTTCTTGCTTTGTTCATTCTGTTGATGTCTTTGCTTGCTCCGCCGTCTGGTGTTACTATGCATCCTAGACATGGCCGTAACAGGGCGTAACTGTTTGCGGTTGACTGAAGAACCTGGCACATGTTCCATTTGCTGATTCCTTACTGATATGGGCTCAGGGTTGCTCACATTGAGCGTCATGACCTCTGTCTTCTTTAGGTTGATGTTCAAGCCCACCTGCTGGCTATACTTATTAAGTCTATCCGTTTTTTCCTGGATGTGTTGATGTGAATGTGCTAGCAGTGCAATGTCATCTGCATATTCCAGATCTTCCAATGTAGAAAATGTAGTCCATCTTATTCCTCTTGGATTGCCCTCTGTTGTCTGGCGCATCACCCAGTCTATGACTGTTAAAAATAGAGTGGTTGATAAGGGGCATCCCTGTCGTACTCCCGTCTTCACTTCAAAGGTTAGGTTTTTCTGCCCAATGCTACACGTAAAGTTGGCATAAAGGCTTTTTATGATTGACACTATGCAGCTTGGAATTCCATAAGCCCTAAGTATTTTCCATAAACTGTCCCTATGTATACTGTTAAAAGCCTTTTCAAAATCAACGAAATTAATATACAGCTGTCTTTGCCATTCTGAGCACTGCTCTATAATGTTCCTGAGGGTAAAAATATGATCTACACATCTTCTGTTCTTTCTAAATCCTGCTTGTTCTTTCCTCAGTTTGTGGTCTACTGCTTTTAAGATTCTCTGTATAATTATCCTGCCTAGTATTTTGCTGGGAACTGAGAGAAGAGTTATTCCTCTCCAATTATTGCAGTCTGCAAGATCTCCCTTCTTGGGCAATTTGACAATTATTCCTTTTCTCCACTCTGTGTGTGTTGTCCCTGTTTTCCAGACTTGTGCAAATAGTGGTTCTAATAGTTCTGCTGCTAGCTCTGGGTCTGTCTTAAATAGCTCTGCAATTAAGTTATCATGACCGGGAGCTTTTCCATTCTTTAACTCTTTGATTGCTGTGATTTCTTCTTTTCGTGGGATGTCTGTATTAACATCTAGACCATTTTCAGCCTCAGGAACATTCAATTGTGTCTCTGGTGGTTCCTTGTTCAGAGTTTCTCTGAAATGCTCAGCCCATCTTGTTTCCTGTCCCTCTACTGTCGTGATGAGATTTCCGTGCTTATCTCTTACTAATGTAATAGTGTTTGCACCTCGTTTTTCACTGATGATTTTAGTTATTTTGTATACTGTGCTTTGTTCATTTCTCAGTGCTGCCTCTTCTGCCTGTCTTGCAAGGTCATCCAGAAATGTCCTTTTCTTAGCACGGGTTTGACGTTTAACTTCCTTGTCCAGCTGATTATACTATATATTGCCTTTAACCTGGGAGACTTAGCTTCTGTTCACTTTCTTTTCATTTCCTTTCTCTTCGCTATGGTGTTTAGCGTATCGGGTGTATCCAGTCTTGGCTCTTTCTTTCCTGGAATCCCAAGCATGACTTGCTGCTTTCCTTGTATATTGTTGAGATGGTGTTGAATCTCTTGGTCAACATCGTCGGTCTCTGTTCTTTCCTGGCTTTTGATAATCTCGCATCTTCTCTTTACGTCGACCACGAAAGCTTTTCTGGTGAGGGGATCCTTCAGTTTCGTGATGTTGTATCTTTTCTGTTTGACTGCAACTGGTCCAGCAGCTCTGAGTTTCACTTTCAGTCTTGCTACTACTAGGTGATGCTAACTTCCCACATTAGACAATCTTTGAAGGACCGAGGACTAGAATGGAACCAGGCCAGGAAGAAGACAGCTGATAGAATGGTCTGGCGCTCTCTCTTCCAAACCTCTACACCTCACGGTAGAAGGGGAACGACTAAGTAAGTAAGTAAGAAAGCAAGACCCTAGTATGAGAAAGTCTGAGAAAATAGAATTTAGATGAAAATTGACATGCCTGTGGACAGATGAGACTATTGACTCAAGGGATAGAACCAGGATGTGACTCTCCCCTTGCCGATTCGTGACTTCAGAATGGCTATAATCTCACCCTCCTCTGACTACCTTTAAACACAAGGAGATAAGGTATATAAAACGACCACAGACATCACTATACAGACCACATATAGGTATAGTATAGAGTGTAGAAGCTGATCCAGAGTACAGTAATTATATATATTTATTTACAAAATCAAACATAAAAAGTCCATCATACATCAATCCAAAAATTTAGCGTGCAATGTTGCACCGGCCTGAAAAACAAAGTAACAAGTACATTGATAGACATTAGAAAAAAAACCCCCCAAATCACAATCACTCTTTCTGTCACCCTGCTGAGGAACAATAAAATGATTAGTGATTTAAAAAACTCTACTATGGTGGGGACTGTCAACTTTAGCCTCCACTCTCTAATACAAATAAGATTCTACTGTCTCAGTCCTGCTGACTCTTCCTCAACGAACGTCTACACCGTTTTCCACTTGTGAGGCGATATGCGCCGCTAACTAACACCACTGGAGATGCTAAAATAATAGACTTGGAGTAACACAATGGCTCAGTGTCTCTCCTTCAACTGGATGATGAACAGACCCTACTGGTCCTGTCTATTTTCTCCCTCCTTCTCTCCCTCTCTCTCCCTCTCTCTCTCTCTCTCTCGGTCTCAATGTCTCTCTGATACTCGACGACTGATGATGCGGCGTCTCCGTTACGCTCTTCTCTCGTTACTTTCAAGACCCAGGTATTGTAACCCTATCACCTGTTCCTGAATCTGGGGATGATGGTGATGGAGAAGTTCGGGTGTCAAGCATGAGGTACTTGATTAACTGTCGAAAACTTCTCTGCTGCTGAATAGCTTCCCTCCTTTAACCCGCTCCGGAGTTAAAGGAAAAAACACGGCCTTGATTTATGGCTGTACGCAATTGAAACCAGTCTCGCTGCCACGTGTCGTTGCTGGAGACTATAATAGCGAAGCTCTGGGCTGTATGATACATAAACCCCGTCCCAGCTGAAACATAGGGACTTCACTGCCAGAGACCATAGGTTATTTTTATTTTGCTTCTGATGATATCTCGAGTCCCCTGACTCCTGAGATATTTCCTTTTGCCGTGGATAATTTGTCTTGGCAAATTATGCTCCGCCACTGTTTTGCCGGGACTCGCAATACCGCTTTGTTCCCACAGTGGAGACGATAATACGAAGTCTGACGGCTGACAATATTTCTTCAGAGAGATTTGCCCGCAGTATTCTATCTCATTATATACAAGAGAACCGCCCCCGCGGATTCCCTTCCTACGCATATCCTAAGCTTTCACTCGGACCAATGGAAACGCTAGAAAAATATAACATAACTAGCGACCTACGCAAATCAGATTGAAAACACGCAGACCCGCGTGTCCAAAATTTCCGTCACGTCCACGTGAGTTTCCGCCTTGCGTCATACAGACGGGCATGAAATGGCGATATTCGTAAACAACGAAAATGCACCATGATAGCGGAAAATCAGAAGAAAGAAAAACTGGTGGGAGTAAGAATTAAACCTACCGTCATAAAAACACCCATTTAATTACCTTCCCAAAAATACCAAACACGATATAATTAAAATGAAAAGAAACATGGCAAACACGTATAATTAAAATGAGAAGAAGAAATGATGAGGATGCAAAATAGAACCACAGAATCGGGCCGGTTGAAGGACAGAATTACAGTGCAGCATCACATAAGTCCCCCCTTTGAAGTGCGGGAATCCGTGCTAAATCATTGAAATCTCTGGGTTTCATACTGGCCCGTATCCAGATCTACATCCCGATCTAATCACTGTCATAATTAGGATTGTCATACAGGCCCCTCTCCATATCCTTGAAAATCTGTGCAAGCACTGGATTGTGAGGGTCACGCCTGGTGATTTCCTCCTGGCGACTGCAACCTGACTGGTCGCCCTTCCTCCTCTCTCTCATATGTTTCCTTCGCCCACGAATTTTTCTGGCGGCGCGTGGTAAATAATGATTACCAAATGGTGCGACCTCCCAGTGTTTTGAAACAGACTGACTGGCTTGGCCAGACATGGCCGTAACAGGGCGTAACTGTTTGCGGTTGACTGAAGAACCTGGCACATGCTCCTTCTTCTTTCTCTCATCATCTGCTGTGGCGGGGGTGAAACTGCTGTGGCTAATATAGCTGGTAGCCAACAATTCATTCCCCACTGGTTTGCCTAGAGGATGTCTAGAGACTCCTCCTGTCTCTTCCCTCTCTCCTGGGGCTCTCACTGGGTTGCGCCTGACCTCAGTGACATTCGCTTCCCCTACTAAGCAGGACGCAACTGGCTGTACGTTTTTGCCTCTCGCCTCTTTGCAAGAGCCGCTCTCTGTAAGCAAGCTAGTAATGGGGTGGGGCCCATCTCCGTTTGTAGGCGAACAGTAGCTCAGACCACTGTCCTCCTCCTTTTGAGAAAAGTGCTGGTCGTGGACATACGTCATATCATTCTTGTCAGTATTTCCCTCCCTTGAGAGATGTAATACCATCGGGGGCCTAATTCCCGACGAAAAAGAAGGTACTTCCGAAATCAGAGGCGTCACCACTGTTTGGCCATTAGACTGAACAGGGCGAACAGGCGAATACACCTCTGTCAATAACATTCCACTGTCTTTAGAGGCTTCTATCCTCTTCATCGCAAGACAAGGATGTTTGAGCGCCCGTGGGGCTCCGTGAATTTGGGGCTTTCCCCTTTCACTTCGCTGGCCTGCGGTAGGCCCTCTTGCGTTAGCAAGAATCGGTGTGGTTGGGTTTCCCAAAACTAAGTATGGGCTTCTGTTACGTGCAGTCTTTGATATCTTACAATATTATACATTGGTATTCTTGTTATGTTCGCAAATATTTTGCAAACAAAATAGGTAATTTTTTAGTGCTTAAGGGAAAGTCATTATTGAGTTACTTCCCTTGAAAGTTGTGCCGTCTCTTCGATCGAACTCCGCGGATGAGTCCAGTTTTCTGCGATTTATTCTTCGTTTGGGTAATAATAGATTGTTCTTGCTTCAGAATATCTATGGCCTGAATTTATGTGTATTGTTTGTCTGAGTAGGACGAGTCTGTCTTATATCTGTATATCTTTACATATCTAAGTCGAACTATATGTTCTGTTGTCTCTAGAGAGGTCAAAGGCTATTCGGCGGATGTGTCGCTAGAGTGTGGTGTGATTTGGCTTCGTCCCGATAGGGACTGTGTTTTCTATGTCGGCTTGTCGCCGGGAAAAAGTGATCTCAGTATTGGTGGGGAAAGTGATAGTCGTCTAGACCTATCGTGTATGCTTTACCCCAGTGTTTATTCGTATTGCCAAGGAATGGCATTTTCATATTTCTGATACCAAGGTAATAATAGACACTCTTATGAACTCTCGTACGAAGCCACCATTTTCGATAGGTACGATTTGAATGTCTAAGAGAATATATTTGACTCGATGAAAACGACTTCGATTCCTAGCAGCACTATATCCTGTAGAATGCAGTCAATTGTTCATGATCAAATCTACAGAGCAATGAAATGTTTTATGAATGACTAACTTTAGGACAGATTCATTATCTGTATCCAAACGTGAGTGACAGCTCACGAGTGAAGCCATCTTGGAACCAAACATGTAGTGACTTTCAAGAAGAGAAAAGGGATGCCCGTATTATCGCTTGTTTAGTCCAGAGATCACTGCTACACATGAGAACCCGTTATTAGCGGTTCAATATTATTATATGGAAAAATATGTGCTGAACATTATGTTGGAGAATCGTCGCTAAACGAGATTAGGTTTAGAAGCCATCTGAAATATTGTTTATAAGCTGACGTGCTCAGTCAGTGAAGTCAGATGATATATATGTATGGGCGATACTGAGGGCTTGGCTACTGACAGTCCTTTATACTATTATTCTACATGAGTGCCCATGTAACATTGCAAGACCATTTATCCACTGTACCATGATGTATTATGCCAACCTGTGATTTGTCACTATCTGTGCTGTCGAGTGTGTACGTCCAATTAAACTTTAGAAAAGGTACACAGTCGTTGGTGTCGATGACTTCCAGCCATACATGAGTGTGAGAAAAGAACATTTGTCAACACCACGAACCCTTATTATCATTCGCACATTATACACTCAATCCATGTCTACACACCACTGCGTAGGTCAAGTTGACATTCCATACACTACAGTGGAGCAAACAACACCATAGAGATCTTATCAACTGATGATGATGATGATGTCTGCTTCCATCCACTTATATCTATCTTTTGGTGGATATCATTAACGGGAATAAAAAGAACAACCTTATCAACTGGTGGACCAGCTTTCTGGGTTTGACCTCGCAGAAGTTCAGAAGTCAACAGATTACCGATACCAGACCGTTTCCTGTGGCTGATACGACACACTTGCAGTATTGGTTTGCTCTTTGTCAACACTTCGTCACGTGACCTGTCAAGTGAATGCAGTATGTAGGTCAGCGTTGTTGACATTTTTACATTAGACATTACAGAGTTTCACAGAACAGTTGGATCAATTCTTGTCAATATTAACAGGAAGACAGTATTAGTGAACTAAGAAGTCCTATTTTCATCGATGGATCTTCTTGTTTTCCATATATGAACTTTAATATTTAAGGCCAGAATGTTTAATTGAATAAAGTGGCAGTTTGTTTATTTTCATAAAAATAACTTTGCCATTACTGTAAAACTGAGCCTATTTTGCAACACATACTATCATACACATAATTTATATATATTTATGTTTACATGTTATTTGTTTGTATAGTATGTTAGTTTCTATGTCAGCGGGTTGTGTTTAAGGTTGGGCGGCGTCCTCACAACAGAATATCCCACGTCATAGAGGGTCCGTTGTGGGCGTTTTCTATAGGTGCAATTTTCTTGATTGAAAATTTGCTGCGACAACTGTTGCTTTTGTGTTAGCTGTGAAGTCTGTAATTATTGTTATTTTTGTAATATTTCTTTGTTCTTTAGTTTTGTTTTGATTTGTTTGTAATTTGTTGGTCTAACCTTTTCTATCTTTCAGTTCTATTCACAATTTATATTCATATATTGTGACGTCATTTGTGTTGTTATTCTTTGCAGATTCAGTGATTATTTTCATTGATTTCCCTATTTGATTTATTTTGATTTCTGCAAACGTTCTTGTATTGTCAGTCCTATTTGTACTTTATGTATTCTGTTGGTTGACATATGTTTTATATAGGTATATTTCATAAGACACAATTGCCTGTGCACTGCACTTGGATTATGGTATAAACCAGTACCTGATTATTATTACTATTATACAAGACCTTATTAAAGGCTTGTGACCCACAGATATTGGGATAGTATACTGATTAATCAAGTCATTGAGAACTTGTGGTATTATTATTATTTCAGGTGATTAGTATTATTGTTAGACATCATGTCTACATTAGAATACTTCATTACACAAGGGAAAGCCCTTGATAAGACTGGTCAACAATTAGAACAATGGGCAGTTGCTCAATATGACAAAGCATTAGCTGCAGAAGAGAGAAGAGCTATGGCAGAAGAGAAAAGATTAGAAAGAGAAGCTGAGGCTGCTGCTGAACAAAAGAAATTGCAGATGCAGGTGGAGGAAAGGAGATTTGAAGCTGAACAAAAAAAATTAGAAAGAGAAGCTGCAGCTGAACAAAAAAAATTAGAAAGAGAAGCTGCTGCTGAACAAAAAAGATTAGACAGTGAAGCTGAACAAAAAAGATTAGACAGGGAAGCTGAACAAAAAAGATTAGACAGGGAGGCTGAACAAAAAAGATTAGATGCTGAAGAGAAAAAAGCAATAAGAGAACATGAATTTGAGTTGGAGAAATTGAGATTGACAAGTATGAGTAATGTTAATCAGGCATCTAGTGGTAATGGTAAACCTTCTACTTACAAGGTTAAGGTTCCACCGTTCAATCAGTCCAGTGACGATATTACATTCTGGCTGGATAGATTTGAACGTTCTTGTCGTACACATAATGTGGATAAATCACAATACGCTAATCAATTATCAGAAAACTTGAAAGGTGAATCTTTGACTAGATTATGCCTTGTAGGAGAAGCAGATAAGGATAATTATGATGTCATTAGGGCGGCTTTGATAAAAAAATATCAGCTAAGTGAGGAAGGCTATCGCCTTTTATTTAAAACGATGGTGCCTGAGACGGGTGTAGAATTCTCAGAATTCACTGCAAAGGCACGTCTCACAGTTGATCGTTGGATTGAGCTTTCCAAAACAGAAAAAACGTATGAAGGACTTATGGATTTGTTGCTCAGAGATAAGATTATGTCATGTGTGAACAAACCTTTCCTTGAATTTATACATGAGCGTAAACCCAAATCTCTAAAAGAAATGGAAGAATATTGTTCCCAATATGTCACTGCACACCCCGACGTGACTTTTGGCAACACTAAGATTAAGGAGAGTATGCCAGTTGCTTCAGCAACACCATACAATCCCAATTATTCACACAGATTTCAGGGACCTCAAAACAGATTTGATAAAAAAGGTAACCATAATAGTTATCAAAACCAAGGTAACCAATCATTTCAGGGTTCTTCTTCAAAGAACTGGAGACGAGCTGATAGCTCTCGACACAGGGGTGGTCATAATTATAGGAATTTCCGTAGAGGAAGTAATTATAGAAACTATCAGGGTTATCCGTCTTGGAGTCAACAAGATCATAATTACAGAGATACTCATTATAATGAATATGATAATGGTAACCAAGGGAACTATGACTCAAACCCAAATAGGGGTTACAATAGAGGTAACAATAACTACAGAGGTGATAATAACCGAGGTAGATCTCAAAACAAAAGACATAAACCACATTTTCAGGCAAACTCTGCACAACAAGAGTCCCATGAAGCCTATAAACAGAGTAAAGATAATAATGATGCTAGTAATATGGCATGTGCCGCTTTTGATTTTGGGAGAGCATCTCAGTGCCCCCAATGCAAAACGTTATTTGAGCCAACCACAGTGTCTACTTTAAGCTGTGGCCATCCTCTTCCTGCTCTTCCGGCATCAGTCGCGCATGATGGAAGAGGTTCTCTTGTCTTACATAAGGGTTTAGTGAATAACAATCCAGTCTCTGTGCTATTTGATTCTGGATGCACCACAATTGGTGTTAGGCAGTCACTCGTAGATCCTTCCCGTGCCACTGGACAAGTAGTCAAATGTGTAACATTTGGCGGCACATTAGAGAAATACTCTACTGCTATCATTAGGATTGCTACTCCTTTCTTTACAGGAGATGTACACGCATGTCTTCTTCCGAATCCGATCGCTGACCTCATCATCGGTCGCATTCATGGAGTCAAAGAATGCACTCCGCAACAAATTTCCACGTGGGAAAGGCAAAACATGCAGATTGCTAACGCTGTAGTCACTAGAGCTCAGGCTCTTAATATGCCTCAAACTTCATCTACTGAAGATAATGAAGTGCATAACCAAGATAATCCCTTGGTAATTTCTCGTGACTCGTTTATAAAACAGCAAGAAGATGATCCCACTCTGAAGAAATTCTTCATTCTTGCAACTAAAGGTGATCCGAATAAAGACACAAGTCGTAAATCGTGGATTACAAAGAAGAATGGCGTACTTGTACGTATGGTTCAAGACTCCATTACGTCAAGTCATTCTCAAATCCTGGTTCCCAAGAATTTGAGAGTTAAAATTTTGCAGCACGCTCACGACTCTCAGTGTGCTGGACACATGGGTTTTTCCCGTACTAAGTCAAGAGTCCTTGTGGCTTTCTTTTGGCCATTGGTAAACAAGGACATACGGATTTATTGTCGATCTTGTAAAGTATGTCAGGAAGTTAAATCCAAAGGTCCACGGCATGCTGCACCCATTCAGGCGGCGGACATTCCTATTCGGCCGTTCCAAAAAATGGCCATAGACATTATTGGTCCATTTAAGATCAAGTCTGCCAGAGGACATCAGTTTATCTTGACGTGTGTTGATATGTGCACACGTTGGCCAGAGGCTATTCCTCTGAAGAGCATTACTACTGCTGATATTGCAGATGCTCTTTGGCTTATATTTTCTCGTCTGGGGTTCCCCGGAGAGATATTGTCAGACCATGGCACCCAACTAATATCAGATACCATGTCTCAAGTAATGTCTACTCTGCAGATAGATAGATCTTTAAGTAGTATCTACCATCCAATGTCTAATGGTATGGTCGAACGCCTTAATAGAACACTTAAAAACTTACTGGGGAAGATAACTGAGGATCATCCTCAAGACTGGGACAGAGTTTTACCTGCGGCCCTCTTCGCTTACAGAGAGGTACCCAATGAACATACGGGATTTTCTCCCTTTGAACTCGTCTTTGGCGCGCGTCCGCGTGGCCCTATGTCGTTGCTTCACGATCTCATAACATCTGACAATATTGACGATGACACAAAGTCATCCTACGAATATGTCATCGCGTTGAGACAAAAAATTATCGAAGCATGCAAATTAGCAACTTCTTCTTCTGAATTTGCGAAACAGAAGGCAAGGCAATTTGCCAATAAGAAGAGATGCTTACGACAACTTTGTCCGGGTGACAAAGCATTTGTATTACTACCTTGTAGGGAAAACAGATTACTTATTTCTTGGAAAGGTCCGTACGATATAATATCGAAAATTTCCGATGTCGACTATATTGTCGATATTGATGGGAAGCATAAAACCTTCCACATCAATATGCTTACTGAATTCCATGAACGTCCGGATTATTTGCAACCCATTTTCCAAGCAACGGACAATTCTACAGTACAACATGGTCATTACTCATCACTGTCCGTGATACAGGATGAGGAAACAAGTTTTTCAGATGTAAATCTTCCTCTTCCAATGATCCCACTTCATTCTAGTGAATCATGGAAGAACGTTACTGTCTCTCCTGATTTGTCTCTAGGAGAACAGCGACAAGTTTCAACTATGTTGCAAACATTTCAGGATGTACTCACTGACATCCCTGGACAAACGAATGTCATTGAACATGACATTGTTCTAACTGACCATACTCCTATTAGGATTAGACCTTATCCTATACCTATACATTTTCAAGCACAGGTCGAGAAAGAGTTGGATGAGATGATAGATTTGAAAATAATCGAACCATCCACCTCTGCATATTCTTCGCCGATGGTTATTGTGCGTAAAAAAGACAATAACATACGTCTTTGCGTTGACTATCGAAAATTGAATCAAGTAACGAAGTTCGATGCCGAACCTATGCCTTTACTGGAAGAGCTACTTACTCGACTCTCCAAATCTCATTTTTTCACTAAACTTGATTTGTCTAAAGGATATTGGCAAGTTCCTTTATCTGAACGCGCCAAACCTCTCACGGCTTTTTCAACACCTAGAGGTTTGTTCCAATGGAATTTTATGCCTTTCGGTCTTATGAACGCACCAGCTACATTCGTACGCATGATGCGCCGAATCCTATCTTATCGGTCAGATGTCATTGCATATCTAGACGACATCTGTCTTTTCAGCGATACTTGGGAAGATCACTATTCAGGGTTAGATGAATTGCTGTCTACTTTGCGTGAGCACAACCTGACAGCGAAACCCTCTAAAGCCTATATTGGTTTTAGCGAAATTTCTTTCCTAGGCCACCGAGTTGGTCATGGTTTCCTAAAGACAGAGGACCATAATACTAGTAAGATACTTAACATCTCAATCCCTAAGACTAAAAAACAGGTGAGAAGTCTGTTAGGTCTTATTCAATTTTATGGCAGATTCATTCAGAATCTATCCTCTATCATGGCACCTCTCTCAACACTTCTAAAGAAAGGTTCGCCTAATGTGGTCCACTGGTCTCAGGAATGCCAATGCTCTCTGGATAAGATTAAAACACTGTTTTCAACACCACCTATTTTAGTGCTACCCACTAAAGATAAGACATTCGTTCTTCGTAGTGACGCTTCATCCACTGGGATTGGAGCGGCACTAATGCAAGAGTACTCTGGAACTCTGCATCCTGTAATGTATATTTCCAGAAAACTTAATGCGGCAGAAAGGAATTATTCGGTTTTAGACCGTGAGCTATTAGCTATGGTTTGGTCGATCCTCAAACTACAGAGATTCCTTCTAGGCGCACATTTCATAGTAGAAACCGACCAAAAAGCTCTTACTGCTATACAGAGTAAGAATTTGAAGAGCTCGAGGTCTACTCGATATGCAATTGCTCTTCAACCTTTTCATTTCTCTGTGCGAGCTATTCGTGGATCAGATAATGTGATGGCAGACATTCTGTCAAGATGCCCACATGATTCCACATAACTATTAGGGCTTAGACTTCTTGATATGTCTAGTTCTATAGTAGTTCCTTTTCTATATCATGATAGATACACATTTGTAATTTAATAATATAATGATTGTATCACTACATAGCGGTTCATTGATGTTTATTCACCGCTGTGCTTTGATGATTTTTTCTTCATAAATCATAAATTTAAGATATCTAATACGAAATGATGATATGAATTTTTTAGGCATTGTGTAATTGCCAGAATTGTATTATACTTTGATGACACCTTCCTGGAAAAATATACTTGTAGAGAAATAATTTCTCTCAGTTTATGAGACACATTCTCACCAGTCGCTCCATAAGTCGACTTAGCCTCATATTAGGCGTTATAGGTATTCCTGATATTTTCATCTGCGCATTATTCATGCGTTGTGAGCCTATTGTACGTTGCTCCTAGATGTATTTCAAAAAAAAAAAATGTTCCATTTTTTTTTCCCGGGAGGTGTGGTAAGACTGTTACGTGCAGTCTTTGATATCTTACAATATTATACATTGGTATTCTTGTTATGTTCGCAAATATTTTGTAAACAAAATAGGTAATTTTTTAGTGCTTAAGGGAAAGTCATTATTGAGTTACTTCCCTTGAAAGTTGTGCCGTCTCTTCGATCGAACTCCGCGGATGAATCCATTTTACTGCGATTTATTCGTTGTTTGGGTAATAATAGATTGTTCTTGCTTCAGAATATCTATGGCCTGAATTTATGTGTATTGTTTGTCTGAGTAGGACGAGTCTGTCTTATATCTGTATATCTTTACATATCTAAGTCGAACTATATGTTCTGTTGTCTCTAGAGAGGTCAAAGGCTATTCGGCGGATGTGTCGCTAGAGTGTGGTGTGATTTGGCTTCGTCCTGATAGGGACTGTGTTTTCTATGTCGGCTTGTCGCCGGGAAAAAGTGATCTCAGTATTTGTGGGGAAGGTGATAGTCGTCTAAACCTATCGTGTATGCTTTACCCCAGTGTTTATTCGTATTGCCAAGGAATGGCAGTTTCATATTTCTGATACCAAGGTAATAATAGACACTCTTATGAACTCTCGTACGAAGCCACCATTTTCGATAGGTACGATTTGAATGTCTAAGAGAATATATTTGACTCGATGAAAACGACTTCGATTCCTAGCAGCACTATATCCTGTAGAATGCAGTCAATTGTTCATGATCAAATCTACAGAGCAATGAAATGTTTTATGAATGACTAACTTTAGGACAGATTCATTATCTGTATCCAAACGTGAGTGACAGCTCACGAGTGAAGCCATCTTGGAACCAAACATGTAGTGACTTTCAAGAAGAGAAAAGGGATGCCCGTATTATCGCTTGTTTAGTCCAGAGATCACTGCTACACATGAGAACCCGTTATTAGCGGTTCAATATTATTATATGGAAAAATATGTGCTGAACATTATGTTGGAGAATCGTCGCTAAACGAGATTAGGTTTAGAAGCCATCTGAAATATTGTTTATAAGCTGACGTGCTCAGTCAGTGAAGTCAGATGATATATATGTATGGGCGATACTGAGGGCTTGGCTACTGACAGTCCTTTATACTATTATTCTACATGAGTGCCCATGTAACATTGCAAGACCATTTATCCACTGTACCATGATGTATTATGCCAACCTGTGATTTGTCACTATCTGTGCTGTCGAGTGTGTACGTCCAATTAAACTTTAGAAAAGGTACACAGTCGTTGGTGTCGATGACTTCCAGCCATACATGAGTGTGAGAAAAGAACATTTGTCAACACCACGAACCCTTATTATCATTCGCACATTATACACTCAATCCATGTCTACACACCACTGCGTAGGTCAAGTTGACATTCCATACACTACAGTGGAGCAAACAACACCATAGAGATCTTATCAACTGATGATGATGATGATGTCTGCTTCCATCCACTTATATCTATCTTTTGGTGGATATCATTAACGGGAATAAAAAGAACAACTTTATCAGCTTCCCAGGATGAAATCATGTGCTGGCTGTGCCATTACAGCTGCCTTGATTGTGCCAGACACAAACTTGCATTTCACCTCAATATTGGCTACGGGCAGACGCTGTGAGATACCTCTTCTCAAAATGCCACCAATCTCAACTATTTCTCCGGTCCACTGCCCTGGTTTCACCAAATGTCGGGCGACAATACTGGGGTATGTAAGCCCGCTGTCAAACAAACACGTAGTGGCTGTCCCATTCACTACGGCTGGTCAACTATTAGAGAACAACTTCTCTGACTTGACAGGTTCCCATTTATTCCCTTTAGTCCATCTCACAGGTCTTAAACAAGCTGCATGATGAGCTGGGGGTTTGTTCATGCACTGTGATGTCCAATGGGAAGTGGTTCGACAATTCCGACAATACCTCTCATTATCTCCCCTGTCCCTAGCGGGTTCCTGAGACGGTGTCAGCTGTGCTCGGTTATGCTGCTGGGGGCGCAAGTTATAACCAGAATGAGGCTCCTTGTGAGAAGGCCCTGGTTGCTGGTGAGCTGGTGAAGTAGCCGGCTGCGATGATGAAGCTCCTTTGTCTGGGTTTGTCAGATCTGGGTGTTTCCGTTTCTGTCCCAGTCCTTCGGCCTGTGCTGTCTGGAACCTTTCGGCGAACATGATAATCTGATCGAGTTGCTGGGCACCCTGCTCTGCCAGATACCGCCTCAAGTCGGGGGACATGTTTGCCTTAATTTGCTCACACAGAACTAACTCCTCCAACCCTTCAAAAGTTTTCGCCAGTCCTGACAGTTCCCTCCACCGGGTTAAGTAATTTCTCACCCGCTCTGCAAACTGAGCAAAACTCTCTCCCTTCTCTGGCCTGCTCTCCCTGAACATGGTTTGGCATTTACGGGGTGTCCACTGAAATCTTTGCAATAAAGCGTTTCGCAGTGCCTCAAAGTTGTTCTGGTCATCTATGAGCATCTTGTTGTACACTTCATACGCGTGACATTTGAGTGATTGCGACAATTTCAGACACCAAAGACTCTCATCCAACCCGTATGCCTTTGCCATCCTCTGAAATTTTTCCAAAAACACGTCAATTTTCTCATTCCCGTTAGGGAACGAGTCAAATGGGAAGCTCATGGCTGCCATCCGGGGGCCTCCGTTTCCTGAGGTGTCTCTCATTCCTGCTCCGGGTGATTCTCCATTAGCTGAACTGCCTTCTGAACATCTGATTTGCAGTTCCAGAGAACGCATGGCAAGTTCGTGCTGTCTCTCCGCTGCCTTCTCCTGTGCTTCCCTCTCTGCCTTTCTCTCCTCTGCTTCTGCGGCGGCTGCCCTTTCCTCTTTTGCTGCTTCTGCGGCGGCTGCCCTTTCCTCTTTTGCTGCTTCTGCGGCGGCTGCTCTATCCTCTTTCTCTTTCTCTCGCTGATTATGCCTATCAGTTTCCCTTATCAGGTAGGCCTTAGTCTCCTCCTTATCCATTCCCATGTCCTGAGCAGCCTCACGCCAGGCAGCTCGTAACTTGGCCATATCCGCCATCTTACCTGTAAACTGCTGTAAGTTCACAATGACAAAAAGGGAAAAGAGAAGGAACTACATGTTACGTAATAGGAAATATTCCCTCTATAACCGCTGTCCCAAAACCAGAACTCAGATTAGCACCAAGTCTGAATAATAACATGAGAAAAAAAAATTTTTGTTCAGATACCAAAAACCCGAAATTACCTTCCTGTTAAAGAAAAATATGTCGGTATGCCATCAATTACCTCTGAGTCATATACATCAAAAATACCACAAAAATCTGCTTGACTGTAACCTGTGGAAAAACTTTCTGTGGAAAAACTTATAACTGGATCAGTTCTAATAGCTCGACGTCTAGGGGATATTTAAAGAAATCCATTTTTCAGAACTTCCTAGAGACAATCTATGAATGTAGATCACAGAATTATCTCAACAGAATGATCCCGGACGATTACCGCCCACTTGTCACGAACTGGATTTAAGTTTATAGAGTTTGCCTGAATGAAAGCAAGACCCTAGTATGAGAAAGTCTGAGAAAATAGAATTTAGATGAAAATTGACATGCCTGTGGACAGATGAGACTATTGGCTCAAGGGATAGAACCAGGATTTGACTCTCCCCTTGCCGCTTCGTGACTTCAGAATGGCTATAATCTCACCCTCCTCTGACTACCTCCAAACACAAGGAGATAAGGTATATAAAACGACCACAGACATCACTATACAGACCACATATAGGTATAGTATAGAGTGTAAAAGCTGATCCAGAGTACAGTAAATATATATATTTATTTACAAAATCAAACATAAAAAGTCCATCATACATCAATCCAAAAATTTAGCGTGCAATGTTGCACCGGCCTGAAAAACAAAGTAACAAGTACATTGATAGACATTAGGAAAAAACAAACCCAAATCACAATCACTCTTTCTGTCACCCTGCTGAGGAACAATAAAATGATTAGTGATTTAAATAACTCTACTATGGTGGGGACTGTCAACTTTAGCCTCCACTCTCTAATACAAATAAGATTCTACTGTCTCAGTCCTGCTGACTCTTCCTCAACGAACGTCTACACCGCTTTCCACTTGTGAGGCGGTATGCGCCGCTAACTAACACCACTGGAGATGCTAAAATAATAGACTTGGAGTAACACAATGGCTCAGTGTCTCTCCTTCAACTGGATGATGAACAGACCCTACTGGTCCTGTCTATTTTCTCCCTCCTTCTCTCCCTCTCTCTCTCTCTCGGTCTCAATGTCTCTCTGATACTCGACGACTGATGATGCGGCGTCTCCGTTACGCTCTTCTCTCGTTACTTCAAGACCCAGGTATTGTAACCCTATCACCTGTTCCTGAATCTGGGGATGATGGTGATGGAGAAGTTCGGGTGTCAAGCATGAGGTACTTGATTAACTGTCGAAAACTTCTCTGCTGCTGAATAGCTTCCCTCCTTTAACCCGCTCTGGAGTTAGAGGAAAAACACGGCCTTGATTTATGGCTGTACGCAATTGAAACCAGTCTCGCTGCCACGTGTCGTTGCTGGAGACTATAATAGCGAAGCTCTGGGCTGTACGATACATAAACCCCGTCCCAGCTGAAACATAGGGACTTCACTGCCAGAGACCATAGGTTATTTTTCTTTTGCTTCTGATGATATCTCGAGTCCCCTGACTCCTGAGATATTTCCTTTTGCCGTGGATAATTTGTCTTGGCAAATTATGCTCCGCCACTGTTTTGCCGGGACTCGCAATACCGCTTTGTTCCCACAGTGGAGACGATAATACGAAGTCTGACGGCTGACAATATTTCTTCAGAGAGATTTGCCCGCAGTATTCTATCTCATTATATACAAGAGAACCGCCCACGCGGATTCCCTTCCTACGCATATCCTAAGCTTTCACTCGGACCAATGGAAACGCTAGAAAAATATAACATAACTAGCGACCTACGCAAATCAGATTGAAAACACGCAGACCCGCGTGTCCAAAATTTCCGTCACGTCCACGTGCGTTTCCGCCTTGCGTCATACAGACGGGCATGAAATGGCGTTATTCTAAACAACGAAAATGCACCATGATAGAGGAAATCAGAAGAAAGAAAAACTGGTGGGAGTAAGAATTAAACCTACCGTCATAAAAACACCCATTTAATTACCTTCCCAAAAATACCAAACACGATATAATTAAAATGAAAAGAAACATGGCAAACACGTATAATTAAAATGAGAAGAAGAAATGATGAGAATGCAAAATAGAACCACAGAATCGGGCCGGTTGAAGGACAGAATTACAGTGCATCATCACATCCTCCAATGACCAGCATAGCTGTTCTTGTGATGGCATCGGGGTCTCTTCTGAGGACATAGCCAACCCAGCTCCAGCGTCTGCCAGCTATGATGGTGGGCATGTCCTCTTGCTTGCTCCGAGTAAGCAGATCTTGTTTGGTGGTTGTATTCGGCCAAAAGATTCGGAGAATTTTTCTTAGGCATGTTGTGTGAAAAGAGGACAATTTCGACATTTCCTTCTCTGTAACTCTCCAGCTGTCCGCGCCATAGAGAAGCACAGAAAGCACAAATTAAGATATAATCTTAATTTTGTGCTCGTGCTGTATTGGGAGGACTTCCAGATGTTGTTTAGACTAAAAAAGGCTGTTCTTGCTTTGTTCATTCTGATGATGTCTTTGCTTGCTCCGCCGTCTGGCGTTACTATGCATCCTAGGTATGTGAAAGCATCTGTCTGTTCCAGTTGCTGATTCCTTACTGATATGGGCTCAGGGTTGCTCACATTGAGCGTCATGACTTCTGTCTTCTTTAGGTTGATGTTCAAGCCCACCTGCTGGCTATACTTATTAAGTCTATCCGTTTTTTCCTGGATGTGTTGATGTGAATGTGCTAGCAGTGCAATGTCATCTGCATATTCCAGATCTTCCAATGTAGAAAATGTAGTCCATCTTATTCCTCTTGGATTGCCCTCTGTTGTCTGGCGCATCACCCAGTCTATGACTGTTAAAAATAGAGTGATTGATAAGGGGCATCCCTGTCGTACTCCCGTCTTTACTTCAAAGGTTAGGTTGCTCTGCCCAATGCTACACGTAAAGTTGGCATAAAGGCTTTTTATGATTGACACTATGCAGCTTGGAATTCCATAAGCCCAAGTATTTTCCATAAACTGTCCCTATGTATACTGTCAAAAGCCTTTTCAAAATCAACGAAATTAATGTACAGCTGTCTTTGCCATTCTGAGCACTGCTCTATAATGTTCCTGAGGGTAAAAATATGATCTACACATCTTCTGTTCTTTCTAAATCCTGCTTGTTCTTTCCTCAGTTTGTGGTCTACTGCTTTTGAGATTCTCTGTATAATTATCCTGCCTAGTATTTTGCTGGGAACTGAGAGAAGAGTTATTCCTCTCCAATTATTGCAGTCTGCAAGATCTCCCTTCTTGGGCAATTTGACAATTATTCCTTTTCTCCACTCTGTGTGTGTTGTCCCTGTTTTCCAGACTTGTGCAAATAGTGGTTCTAATAGTTCTGCTGCTAGCTCTGGGTCTGTCTTAAATAGTTCTGCATTTAAGTTATCATGACCGGGAGATTTTCCATTCTTTAACTCTTTGATTGCTGTGATTTCTTCTTTTCGTGGGATGTCTGTATTAACATCTAGATCATTTTCAGCCTCAGGAACATTCAATTGTGTCTCTGGCGGTTCCTTGTTCAGAGTTTCTCTGAAATGCTCTGCCCATCTTGTTTCCTGTCCCTCTACTGTCGTGATGAAATTTCCGTGCTTATCTTTTACTAATGTAATATTGTTTGCACCTCGTTTTCCACTGATGATTTTAGTTATTTTGTATACTGTGCTTTGTTCATTTCTCAGTGCTGCCTCTTCTGCCTGTCTTGCAAGGTCATCCAGAAATGTCTTCTGTTAGCACGGGTTTGACATTTAACTTCCTTGTCCAGCTGACTATACTATATATTGCCTTTAACCTGGGAGACTTAGCTTCTGTTTTCTTTCTTTTCATTTCCTTTCTCTTCGCTATGGTGTTTAGCGTATCGGGTGTATCCAGTCTTGGCTCTTTCTTTCCTGGAATCCCAAGCATGACTTGCTGCTTTCCTTGTATATTGTTGAGATGGTGTTGAATCTCTGGTCAACATCGTCGGTCTCTGTTCTTTCCTGGCTTTTGATAATCTCGCATCTTCTCTTTACGTCGACCACGAAAGCTTTTCTGGTGAGGGGATCCTTCAGTTTCGTGATGTTGTATCTTTTCTGTTTGACTGCAACTGGTCCAGCAGCTCTGAGTTTCACTTTCAGTCTTGCTACTACTAGGTTATGATCACGTCCCACATCTGCGCCTCTTCTTACTTTCACGTCTTGTAGTGCATGTCTCCATCTGCCATTGATCATTTTGTGATCTATCTGGTTTCTGTCTCGTCCGTTTGGTGGTTCCCATGTTAACTTGTGCACTTCCTTGTGCGGAAAAAGTGTTCCTCCAATGACCAGGTTGTTAATACTGCAGAAGCTCATTAATTTGTCCCCATTCTCATTTGCTGTTCCACTGCCGCATTTCCCCATTACTCTTTCGTTATAATTATTGTGTGCTCCCACTTTCGCATTTAGGTCTCCCATTACTATAATGAGATCGTACTTGGGTGTAGTTTCCATTTCTTTTTGTACCTGTTGATAGAACTCGTCCTTGATTTCTTCATCGCTGTCGTTTGTTGGTGCATAGCATTGTATAATTGTGGTGTTGGTGAACCTCCCTCTCAGTCATGCTCTTATCAGTCTGTTGTTGATGGGTTTCCATTCCAGTAAAGACCTTTCCATTCTTTTCTTCAGGATAATGGCTACACCTTCGTTGTGCTGACCATCCTCTCTGCCAGAATAAAGTACTGTTTCCCCTGTAGCTGTTTTTATTCTCCCCTTACCTGTCCATCTGCTCTCGCTTAATCCCAGGATATGTATCTTGTATTTCTCATCTCTGCAGTGATTTGTCTCAGCTTTCCTGCCTCATTCATAGTTCTGACGTTCCAAAAACCAATTCTGGTTTCGTATTTTGCGGTCGGGGCATCCGTTTTCGTGCCAGTGGCTTCCTTTCGGCTTTCACAACTGTCAGTCATTGTCACGGAGTGTATTTAAGTTTATAGAGTTTGCCTGAATGAAAGCAAGACCCTAGTATGAGAAAGTCTGAGAAGATAGAATTTAGATGAAAATTGACATGCCTGTGGACAGATGAGACTATTGGCTCAAGGGCTAGAACCAGGATTTGACTCTCCCCTTGCCGCTTCGTGACTTCAGAAAAGCTATATAATCACACCCCTCTAACTACCTTTAAACACAAGGAGATAAGGTGTATAAAACGACCACAGACATCACTATACAGACAACATAGAGTAAGTATAGTGTTACGGTATATGATATTAACGCCGTCTGCTAAAGGTTACCAGACGTGCAATTGTAAAGGTTAAGACATTTAATATATTGCGATAGATGTTTCAATTACTGAACGCTTCATACACGATCGATTATGACGTGTATAGCGTTGTTTAGGACACAGTCGGTAACTAAGAAACGCTACCCTTTTGTACTTGACCGCCAAGCTGAATAGCTGCGTTTTTCTAACCTTCCAATTTAATGGCAGGATATAGCCATTTTATGTGCATTTTTGATGGATCAGGGTCAGTCCTAGAACTCAATATGAGAGGGAAATTATTGGAGGTTAGTATTTAACTAGAATCCTCAGAAGGATGAGAATAATCGTCAAATTCGTATGAATATATTCAGACTCGCAGTCTCACTGTCGGCAGGTAGCCATGTCTATCTGCTCGTGCATATAGCTGTGATGTTCTGACGACAATACTGCATTGTATCCTCATAACGGACATTGACACATAACCAGCAGTCTACGTTGTTGATTAATTTATGCATGACTTATATGGACTTACGCTCTACCCCTATTGGAATTGATCATCATGTATGTATCACTGTGAATAAATGTATGGACTCAATGAACCGACTTATCACGTCAATGGAATTACAAGTTCAATATAATTGCAACTTTCAAATGTTTGCTCACACGTTTTTCTACCCCACCCCGCATTCGCGTAAAGCAACACCAATTGACACGATGAAAATCTTGAATGAAATCATATAAGAACTCAACTAACATGGCCAGAATTTATAACCACTTTATTGACATTATATGGAACATTGTTGTCAAATTGAATGTTCCAGAACAACAGAGAAGATCGCCTTCAACAGATGGTGTCCATTGATTGGGGATCGAAAAAAAATTCGGAAATTAACAATTGTTTACATTTGAAGGACGATCACATGATGTGCTGAATTATGACCTATGACGCAGTACTCAGTATAATCCCTAACAACGTGACGTCACCAAAGTTCGTGTACATGCCATACAAGTTGATAGCAGCAAGCCTAGTTTCTACGGAGGAAAAAAATAACAAAGTCAACGAATAAACCCTGTATATGCATCAAGAGCAAACAGTCAGACATACTTCTACACCGTTGGTGCATACCGTCATCGACAGGAGTCCGAACTGAGCACAAAAGATAAGTCATTTAAGTGTGACCTTTGTCGGTCGATAAATAACAGTGCTGAGTCCATTTTGCTTTGATCAGGCATGTCTATGTATTTTCATGTATATATGTTAAATTTGTTTTCCATCGTATGTATTTGTTACTAATTGTGGGAGGTAGGGAGGATGAACTGAAATTAAATTCTGCGGCTCTCACGATGCCTGAATTGATTTCGGTCGTTTCTTAAGGCAGTTAAACGATTGCACCTTTGGAAACCCCATTGAGGTTTGACATTGGACTTGTTGTCCAAATCTGCTATCGTTTGACGATTTGCGTTAGCTGTACTGTCCCGTAGATAATTGGTGTATTTTATTCGTACTCAGTTAATAATTTTATTCAGTTCTGTACCATGTTCGTTACTATTCGTCCAGTCTCCTCTGACTATCATTTATTTTATGATTGTTAAATTTTCGTCCGTTATGAGTCCTGTGACGTCATCATTTTTCGCAGTCATTTTTTTTTGTGTGTACTTTGAATATTCAGTTGACCTCGGGTCAGACCTTGACCCTTCATTTGGTCTGTGACATTTCCGCTTGTTTTATTTAGTTTATAAATTCATTTTTAATTGTGAAAATGTCTTGTTTGCGTCTTAACATTGTTTGTACCCCTTAGTTGCATCATTGTTTTGTTTGTCCTCATAATATATATTAATACTACATTAATAATATGATATTATATGCAATAATACACTTGTAATTTAATTTAATTAATTTTTTCTGATAATTAAGGTTAATATGGGACATTGCATAATTATGCAGTGATAGTCCAAGAAAGTAGCACTACAATTTATAATAGATGCCTAGGGCATAATAATATAATATATATATTGACAAAATAAAATAATCTTATAGCTACCTTTGAGGTAATAGACCCATTGTATATTATTTAATATACTTTTCTGGTACTAAGAGAGTGACTTAGTACATTGAACAATATAATTACTAGGAATTATACCCAACATTATTGGATATTGAGATTAATTGTGTGATATAATTACATTATATTTAACAGATATCATAACTATTTATGATATAGTATTATTTAGATACAATATTGTTACAAAATATTGTCTATTAGTTGAACTTAGACATTAAGTTCAGTACTATTGTGATTACTTATATTGAATATTTCTAAGTTGAGTAAGTATAATAATTACTCTGAAGCTACTATTGACTATTTTAATCAGTAATTATCAATAATTACTTACAGATAAAAGTCAAAATGCTTACTATAGACCATTTCGTTAAAATTGGTCGGGAATATGGTTATAAATCTCAAGAACTTCGTCAGTTTGCTGAGGCAGAACTGGAAAAATATGAAAGAAAAGAAGAAGAGAAAAAACTGCATTAAAGAAAGAGGAAGCAGAACGTGAGATGAAGCAAATTGACAAGGAAAATAGACTGAGAGAGATTGCTCAACGTGAAAGAGAAGAGCAAAGAACAATCGCCAAACAGGAAGAAGAGAATAAATTGAAACGAGAGGAAATTATTTTACAACAAGAAATGGAATTGGCGCGTATTAAATTGGAGACAGCAAGATTACAAGCACAAAATGCTGATGCAAACCAGAATAATAACGCACAAAATGGATCATCATCCAGCCAACCTAAACATTTCTACAACTTTAAATTACCCATTTTCAACTTGAACGTCGACGACCTTTCATCGTTCCTGGCACGTTTTGAACAGACTTGCAAAACAAACCATTTGCCTGAAGAGTCATGGGTACTCAAGTTAAATGAATTCTTGGTTGGAGAACCATTGACAGCTTCTCAAAATGCTGACCCATCAATAGCAAATAACTACGGTGCTATTAAGTCCTTGCTTTTACGAAGGTTTCACCTGGACGAGGAACACTGTAGGTTGAAATTTAAGGGAATTTTACCTGAATCTCCAAAGGATTTTGCAGGATTCATTGCGAACATACGCAATACATTTAATAGATGGGTTGAACTGGCAGAAGTCAACAAATCATACGACAAATTAGTTGATTTACTACTGCGGGATAAGGTATTATCTTCGGTTAGCCAGCCATTTTTTGCATATTTGCAGGAGCGTAAACCAGGTACTATGGATGAGTTAGAAAAAATTTCTTTAAACTACTGTTCGGCACATCCGAATGCAACCATTTCTAACTCCTCATTAAGAGAACCTCTACCTGTGGCGTCTAATATGGCCTACAATCATAATAACAAACAAAGACATCACAGTGTAGACAGAAGCAGGTTCCAAAGAAATCACAATGTTAACTTTCAGAAGGGACATAATAATGATTTCAACAATAAAAATGAGTTCAACAGAGGTAGATCACGAGATAGAAATTATTCACCTCAAACAAACTACCACAATGGTCAACATAACACTAATTATAATCGATCACATACTCCCAATAATAATAATAACTGGAATGGTAATAATCATGGCTCGAGACATCGAGATAATAGTTACTATAGAGGACGACGAGATAATTCTAACAATTATACTCGGAATCGATCTCATTCTCGGGGATCATCTCATTACAACCATAATACAGGGGCGGCAGTTACAAATAGTACTACCCCTATAGCTCAGGTCCCACTTGACAATAATACAACACAGTCTTCTGCTGCATGTTTTGCTATTAATTATAATGTGGCAAATAGTTGCCAGCAATGCAATCTTATTTTTCAGAAGGCGAAAGAAACAGTGCTTAACTGCGGACATATTATACCACAGGTAGGTCTTGCAGTCAACGATGGAACAGGCCTACTAATTTTTAACAGAGGATTAGTTAATGGATCCGTCGTCTCAGTGTTGAGGGATTCGGGATCCACAACGATTGGTGTACGACAGTCGCTGGTACATCCTAGCTGTGCAACAGGGGAATATGTCCGTTGCATGACTTTTGGTGGAACAATAGAGTTTTACCCCACAGCTATTATTCATGTTAACACTCCTTTTTTCACAGGGAACGTAAAAGTATGTATGCTAAAAAAGCCTATAGCTGATCTGATGGTTGGTCGTATACACGGCAGTAAAGATTGTACTCCAGATGAGATTATAGAATGGGAGAAACATAACCTATGCACTGGAAACGCCGTGACGACTAGAGCGCAGACTCAACTCATGGAGAAAGTTGATGATAATAAAATGGATGCAGACAACCAAGAGGAATTTGTAGTCAATTCACCTATTGACAGGGAAACATTTGCAACCAAACAAAAAGAGGATAAATCTTTAAAAAAAATTTTTTAAGTTGGTTGATAAAGTTGACAATCTATCCTCAGGTAATAATAACAAACATTGTTTTGTTATTAAAAATGACATATTGATTAGATGTTTTAATGACAAATCACAAATGAAACAACAAGTTATGGTCCCATATACTTTTAGACGGTACATTCTTCAACATGCACATGACTCACATTGTGCTGGACATATGGGATATACTCGAACACGATCTCGAGTACTGTCTTCATTCTTTTGGCCAGGGGTGTCAAGAGATATTTCGCAGTATGTACGTTCCTGTACTACATGCCAAGAAGTGAAAGCACGTGGAGCTTTTCACACGGCGCCTATTCAGGCTTGCGATATCTCAGTGAGACCTTTTGACAAGATGGCAATAGACATTATTGGTCCATTGCTACCATCGGCCAGAGGACATAGATTCGTCCTTACGTGCATTGATTTGTGCACACGATGGCCAGAAGCTATCCCATTAAAGACCACCACTACCACAGATGTAGCTGATGCACTACATCTCATCTTTTCTAGAATAGGGTTTCCTAGAAAACTTTTATCAGACCATGGGTCACAGTTTATATCTGACACCATGAAGGAAGTCATGAAAACTTGGGACATTGATAGGAATTTAAGTAGTATTTATCATCCGATGAGTAATGGTGCGGTTGAAAGACTTAACCGTACACTTAAACAACTACTACATAAGGTTACTGCTAAGCACCCTCATGACTGGGACAGAGCACTCCCAGCTGTTCTATTTGCTTATCGGGAGGTACCGCATGAACAAACTGGCTTCTCTCCCTTTGAATTAGTTTTTGGTGCTCCCCCAAGAGGTCCTATGGGACTAATAAAAGACTTATTAATTGACGAGGAGATGACTCAGGACACTCAGTCATCTTACGAGTACGTGATTAATCTTCGGAAGAACATTATTGAGTCTTGCCAGTTGGCAACAGCTTCTTCTGAGGCTGCAAAAGCTAAGGCTCGATCTCTACAAAATAGGTCTCGACGATTACGCCAATTATTCCCAGGCGACGAGGCTTATGTGTTACTTCCTCACAATAACAATAAATTATTGATATCTTGGAATGGTCCTTACAAAGTCATTGATAAAATTTCCGACGTTGATTACGTCTTAGATATCAAGGGACACAAAAAGATATTTCATATTAACATGCTCAAGCAATTTCATACACGTCCTGAACACTTACAGTCAATTTTTCATGAACTAGATGACAACACAGTATCCACTTGTCATTATTCTAACTTATCTGTCATCCAGGAAGAAGAATCTTCTTTTCCTGAGGTACAGTTACCGTTACCTGTACCAGTAGTTCAACCTACTGAATCTTGGCGGGATGTAACCATCTCTTCAACGGTTACACCGCAACAGCGTCTACAGATTGCTAATCTATTACAATCTTATCCAGATGTGTTGACCGACGTTCCGGGTCGCACATCGGCTATCAGTCATGACATTACTCTCAATGATGATACACCTATTCGTGTACATCCCTATTCTGTTCCTTTACATTTCCTTGCTAAAACTACTAAGGAACTTGAACAGATGTTGTCTCTGGGAATCATTGAGACTAGTAATTCGCCATTCTCTTCTCCATTAGTGATTGTCCGGAAGAAGGACAATAACATCAGACTATGTGTTGATTATAGAAAATTAAATGCTAAGACTATAGTTGACAGCGAACCACATCCACTTATCGACGACTTACTGCCACGTCTATCCAACGCAACTATATTTAGTAAGATAGACTTAACTAAAGGTTATTGGCAGATACCACTGACCGAAAAGGCTAAGTACTACACCGCATTTTCCACTCCACAAGGTCTATACCAGTGGAATGTGATGCCTTTTGGGCTTGTTAATGCGCCAGCTACCTTCATTCGCCTGATGCGACAAATTTTATCAGGTAGACCAGACGTTATTACATATATTGACGACATATGCTTGTTTAGTTCGTCGTTTGAGGAACATGTTTCGGGACTTAGATATGTTTTCGACACTCTAAGGAATTATCATCTAACTGCTAAACCTACAAAGGTGCAAATCGCGTGTAATGAGATAACCTTTTTGGGACATATCATTGGATCGGAATATATCCGAACGTTACCTAGTACAGTCTCCAAAATTCTAAACATAGCAGTTCCTCAGACGAAGAAACAGGTCAGGAGTTTGTTAGGACTTGTTCAATATTACAGTAGATTCATACCAAACTTGTCATCCATCACGGCTGTATTGTCTTCATTGTTAAAAAAAGATATGCCGGTGAAGGTGACATGGACTGGTACATGCAATGAAACTTTCAACAAAATTATAAATTTGTTCTCGCATGAACCAATTTTAAGACTTCCCGATGCTTCCAAAAGATTTTTCTTACGAACAGATGCTAGTAACTACGGCATTGGTGCATGCCTGCTCCAGAACCATGATGGCATTCTACATCCTACCTTATACATATCAAGAAAGCTGAAGCCGGCAGAAACAAAGTATTCAACAGTCGACAAGGAACTTTTATCTGTGATCTGGGCAATAACCAAACTTGAAAAATTCTTGCTCGGTGCTCCCTTCACCATACAGACGGACCAACGTGCTGTAGCATCCTTGCGTCGATCGAATCATAAAAGCCAGAAACTCGCCAGATATTCAATCATCCTACAGCCATTTGAATTCTCCATTGAACATATTCCTGGCACTGAAAATTGTGTGGCAGATGCATTGTCACGTAATCCTATTGACGACGAATAATCAACATTGACACTCTTAAACTATTTCAATCAGCACTACATTGGATTGAACGAAGTATCAACTATAAAGGAACTAACCTTGCCTTCAATTTAAACTTTATATACACTATATGCATCACAGAATTGAACTACAAGACAATCAAGGTATATATACTGACATTCGAACTTCGTCTAATGTCCATACACGATATACGAATATCATTGATCAATCATGGAACAATATCTGACGACAAGTCGAACTTATTATTCTATGTGCACTTAATTCTTGGATGCTAGGATAAATGACATTTCTTTCCAACGTAAACGTTTGAACATTTTTGCCTAAAAGAATTCATCAGGATCAAGACTACGGATGGATCATCATATCCTATACTAATTAATTAGTTAACTTAACTTCTTAATTGAATTATTATCAATAAAATGAAATGTGAGAAAAAAATGAAATGAAAGAACAAAAAAGAGAACGAAATACTAAAAGAAGAAATTATGAAAAGAGAAAATAAATCTCACACAAGTATTAGATTAATAATTTTTTTTAATGTACCTATACATTATTTAGTTAGTTAAATTAGATAGTTATTATTCACTAACACTTAACACACACAATTAAGTTAAAACTTATATTCGAATTTCTTTCTATTTCTTCTCACTTATTTTGTCTTTTTCTTCTCTCATAACATCGCGTTACATTAGAACCTTAATAATTTAACTCTTAATTTAATTAATTAATTTAATTTTAATTAGTCAAATTAATTCCTATATGACATACTAATACGACAGACCTTACTTTAATTTAATTTTATCATTCACTATTAACATTGGACATTTATTTAGTTGATATAATAATATGTATAATATTGATATATAATGTGATTTATGTTAGATGACTATGACAAATAGTTAGTTGACACGACCGCAACACGGTTCTACTCAGAACATCGTCGGCCATATGTCACAATTGTGTTAAATTTTTTTTGAAAAATTGTTAAGTCGGATAGATATTGAAAAAAAATCTATCGATTTTTTTTCCCCGGTGTACAGGGAATTGTTACGGTATATGATATTAACGCCGTCTGCTAAAGGTTACCAGACGTGCAATTGTAAAGGTTAAGACATTTAATATATTGCGATAGATGTTTCAATTACTGAACGCTTCATACACGATCGATTATGACGTGTATAGCGTTGTTTAGGACACAGTCGGTAACTAAGAAACGCTACCCTTTTGTACTTGACCGCCAAGCTGAATAGCTGCGTTTTTCTAACCTTCCAATTTAATGGCAGGATATAGCCATTTTATGTGCATTTTTGATGGATCAGGGTCAGTCCTAGAACTCAATATGAGAGGGAAATTATTGGAGGTTAGTATTTAACTAGAATCCTCAGAAGGATGAGAATAATCGTCAAATTCGTATGAATATATTCAGACTCGCAGTCTCACTGTCGGCAGGTAGCCATGTCTATCTGCTCGTGCATATAGCTGTGATGTTCTGACGACAATACTGCATTGTATCCTCATAACGGACATTGACACATAACCAGCAGTCTACGTTGTTGATTAATTTATGCATGACTTATATGGACTTACGCTCTACCCCTATTGGAATTGATCATCATGTATGTATCACTGTGAATAAATGTATGGACTCAATGAACCGACTTATCACGTCAATGGAATTACAAGTTCAATATAATTGCAACTTTCAAATGTTTGCTCACACGTTTTTCTACCCCACCCCGCATTCGCGTAAAGCAACACCAATTGACACGATGAAAATCTTGAATGAAATCATATAAGAACTCAACTAACATGGCCAGAATTTATAACCACTTTATTGACATTATATGGAACATTGTTGTCAAATTGAATGTTCCAGAACAACAGAGAAGATCGCCTTCAACATATAGTGTGTAGAAGCTGATCCATATATTTATTTACAAAATCAAACATAAAAAGTCCATCATACATCAATCCAAAAAATAGCGTGCA
Organism: Oreohelix idahoensis; assembly: GCA_024509875.1. Classification (NCBI taxonomy): domain Eukaryota; kingdom Metazoa; phylum Mollusca; class Gastropoda; order Stylommatophora; family Oreohelicidae; genus Oreohelix; species Oreohelix idahoensis. The sequence continues at coordinate 741,978 of JAMPIV010019121.1, forward strand.
TTGTTGCACGGCCTGAAAAACAAAGTAACAATTAAATTAGATAGACACTAGAAAAAAAACCCCAAATCACATTCACTCTTTCTGTCACCCTGCTGAGGAACAGTAAAATGATTAGGGATTTAAATAACTCTACTATTGTGGGAGCTGTCAACTTTAGCCTCCACTCTCTAACACAAATAGGGTTCTACTGTCTCAGTCCTGCTGACTCTTCCTCAACTAACGTCTACACAGCTTCCAACTTGGTAGGCGATATGCGCCGCTAACTAACACCACTGGAGATGCTAAAATAATAGACTTGGAGTAACACAATGGCTCAGTGTCTATTCGTCAAATGGACACTGAGCAGACCCTACTGGTCCTGTCTATTTTCTCCCTCATTCTCTCTCTCTCTCTCTCCCTTTCTCCTTGGTTCAGTGTCTCTCTACCCTCGACGACTGTTGATACGGCATCTCCGTTACGCTCTTCTCTCGTTACTTTCAGGACCCAGGTATTTTAACCCTATCACCTGCTCCTGACTGTGGTGATGATGATGATGGTCAGTTATCAAGCATGAGGTACTTGATTAACTGTCGAAAACTTCTCGGTTGCTGACTAGCTTCGATATCTTTCCACTTTTTTTAAAAACCCGCTCAGGATTTTAGAGGAAAACACAGCCTTGATTTCTGGCTGCATGCAATTACACCAGTTGCTGGAGACTATAATAGCGATGAGCTCGGGCTGTATGATAAATAAACCCGTTCCCGCTCCTCACTGCAAAAAGAACTGTTTAGGTCTCGCTGAAGATTTCTACGTCCCTGCAAGAGACCGTAGGTTTTTTCTTTCGCTGCTGGCTATATCTCGAGTAGTCTGACCCCTGAGATATTTACTTTTGCCGTGGGTAATTTGTAGGTGGCAAATTACGCTCCCCCACTGTTTTGCCGTGACTCGCTGAAATTAAAAGAAAATGCGTCTATTGTACACCAACTCCAACATAACGCATCTCTAACCTAACTCCTCTACTCAATACTTCACTCGTCATGTACAACAATACAAAAAAATAATATTACCCACGTGGCACTTAAATCTCACTCCTCCTACTCCCCTTCTCTCTTTCTGAAAAACTATACATAAAATACTACTATCCACGTGTCACTTCAATCTCACTCCTTCTACTCCCCTTCTCTCGTCTGCACAACAATACATAAAATGTTCCTACCCACGTGTCTATCTCACTCTCCTTCTCTCCTCCCTTCCCTCACTATCTCTTTCAACTTAAATCTGCCAGGTAAACTTCTTCTTCTTCTTCGTTCGCCCTGAAAAGGACGGTGGTTGCGTTGTGTCTGTTTACTCCTAAGCTGTGATATCTGCACCTTTCGGTCGACACATCCGACTTCAGCACGGTCTTTTTTAGGGACCGGGTTTGCCTTCCCATTTCGATCCGCACTCGCTCAGCCAGACTGCACTGCTGCAGACTGTTTCCAGGACCAGCACGTGGAGGTGGAGTGCGGTCTTGACCAGCTCTGGTTTGCTGGTCCTGACGCAGGCAGTACAGCTATGGGTCGCTGACTGCATTCACTATTGCTGCGTCTTTGGGTCCCAAATCTGCCAGGTAAACAAAGCTCAGACACCGTCTGACGCGTTACGCATGGCTAACCACGTGTCCAAACATTTCAACTAGGGAAATCCTTTGTCCGAAATTCCCATTACCTTTTAACATTTATACATGAGGTGTCCTACTTAAGCCCCAATTTAAATTACATCTCGCTATAGGAATAGTTTACTCCTCTAAGCAGTATAATTCACTTATAACATATCCACATTTAAGGCACAATAAAAGTAACGTACACACAATGGATTTCCCAATAAAATTACATTTGTAAATACCCAGGAATAAACGGGGGTTTTAAACAACATTCTACAGCTATGAGCATAGTGCATCTCATAACTTAACACGCTCCTATCCACTGCCAAAATCCTAGAAAGAATTATGCACACTTTACTTTCACTTAATTCTACAAAGAAAGTAATGGATGGCGCTTTACGTTTATAACTTGAGTTAATGTCCCTGAAGAACTTTACTTACGGGCGAATTCCTCAAAAACCCACTAATAAGTAAAACGATTAATAAAATTTCTACATACCAATACCGCTTTTGTTCCCGCAAAAAATTGGAAACGGTAAAATACGTAGTCGTCCGGCTGGCAATATTTCTTGAGAGAGACTTGCCCACAGTTTTCTATCTCATTATATACAAGAGAAACGCCCCCGCGGATTTCCTCCCATGCCTATCCTAAGCTTTCACTCGGACCAATGGAAACGCTAGAAAAAATAAACTAACTTCGACCTACGCCAATGGATTTGAAAACAACACGTAGACCGCGTGTCCAAAAATTGCCTCACGTTACGTGAAGTACAGACAGGCATGAAATGGTGATATTCGTAAACAACAAAATCTACGTGATCGCGGAAAATCTGAAGAAGTAAAACTGGTCGAGTGTAAAATAAACCTACCGTCGTAAAAAGCACCCATAAATTTACCTACTCAAAAATACCAAACACGATATATATTCAAATGAGAAGAAACATGGCAAACACATATAGTTACAAAGAGAAGACGAATGGTAAAAATCCAAAATAGGACAACAGAATTGGGCCTGTTGAAAGACAGAATTACAGTGCAGCTTCACATAAGTCCCCCCTTTGAAGTGCGGGAATCCGTGCTAAATCACTGAAATCTCTGGGTTTTCACGCTGGCCCTTATTCCTGTCTACAGAGCTGTCTGGGGGCACTCTTTCTTCATCCTTATTCTCTTCCAGAGCTAGGTGCCGGCTTAAGAAATCGGCTCCTACATTATCCTTTCCTGGGATGTATTGCACCGAAAACGAGTACATGCCCAACAGTAAAGCCCATCTCATGATTTTAGCATTATTGTGCTTGTTGGCTCCCAAAAACGCCAAAGGGGCGTGATCACTTTGCACTACAAACGTGACCCCGTATAGGTATTCGCGGTGTTTGCGAATGCCAGAAACTAATTCAAGGCACTCTCGTTCTATAGTTGAGTAGTTTCTTTCAGCCGCATTAAGTTTCCTACTGGCATAGGAGACTCGGAACAACAGACCTGGTTGTGCTTCGTCGGCTTCTAAAAGAGTGGATCCAATTCCGATGTCGCTGGCGTCCACTCTTAACACAAATGGTTTTGTTAGATCCGGGAGCCGAAGTATTGGCGAACTGGTCAGCAGCTCCTTAAGAGTGGTGTACGCTGCCTCACATTCTGCCGTCCACCGAATTTTTTCCGGTTGACCTTTCCGAGTGAGGTCGTTCAACGGCCCTGTTAAGCTATTAAAATTCGGAATGAATTTTTGACAATACGCGCACAGGGAGATAAAGGATCTCCTGTCTTTTTTTGTGATGGGGCGGACTGCTTTCCTTATTTTCTCCACATTTTTGTCCAGCGACCACATGCATCCGTGGGCGATAGTGTGGCCTAGGAAGTCTAGGGTTTCAAAACCGAGTAAACATTTGCTCGGGAGGGCGGTAAGCCCCATCTCCTTCAATCTCCCGAGGAGCGAGGCGACAGTTGCTATGTGTTCCTCCTCCGTTTCCGTTGCGATGAGGATATCATCCATAAAATTATGAATGTGGGGGTTTTGCAACGGCCCTAATAGCTTCCTCATCATTCGTGTGAAGGCACCCGGGGCATTATGTAACCCAAACGGCATGACGTTATACGTATAGTGCCCTTCACTAGTGCTGAAGGCCAACATCGGCCGGACGTCCTTTTTCACCGGAATCTGATAATAACCTTTACTGAGGTCTATTTTCGAGAAGATTTTCGCCTGGCTTAATTTGGAAAATAGTTCCGCAGGGCTGGGGAGGGCTTCCAGTTGAAATTCCGTCACGGTGTTGAGCAATCGATAATCGATGCACAGCCTGGTCTCACCGTTAGGTTTTTGTAATAGGACCACGCTCGAACTGTATGGGGATGTGGTTTCAGAAATGATGTTGGCCGCCAGCAGTTTTTCAATTTCCTCCCGTAACGCAGCCGCTTTGGCGTACGGGACCAGATATATTTTTGTCCGAACCGGAATGTCGTCCTTCAGTTTCATCTCAAATTCTGAGAGGTGGGTGAGTCCAGGCTTATCCGTTAAAATGTTGGTGTATTGTTGTAATACAGTCCTGAGTTCCCGCGCCGCTCCTTCTGATAGATTGTTCCCAAATTTCACGTCTCGGTACGACTCTGTTTGGTGTAAGGGGTACTCCCCGTAATTCTCTGGGTCGTCCTCTTCATCTATAGCTACCGCCAATCTAACAGGTGGTCTTGAGATGGTGGGGCTCGTTCTAAAAATTTCTTAAGGAGATTTACGTGGTATATCTTCCTTTTTCCCCTGACAGCGATCCTATAGTTGGTGTTAGAGATTTTCTCTAACACCTCGAAAGGCCCCGGCCATCCAATGCGCAGTTTGTTTTCCCCAGTGGGAAGTAACAACAAGACGTTCTTCCCTACCTGGAGCTCTCTTTCCTTGGCCGTCTTGTTGTATCTCTGCGCCTGTTTTGCGCGAGCCTTACGGAGGTTGTCTGAGGCCATTTTCCAACCTAACTGTAGTCGCTCCTTCAGCTCTGCAACATATTTGGAGGCCGACACCGTTGTCTCATCTGCCTTCCGATCTGTCAAAGACCTGAACAGAGCCTCCAATGGGCCCTTGATCGGTCGCCCAAACAATAGGGTGGCTGGCGGGTAGCCTGTAGAAGCTTGGGGGACTTCGTGATAAGCAAACAGGGCGGCGGGAATAAAAAGGTCCCAATCCTCTGGTCGCTCCTGCCCTAATTTGCGCAACATCGTCATCAAGCTGCCGTTGAACCTCTCCACGAGACCATTTCCTGCCGGGTTATACGGAATTGTATGTATGTGTTGGGTCCGAAGAATGTTGAAGATCTCCTCTATCAGCAAGCTGCGAAATTGGGACCCATTATCTGTCAACACTTGCTGAGGAAACCCCAGTCTTGTAAAGATTTGCAACAAGGCTTCTGCAACATGCTTCGAGTCGGTGACCGCCAGGGGGATGGCCTCTGTCCACATGGTGCACACATCGACTAATGTCAGAATAAACCTGTTCCGAGGCTTCGTTCTCTCTAATGGGCCTACAATGTCAACCGCCACTCGTTCAAAGGGGGTACCGACGATAGGCATCTCTCTTAACGGGACTGGGGGTGTCCAGTGTTTGGGGGCCACTCTCTGACACTGAGCACAAGATTTCACAAATCTTATGATGTCCGGAGTCATTCCCGGCCAGAAATAATGGGCCGATATTCTGTGTATGGTGGCCCCCTGCCCCATATATCCACTAAATGGAAGCGAATGCCCCATTTCTAAAATCTGCCGCCTATACTTGGCTGGCACCACCAGTTGGTTATGCCCCTGCTCTTCTCCTCCTTCTCTGCGATAAATCAGCCCGTCCTTCTGGAAGAAACTCCCCTTTTGTTTGGGGTCCTTCGACGTGGGTAATTTCTGAAAACAGGCCTCCAGTGTCGGATCCTGTTGTTGTGCCTCCTGCAATTCCTTGGGTAATGGATTTGTGGGGGCCTCCTTTTCCCGCTCCTTCTTGGCTTGCTCCCTAGTAACCACTGCGGCTACTACTTCCGGTTCCTTTGGGTCCCTTAGGTACACATAACCTACATCCCAAAATGACCTCAAAAAGGGGCCCCTCCATCACGGCCGCCTTGATCGTGCCCCTGACAAATTTGGACACTATCTCGATCTGCGCTACTGGGAGGCGCATTGGAGCATCTCCCTTCAACACCCCACATATCTCCACAAATTCTCCAGTCATCTGTTCAGGCTTCACTAGATGATGGCCCACAAGACATTCGAAACTTAAGCCTGTATCGTACAAACACTCAGTTTCAACCCCATTAACCGTTACCCTTCCCCTCGTGGACGGTCGGTCACTTGTAGGTTGAGAATCCTGCTCCTTCTCCAAGTCTGGTTTAGAAGTTTGTAAACAGGCCACTCTCTTCGGGGGGTTTTCCCGGCTTCCCCCTGCTCTCCACTGCGAGTTATAATTATTTCTGCCGCCCCACGGCCGACCAGGTGCGTGGTTCCGGGCAGGATCCCTACTTGGCTCATCTCGTTTTTTCGGCGGGTTGGGGCCCCTCACGGAGTTCAAAGCAGGTGGGGGAGGGGGGCTGTCGGGTGTTCGGCCCTTGAGTTGGTTTGTAGGGAGAGGTGTTATGTCCTCGGGTTGGCGGGTCAGGGTTTTTCCGTTTCTGTCCCAGTACTTCGGCCTGTGCTGTCTGGAACCTTTCGGCGAACGCGATAATCTGATCGAGTTGCTGGGAACCCTGCTCTGCCAGATACCGCCTCAAGTCGGGGGACATGTTGGCCTTTACTTGTTCACACAGAACCAACTCCTCCAACCCCTCAACAATTTTCGCCAGTCCTGACAGTTCCCTCCACTGGGTTAAGTAATTTCTCACCCGCTCTGCAAACTGAGCGAAACTCTCTCCCTTTTCCGGCCTGCTCTCCCTGAACATGGTTTGGAATTTACGGGGTGTCCACTGAAATCTTTGCAATAAAGCGTTTCGCAGTGCCTCGAAGTTGTTCTAGTCATCTATGAGCATCTTGTTGTACACTTCATACGCATGACCTTTGAGGGACTGGGATAATTTCAGACACCAAAGACTCTCATCCAACCCGTATGCCTTTGCCATCCTTTGAAATTTCTCCAAGAACACGTCAATCTTCTCATTCCCATTAGGGAATGAGTCAAATGGGAAGCTCATGGCTGCCATCCGGGGGCCTCCGTTTCCTGAGGTGCCTGCTGGTCCTGCTCCGGGAGAATCTCCATTAGCTGAACTGCCCTCCGAAGATCTGATTTGCAGTTCCAGGGAACGCATGGCAAGTTCGTGCTGTCTCTCTGCTGCCTTTTCCTCTTTCGCAGCTTCGGCGGCGGCTACCCTTTGCCTTTCCTCTGCCTCCATTCTTCGAAGTTCCATCTCTGCCTGCCTCTCCACTGCTTCTGCGGTGACTGCCCTTTCCTCTTTCGCTGCTTCTGCGGCAGCTGCCCTTTCCTATTTCGCTGCTTCTGCGGCGGCTGCCCTGTCCTCTTTCTCTTTCTCTCGCTGCATATGCCTATCATTTTCTCTTATCAGGTAGGCCTTAGTCTCCTCCTTATCCATTCCCATGTCCTGAGCAGCCTCGCGCCAGGCAGCTCGTAACTTGGCCATATCCGTCATCTTACCTGTAAACGGCTGTAAGTTCACAAATACAGAGAAATGACAGAAAAGGAAAGGAGAAGGAACAACCTGTTACGTAATAGGAAATACTCCCTCTATAACCGCTGTTCCAAAAATCCCGAACTCAGACTAGCACCAATCTGAATAATAACCTGAAAAAAATTTTTTTTAGAAGCTACCAAAAACCCGAAATTACCTTCCTGTTAAAGAAAAATATGTCGGTATGCCATCAATTACCTCTAAGTCATATAACTAAATTGCCACTAAAATCTACTTGACTGCAACCTGTGGAAAAACATATAACTGGATCAGTTCTAATAGCTCAACGTCTAGGGGATATTTAAAGAAAAAAAATCTATACTCAGAAAACTTTCTATAGAACCAATCTAAAAATCTAAACAAGATTCCAGAATTGATCCCAACAGAATGATCCACCGGACGAACGCCGCCACTTGTCACGAAGTGGATTTAAGTTTATAGAGTTTGCCTGAATGAAAGCAAGACCCTAGTATGAGAAAGTCTGAGAAAATAGAATTTAGATGAAAATTGACATGCCTGTGGACAGATGAGACTATTGGCTCAAGGGCTAGAACCAGGATTTGACTCTCCCCTTGCCGCTTCGTGACTTCAGAAAAGCTATATAATCCCCCCCCCCCCTCTAACTACCTTTAAACACAAGGAGATAAGGTGTATAAAACGACCACAGACATCACTATACAGACAACATAGAGTAAGTATAGTGTGTAGAAGCTGATCCAGTGTACAGTAAATATATATATATATATTTACAAAATCAAACATAAAAAGTCCATCATACATCAATCCAAAAAATAGCGTGCATTGTTGCACGGCCTGAAAAACAAAGTAACAATTAAATTAGATAGACACTAGAAAAAACCCCAAATTACATTCACTCTTTCAGTCACCCTGCTGAGGAACAATAAAATGATTAGGGATTTAAATAACTCTACTATTGTGGGAGCTGTCAACTTTAGCCTCCACTCTCAAACACAAATAGGATTCTACTGTCTCAGTCCTGCTGACTCTTCCTCAACTAACGTCTACACAGCTTCTAACTTGGTAGGCGATATGCGCCGCTAACTAACACCACTGGAAATGCTAAAATAATAGACTTGGAGTAACACAATGGCTCAGTGTCTATCCGTCAAATGGACACTGAGCAGACCCTACTGGTCCTGTCTATTTTCTCCCTCCTTCTCTGTCTATCTCTCTCTCTCCCTTTCTCCTTGGTTCAGTGTCTCTCTACCCTCGACGACTGATGATACGGCATCTCCGTTACGCTCTTCTCTCGTTACTTTTAGGACCCAGGTATTTAACCCTATCACCTGCTCTTGACTGTGGTGATGATGATGATGGTCGGTTATCAAGCATGAGGTACTTGATTAACTGTCGAAAACTTCTCGGTTGCTGACTAGCTTCGATATCTTTCCACTTTTTTTAAAACCCGCTCAGGATTTTAGAGGAAAACACAGCCTTGATTTCTGACTGCATGCAATTACACCAGTTGCTGGAGACTATAATAGCGATGAGCTCGGGCTGTATGATAAATAAACCCGTTCCTGCTCCTCACTGCAAAAAGAACTGTTTAGGTCTCGCTGAAGATTTCTACGTCCCTGCAAGAGACCGTAGGTTTTTTCTTTCGCTGCTGGCTATATCTCGAGTAGTCTGACCCCTGAGATATTTACTTTTGCCGTGGGTAATTTGTAGGTGGCAAATTACGCTCCCCCACTGTTTTGCCGTGACTCGCTGAAATTAAAAGAAAATGCGTCTATTGTACACCAACTCCAACATAACGCATCTCTAACCTAACTCCTCTACTCAATACTTAACTCGTCATGTACAACAATACAAAAAAAAATATTACCCACGTGGCACTTAAATCTCACTCCTCCTACTCCCCTTCTCTCTTTCTGAAAAACTATACATAAAATACTACTATCCACGTGTCACTTCAATCTCACTCCTTCTACTCCCCTTCTCTCGTCTGCACAACAATACATAAAATGTTCCTACCCACGTGTCTATCTCACTCTCCTTCTCTCCTCCCTTCCCTCACTATCTCTCTCAACTTAAATCTGCCAGGTAAACAAAGCCCAGACACCGTCTGACGCGTTACGCATGGCTAACCACGTGTCCAAACATTTCAACTAGGGAAATCCTTTGTCCGAAATTCCCATTACCTTTTAACATTTACACAAGAGGTGTCCTACATAAGCCCCAATTTAAATTACATCTCGCTATAGGAATAGTTTACTCCTCTAAGCAGTATAATTCACTTATAACATATCCACATTTAAGGCACAATAAAAGTAACGTACACACAATGGATTTCCCAATAAAATTACATTTGTAAATACCAAGGAATAAATGGTGGCTTTACACAACATTCTACAGCTATGAGCACACGTGTATCTCATACACGCTCCTATCCACTGCCAAAATCCTAGAAAGAATTATGCACACTTTACTTTCACCTAATTCTACAAAGAAAGTAATGGATGGCGCTTTACGTTTATAACTTAAGTTAATGTCCCTGAAGAACTTTACTTACGGGCGAATTCCTCAAAAACCCACTAATAAGTAAAACGAGTAATAAAATTTCTACATACCAATACCGCTTTTGTTCCCGCAAAAAATTGGAGACGGTAAAATACGTAGTCGTCCGGCAGGCAATATTTCTTGAGAGAGACTTGCCCGCAGTTTTCTATCTCATTATATACAAGAGAAACGCCCCCGCGGATTTCCTCCCATGCCTATCCTAAGCTTTCACTCGGACCAATGGAAACGCTAGAAAAAATAAACTAACTTCGACCTACGCCAATGGATTTGAAAACAACACGTAGATCGCGTGTCCAAAAATTGCCTCACGTTACGTGACGTACAGACGGGCATGAAATGGCGATATTCGTAAACAACAAAATCTACGTGATCGCGGAAAATCTGAAGAAGTAAAACTGGTCGAGTGTAAAATAAACCTACCGTCGTAAAAAGCACCCATAAATTTACCTACTCAAAAATACCAAACACGATATATATTCAAATGAGAAGAAACATGGCAAACACATATAGTTACAAAGAGAAGACAAATGGTAAAAATCCAAAATAGGACAACAGAATTGGGCCTGTTGAAAGACAGAATTACAGTGCAGCATCACAGTCATACGAGCCTGAGACTCCGGATTTCCGTCCCGCAGCAAAGTTTTTCCATTTATTGTTGTTTCCGTAACATGTGCGATTTTTTACATAGACAGGGGTGTCGGCCCTGTGCTAAAACCCCCAACCTGGAGGACCAGAGTACCAGCTTTTGTCTGACCCCTACCCACGCAGACCAGTCCAGCTTGGTTGAACCTACCAGGAGTAAATCTCCCCCTGGCATAGCTCTGGGGATTGTCAGGGTACACAAGCTGCCATACCGCTACAAGGTATAGGTACCAGTGATGGCAGGTCTGTGAACTATCAATGTAAAATATCGTCATGAATAAATATCCAGTTAACACTAACGAGTACAGGTTTATCCATGCCAGCTGGTCATCCTGAAGTAATTCATCCCACACTGTTGCCGTATCATATTATCACTATACTAAATTAAATACACTAATTTGTGGTTACTTTAGAATAAATTAAACTCCCTATTCGATTTTATTTTAATTGTTTAAAATAATTGGAACATATATTTGACCCAAAAAAAAAATGTTTTTATACAAACCTGCTCCTAATGCGATACTTGGGCTTGATGTTTTTAAATAATTTCTAGGATATTGGGGCGGGCTGAGATAAGCAAACTCTTATTTCATCTTCAACACAGAGAAGTCTTTCCTTTTTTTTTTTTTTTTTTTTTTTTGCATTTAACGCTTGTAAGTGTTGAAAATTCCAACTCAGTTACAGAATACTCGTTTTTAACAGAAATCCAGAATGCGTCCATGGGCATCTCAGAGAGTTTCATTTTAAGACTGCGATCAGTTGAAATAGAAGCTAACTGTTCTTCTTCTATTATTGTAAAATCCAAGTCAGATGAAAGAGGCACAAATGAATTTCTTATCCAGTCAAATTTCTCTGTAGTCAGCGATGGAAAGTAATATTGGTTGCTTTGCTCCAATGCTTCCAAATGCTCCATATCTTTTAAACTGTTTTTGGGTACCAGTGGAAACATATCAAGATTACCCCCCAAAACTCTATTTAACCAGATTAATACACTTTTTTTTTAAATGACAGTAGCTTATCAGTAGATGTAAAAATGTTTTCATTTCGTCTTTGTTTACTGGTATTCACACTGTTTAGGCGCCTGAATATTTCTGCCACGTATGCTAGCATGGCACACCAAAGTTCACTGCCGAGGTTTTCATAAAATGTTATGTGTCCTTCTGACTGAAAAAAATTTTCATTTCGTTCCTTAGTTCATACACCCGAGCTAACTCTCTTCCCCTTGATAACCATCTCACTTCTGTGTGTAAAATTAAACATTCATACTGCGAATCCATAGCTTTACAAAGCTGTTTAATACAGAGTCGGGTCTTTAGAGGCCTTTTCACAAAATTGACTATTAGGACAGCCTGGTCTAATACAGACTTTAATTCTTTCCCCAGTGTCTTTCCAACAAGGGCTTCCCTAAGCAGAAAACAATGAGTAGTAATCATGTTAGGTTTTTGCTCACTTACAAGTGCTCTTTCTGATACGAAATTTAATTAGGTCAAAGAAGTGATATGCTCCGTCCATTCAAGGTTGTTTATGCGCCTCTTGCGTTTTATAATATCATGACATTTTGAAGTATACTGTTTTTGTTCAAAACAGTTAATAGCTCCAATTATTTTGAATGAACTCAAGCTGTAAGATCAGTTTTATATTACATGATCACTAAAAAAATATACTTCATGTAGTAAATTTACAACATTTTCGCGGCACACTTTGATAGGGGTAGGGCAGGAGTGTGTAAGGGATAGTACCTCACGGTGAGAGGCAGCCACATCCCTTTTGGGATGGCCTGGATCCTATTTGGTTCCCCCGCTTCTGCCCAGCTCACGTATGGCTCCCAGAGTCTGCTTGTGTACGGCAGCGCCACCCCCCGGGCAACGGCTTTGGCTAGCCGGCTAAACTACGCTGAGCAAAGTGAAGAAGGGAGTCCCCCCTCATTAGTACACACAGCTGCTGGCGGAAGAGATGGATGATCGATTTATTCGACAACGACTTTGAAGGCAGGAGCTGGCTCGGCCTGGTATCGGGCTTCAGGGCGCACCAGGGACCAAAGTTGGTAAGCGGCCAGAACCGTTCAGAAAGCAATGGCAAACTACTGAATGAATATTGCCAAGAAATCATGACAGCCAAGAATGAAGAATCACGAAACACAAAGATCTGATGGTGTGGCCCCCAGGCCAGGCAGATCGACTATGCGAACTGGGGAAGAGAACGATGCCAGAGCAAGTACAAGTAATGGTGATGACGGCCAAAAACCTGACTGTGTTACTGCGGAAAGCCCTGACATCGGACTAAAGAAAAAATTAAGAATAGGCACGTGGAATGTAAGAAGCCTACATCAGGGAAAACTTTGTATGATTAGTAAAGAAATGGAAAGAACCAAAACAGACATACTGGGCATTTCTGAACACAGATGGGCCAGACAGGGTCATTTTATAACTCAAACAGGAGAGACCTTCATACACTCAGGGAAGGAAAAGGGCGATCAGAGCGGGGTTGGTTTCCTCCTGACAAAGAAAGCATCTGTAGCACTACTTGAATACAATCCGATTAGTGATCGACTTATCATGATTAGACTCAAGAGAAAGAAAAGGAACATTAAAATTTTACAAGTTTATGCACCCACATCTGCAGCAGATGATGATGAAATTGAGGAATTTTACAACAGTTTACAAGAGACTTTAGGGAAAGTGGAAAAAAGGGATATCATGATAATCATGGGCGACTTTAACGCGAAAGTTGGCATCGAAAGAACAGAGGAGGAGAAAAAGGTGCGAGATCCATTCGGTATAGGACATAGAAACGAAAGAGGAGAAAAACTAATCGAATTCTGCTTAGAAAACAACCTCTCCATTACAAATACCCTATTTAGGCAACATCCCAGAAGGCTTTATACATGGACCTCACCAGATGGCAACAGCAGGAATCAAATAGATTACATCTTGATACAACAAAGATGGAGGTCATGTATATCATCTACAAAGACACTCCCAGGAGCAGATTGTGATTCAGATCATAAGCTACTAATTGCAGATTTTAAGTTAAAATTGAAAAAAGTGACGAAAGGTGTTCGACCTCTCCGTCTTGATGTAAGCGCCATACCACTTGAATATAACATAGAAGTAAGTACAAAACAAATTCGAAGCACTGATGGCTGTACAAGAGGATATGACACCGGATGAGCTAGCCACACATGCGAGAGATATTCTCATCACATCAGCAGAAAACCTGATCCCTAGAAAAGTGCATAAGAAGCAGATATACATCACGGAGGAAACATTGAGGCTCATGGAGGAAAGAAGAAAATTGAAGCAAACAGGGGTAGAACGGAACAGTGACAAATACAAAAACTGTACAAGAAACATCAGGAGAGAGATTAGGAAAGACAAGAAACAGTACCTAACGAATACCTGCAATAGAATAGAAGAGCTGCAATTTCAGAGAAAGGATAGGGATATGTTCAAGGAAATCAGAACGCTAACAGAGGATTTTAGACCATCATTATATGTAATCAATGATAAAAACGGTAACATATTAACAGAAAGTAAGGATATATTGGAGAGATGGAAGGAGTACTGTAGAGAAATGTATGAAGATAGTACAAAGACCACAGACATGACGATTGAAAATGAAGAGAGAGAGCCAGAACCTATATTAGATGAAGTACGTGCAGCAATCAAAAGCCTGAAGAAAGGGAAATCACCAGGATGTACCAACTGAACTAATCCAAGCAGGAGGAGAGGCCAGTGTCCTCGTTTATCATGCACTATGTGTGAAGATCTGGAACAGTGCAATCTGGCCCAAAGCATGGAAAAGATCTGTGTATATCCCTCTCCCAAAGAAAGGCAATTTAAAACTGTGTACCAACTATCGTACTATTGCTTTAATAAGTCATGCCAGCAAAATCCTCTTGCGGATTATCATGAAGAGGATAGAAAGAAAGTTAGAACATGAAATACATGAAGTACAGGCGGGTTTTAGACAAGGCAGAGGTATGAGAGATCACATCTTTAATGTGAGAAACATGCTCGAGAAATGCAGAGAATACAATGTAGATCTTCATGCCTGTTTTGTAGATTACACCAAGGCCTTCGACTGCGTACAACATCAGAAATTGTGGAACATCATGAGAGACATGGGGTTTCCAGCGCATTTGATTCATCTAATTGAAACATTATACCATGAACAACAAGCAGCTATCAGAGTAGCGGGAGAAACATCAGGATGGTTTGAGGTGAAAATGGGAGTAAGACAGGGTTGCATCCTCTCTCCATACTTGTTTAACATCTATGCAGAAAATATAATAAGAAATGTTCGGAGTGACCAAGAATGTGAACATTGCGATCCGTTCACAATTGGTGGAAATGCGATCCCAGAACTCAGGTACGCAGAAGACACAGTTATTCTTTCAAACAGTGCCAAGGGACTAGAACAGTTAATCCTGTTTGTCAAAAGACACAGTGAGGATCAGAACCTTTTTCTGAACACAAAGAAAACAAAGATAATGTCCACAGACAAAACAAGATGCCAAACAAAAATTACCATCAATGATGAGGACATTGAAAATGTCACAGATTTTGAATATCTTGGCTCCATAATCAACAACAATGGAGACTGCTCAAAAGAGGTCAGAAGGAGACTGGCCATAGCAATGCAGAGGTTAAATAAAATGAAGAACCTATGGCATAACACCAGCAAATTAATAAAAGTAAAACTTCTGAGAACGTGCATCTTTCCGGTAGCAACATATGGGTGTGAATCATGGACCATTACTCGAATATTAAAGAAAAAAATCGAATCTTTCGAAGCAAAGTGTTACAGAAAAATTCTCAGAATATCGTGGACCAAGAAGAAGAAAAATATAGACATCCTTCACGACCTGAACATCGAGGGAAACTGGCTCATAAACAATATCATGTCCCGGAAACTGAAATATTTTGGCCACATTAAACGACATAGTGGCTTAGAGAGAGCAGTGATGGAGGGTATGGTACCTGGAAGACGAGGCAGGGGCCGACCAGGACGACGGTGGACACAGGACATTGAAGACACCTTGAACATGACATTGAAGGAGGCAGGAGGGCTGGCTAGAGATCGAGAATCTTTTAGGCGGGCTGTGATGAGAGCGACGTTCTGCAAAGGACATGCTACATGATGATGAGGCTATACGTGCTCAAAAACCGAGTTTTTACGAGCTGATTTCAGAGAGGACATTTTTAGACATGACTGCCTTTACTGATTTTGCATTAAAAATATTTATAATGATAACATAAAGTGTTATATATCTAAATATAGAGAAATGGAACCCCTTTGACATGCACTTAACTGAATGGTTTTAAACAGAAAAATTTTAAAATTGAAAAACAAATTGTAGCCTACCTATCAATATGTGTAATTAATTCTGAGACACTTCAACCCCTAAATCTACTTTCATTTTAAATTACATCCATTTTCACATAATGTAGGAAAGTTGCAGTAGTTTCTGAGCACAAATAAAGTTTTTATCACAATTTGAATTTATTTTGTATAGGCCTATTTAGATAACGCGCACAAATATTTTAAGCCATTATTTACAGACATGACTACCGTTACTGATTTTGCATTAAAAATGTATTTATAATTATATAAAGTGTTATATATCTAAATATAGAGAAATGGAACCCCTTTGACATGCACCTAACTGAATTGTTTTAAACATGCATGCAACATATGCAGAAAAATTTCAAAATATAATAATTGAAAAACAAATTGTACTTATCAATATGTGTAATTAATTCTGGTAAACTTCAACCCCTAAACCAACTTTCATTTTAAAGTACATTCATTTTCACATATTGTAGGAAAGTTGCAGTTGTTTCTGAGCACAAAGAAAGTTTGTATCACAATTATAATTTTTTCGGTATATTTAGATAAAGCGCACACATATTTTAAGCCTTTATTTACAGACATGACTACCGTTACTGATTTTGCATTAAATAATTTATTTATCATGATAACATTAAGTGTTATATATCTAAATATAGAGAAATGGAATCCCTTTGACATGCACTTAACTGAATTGTTCAATAGTTTTAAACATGCATGCAACATATGCAGTAATGAATGCAGAAAAATATAAAAAATTTGGGGGAAAAGTTGTACTTACCCACAAAAATAATCCAGTTGGAAGCCTGAAACTCCTAGAACCACTTTCATCCAATTATACGGAACACAGACAAGTTTCAGTTGTTCTGAATAATAAATAAAAATGTTTCCTTTTGAAATGTTCAGATCACATTGAAAAATCATGACGAAAATAAACTTTACACACAACTGATATTTACATTTACCACAAACTATTTCCTTTCATGGTAAGCAGCAAAACAGTTATTTGGATGTAGATGGGGATTATTTGTGCATCCTTCACAATAAAAGGAAGTCCTGACCCTTACTTGAGGGGTGCTGCAAATGACATAGTTGCGATGAAATTTTTATTTTTTAATAATATGGTTTGTTCCTGCTAGTCTGTTGACTGGATTGTTCACTTGATTGCCATGTCCAATCCTGGGAGGAATTTGCTGGAAATCCACAGCAGCAACAAGAGAGAGCTCACTGACAAGTTACCGTTTAAAGAAGGCTCTGTATCTTTGCATTTGTTGTTCTTGATGGTGCAAATAATTTATACGCATTGAGCTGAGCTATTTCAAAAATCCAGAAGAAAATTTTGTTCCACTACTTTCTTGTTCTTCTGCTAAATGTGCCATATGTTACAATGCTTTGGTCCACTCTGTCACATCCATTCATGCGTTGATTGTAATCATCAATCATCAGTGGTTTATTTTTTGTTTCACCAAAGCGATTGGTGATGTCCTTGCTTTCCACTGTTGCGCAGCTTGATACAAGAATGCATGGTGTTTTTGCTTTTTTGTCCCTAAACATTACACATAAAAATCTTTTTTCTTGCTCCATATACCATTTCATTTCCATATGCATTAGCTGTGTAGTTTTCAGCTCTTTTGGGAAGTTCTTTCGATTAACGTTGAGTCCCAGTGAAATAATAACTTCTGTTCTTCAGATATTGAAGCAACGGCACACTTGTGTAATATCGATCAGCCTATATATGATGACCTTTTCCACATGGTTGTAGCAAAGTGTCAAAAACTTTGCTGGCTATTTACATCAATATCTGGACTGTAAGAAGTATTGGCCCCAAAGTATATCGACAAATTTACTACATACCCAGTGCTACTGTCGCAAAGACCTAATGTCTTCACATGATATTTTTTGGGTTAAGAGGCATTGACCATTTTGTGAGCCCATCTGCCTTTTCACCCAATTACCAGACAGCTCCTTGTAAGGGTAAAATGCTTCCTGGTAACATTTTCTGTAGAAATGATTAGATCTTTGCTTTACTTTGTACATCTACATCACTCACATGAAACATCGTGCGATATAACATCTGAAACCTATCCCGTGTAACATATGTCTGTACCAGGGAGTTTGCAAAAAGCCTTCATTAGACCAATAATCACAATGGCTGGTTTTTTTATAATCCCCATTGCTATTATCACAGCAAAAAAACTTGCACAGTTCTGGAGATGTAACTGGATACCAGTTTTGATAGACAGATCTTTTTGTCACCGTTTCTGATTTTGACTGACAGAGTCGTCCGGCACATTCATTTATAGAAACAGTAAGCTCTTCTATAATCTCATTAGTTAAAAGTGCTTTGAGACAATAAAATGCAGAAGAATCATCAGGTATAATATTTGAATTCACATCTGTAATCTAGCATGAGGCGGTACAAAGCGGAAAGCATTTTGTGTTGAGCCAGCATCGATTTCATTCCACCTAATTTCCTCATTCACGGCACTTGTATTACCATCAGTACTAGTGGGTTCTGCTTCTCTATGGGGTGATCTAGATGTAGGCCTATCTTCTCTTAATCTTTTCTTCATGGGAGCTTTACCTTTTCCTTGTTGTCTTTTCACTGGCCTGGCAATTCTAGTACGAGTACTACTGACAGAACCAGCTAGGGGAAACGCCCCCTTCTCATCTGATTCAGTGTTTTGATTACATATATCTTCGCTGGGTAAAATATATTCTGAATCTGAACTGTCATCATCACTCGATAACTGATCATCCTCATGTTCAATCCAAGAAGAAATAAGTTGTGCTGCTTGTACAGCCGATAACTTTTGCTTACAATCGTTTGAAGATGAAGCCATTTTGATTAGAAAAAAATTGTTTACGGTCAACAGCCGAACAACAAAGGTACTAAAAATCTAACGTAATGACGAATAACAATACATCACGCTGAAATTGTAAACAGATTGAATACAGGAAGTGACTTTATAAATATTGGATTGGATAAAACACGACAACTGTCTTGCGCCATTTCAAGTAGCGAGCCGTATTTTTGAAACAAATGGCGCACCACTTCAGCTGGCGAGCCGTATAGTAAGAGTTAATGCTTTCCTTCCACAGCCTGGGGCAAAGTCACCCCATTGATGTAGACTTAATGTGGTCTTAAACTTGCTTTTTCTATGTTGCACATTTTGATGTTTATAGATCTTTGTTTTGTTTTTTCTTCAGATCACCATGCCCAGACATCACAAGAGAAAACCTGGTAGCAGACACTTTAGAGACTATTTAGAAGAAACCTTGCTTAAAAGACTATGGAATTCCCCTTGAAAAAGACGACATTAAACTTTTGATCAAAACAATACTAGACAAGACAAAATCTCAGTGAACAAATTCAAGAACAATACACCTAGAGATGACTGGTGAGAGGATTTCTGAGGTAACACGAAGATGTTGTTTGTCAGAGAACATGTCAAAACGAAAAGGGATCACGAGCTGAAAATAAATCTCATTCAAGACTACTTTGACAGTTTAAAGCTGTGTGAAGAACATACTTAACTATGACGAAAGATTCACCCCCTAGATGCAAACCAAATGCTGAAAAAACTGCCGAAGTCAACTGACACTAGTGAAACAAACAATGACCCACAAGGTATTTCAGACGCTGTGCTTAACTATTTGCAGACTTTTAAATACTCGCCCAATTCAAACGGTTGCACAGGAACTGGTAGGAGGCACAAGAGGAAGAAAGTTTTTGTGCCACCGGGGAAATTGGTGAGTGCGGTATATGTGCGGTCTGCTCAGTCTCAATTCTTGATATCTGCACCCCCAGCATCAGCTTCAGTACCTGTTCAGCAACAACCTTCAACATCTGCTCAAGCACTGCAGCTGCAACCTTCAGCATCAACTTCAATGGCATCTGCATCTTCCTCCCGGTCATCACCATACGAGAATGAACCAGAGAAAACAGATTCAAATTGTGAAGAAATTCCATTTTCTGACACTGATCTCTTCCCCCCCCCCCCACCCCCCCCCCCCCCCCCCCCCCCCCCCCACTTTTCATGTGCAGAATATTTTGTAACGTTGTCGCATGAAGGTAGAGAAAGTGGTGATTTGGATAGACTGAAGATGTTCAGTTCTATCCCACTTCAAATTTTTGTCTATATGAGGCAGACTGGCTCAGAGTTTCGCTGCAGATAGACTGGCAGAAGACAGGAGGACACTATTGTGTTGAAGAGAAGTGTAAAGAAGGTTACAGAAAAGTAACAGGTAGGCCCATGTGATACACACTGTTAGGGCTGTACTATGGTAATTACTTCTGGCGACACTTGCCGTTTTTACACTCACTCACTCACTGCCGATATAGATTGCAAAGAACTACAGTAGATTTTAATTAGCTGATAGACAGGAAGATTGGGTGGATGTTAGAAATTTGGAATTATGGACGACAACTATCATTCACTAATGCAACTCCAACGTTTACAGTAAATGGTAAAATAGATGGCAAAATTTTAATACAGTAAAATTTAACATTTATCAAAATAGAATGGAAGAAAAGAACATTGTTAATCGTCACTAAGAAATATAATTAAAGTACTGGTTCACTTGAAGGAAAAACAAAATGTTCCTGTCTCTGTCCGTTATTGGAATAAAGTTTCAGAAAATACGTTTTAATCTAATAAGTAGAGCTCGATGTTCAGTGGCGTTTTGATATCACGTATCTCTAGTCTCCCTCGATAGTGCCTGTTCAGTGTGATGTGAGCTGGTAGACTAGAGTAATGTAGTGTAGCGTAGCGTGGGGAAGGGGTGCTTCTGACTTCCTCTGCCTACCAAGAACTGGCCTGACTGACTAGCACTCTTCCAGACATCTGCACGATAGCGTCTTCAACCAACTACTAGTTCACGCTTCGTCAGGACCTGCGCAGGTCAATGTATCAAATATGCAGAGAATTAGTACTTTTCGCCTTCAGTTTCTTCCCATCTGGTTATGGCGCCAATGTTTTGAAGAGAGTGAGCTATCTTTGAGCGGCTAATATTTTATGTCGGCATCTGATCACATTATGGTTCGCAGCTTCTAAGATAAGCCTCGCACCCGATTTATTATGAAATATTATGATGTCCTCAATTTTAATATGCCGCATGACTTCGGTCAAGTCGGACGTGGACTGGACTCAAGTTGAAACGGTCAGAGCTATTTGCTGTTATACAGACGATTGCTACATACAGAACAGTTGGTGAGATGGTGGACAACGTTGCTACAGGTATTCCAACTTACCTAGAAACAGTTCTGATGTGTGCAAAAACTTACGTTCCAGAGTTGCCTCGTGAAAAGCAGATGCTACTTTGGAAGATCATGTACAAGGCTCGCAGATCTCATGACATTCCTTTTGAATATACAGCTCGCATGTCAGTATTTTACATAGGATGCATAGTAACTCCAGATGGCGGAGCAAGCAAAGACATCAACAACAGAATGAACAAAGCAAGAACAGCCTTTTTTAGTCTAAACAACATCTGGAAGTCCTCTCAGTACAGCACAAGCATAAAATTAAGATTATATCAGAGCTGTGTGCTTCTCTACATGTATGGTGCGGAATGCTGGAGAGTAATAGAGAAGGAAATGTCGAAATTGTCCTCTTTTCACACAACCTGCCTAAGAAAAATTCTCGGAATCTTTTGGCCGGATACCATCACCAACCAAAATCTGCTTACTCAGAGAAGCAAGAGGACATGCACACCATCATAGCTGGCAGACGCTGGAGTTGGGTTGGCCATGTCCTCAGAAGATACCCTGATGCCATCACAAGAACAGCTATGCTATGGACCCCTGAAGGAAAGCGAAAGAGAGGCCAACCAAAAACAACTTGGCGGAGGACTGTGGAGGCTGAGATGCAAAGAATGAACCAGAGTTGGGGCACTGTACGAAGGATGGCCACCGACCGAGCAAAGTGGAATCAGTTTGTTGTTGCCCTACAAGACGCCACCAGGCGTGATGGCCACTGACTGCTTTGACGGTCGGCGGCTAAGGATCAAAGAAGAAGAAGGTGTCAGTATTTACCATTTCATGGCTCTCAGTGGAACTGTCAACTACACTCAACTTGCAGTGGACCATTTTATCATGCACTAACATTGTGTACATGAGTTCAGCAGTTATCTTCAGATACAGTGCTGCAAGGGATTTTTATGAATTGTCTGAAGCATTTTATCAGAACATTCTGACAAGCACTTTGTCAGACATTAGCACAAGTAATTGCAGTGAATGTAAAAAAAAATTGACTTGTTTGTAATTTAAGTATTCTTTGAACCTTTTATATTACTAGCAGGTATTGTGCATCTGCTTTCATTACTTTCAGGGTTTTAAAAGTGTTTTTAACTACCGGTACAGTATATGTTTTGTAATTTTTTTTTAAAAATAAGGTCTGTGGGCAAAGTCACCCCATTTTTACTTCAGTTGAAATATACCACTCGTCAAAAGTCAAGGGCCACCCTATTATTTTCAATACACTTTTATATGAGCGCATAGAATGATTAAATGAAGTAAGTTTTTAGTAAAAATGGGTGCAATATCTTCCTCTGACAGTCCTCTATGCACGTTAAGCATAAAAACAACTCACCGACAACCATAGTGATCACGTGCAATTTGGTTTGCTGACCATAAATTCCCATTTTTAATCTGTTTTTTCAAACTTCCGTACAACCAAACAGGTGAAGTAATCTTGTTGATTGACATTCCACGTGCAATGGCGACTCTTCGTGAACAGAGTTCACTCTTAATTTGTTTTACAATCAGCAGACTTAGGGTAGTTTCATCATTTGCAAAAACCATGCCACCGAGAAGAAGTCTTGACACCTTACAAAGAATGAGGGCTATAGCGTGAGTTGAAAGTGGTTTATCTGTCCGTGAGGTTGCTAGACGGCTTGCAGTGTCACACTCTACTATCCAAAGAATTTTGGAGAGATTTCAGGCCACAGGAAGTGTGGAGGATCGCCACCGGCCAGGTCGCCCTAGATGCACCAATAGACATGATGACCGGTACATCTTGTTGTCAGCCCTGCGCCATCGAACAGTGACTTGTTCCACTCTAAGATGTCAGCTGAGACAAACTGTAAACGTTAATGTCACTCAAAGCACCATTCGCAGACGTTTACATGAATTTGGACTGGCTGCTCGACGTCCTGCAGTCTGAATCCCACTTACTCCTGCTCATCGCAGAGCCCGTGTTGCTTGATATCGCGAGCACATCCGATAGACAAGGCAACAATGGAGTCAAGTTCTCTTCACTGATGAATCTCGCTTCACTGTGTCATTCAATGTTGGCAGGATTCGAGTTTGGAGACGACCAGGAGAGCGATTTACTGATGACGCAATTCGAGAGGTGAATCGTTATGGTAGGGGTTCTGTCATGGTCTGGGGAGGCTTCTACAGACACGGCAGAACCCCACTCTACATCATCCAAGGCAACTTGACCGGCCCATAATACCAGAACGAAATCTTGAGACCAATTGTTCAGCCTGCTCTGGAGGCCATAGGTGGTAATGCCATCCTCCAAGATGATAACACTCGAACCCATCGAGCTCGTGTGGTGAATGAGTTTATTCAGCAACATGGGATCATCAGGATGGCGTGGCCAGCTCATTCACCTGACTTTTCTCCGATTGAGCACCTCTGGAATGTCTTTGGTCGAAGATTGTCAACAAATCACCCCCTGCCAATGGATGTTGCACAGCTGACTGCATTTCTGCTTCAGGAATGGCAAGCTGTTCCTCAGGATACTCTTCGGACCCTTGTGAACTCGATGCGTCTACGCTGTCTTGAATGCCTTGCTGCAAACGGTAGTCATACCCGATTTTGAAATGTCTATTTGTCCTATATCTATTGTGTAACTTCTGAAAAGGTGGGTGACACACTTCACAGCTTCATTGCGTTTGAATGTGTGTTCCCATTTCTTTACGTGACATGTCAATTTGGTATTCAATTGTCACGAAAGGTTTGAGATGTTATAGAATGTAAGATATCCTGGACAAAAAGATGTATCAGATAATACCAGGATAGTGCCAGGTATTAAACTGGTCTTACAAGAAATACCCCCTGTTTCTGGAAAAGAATAAGGGTGTATCGACATCAAAGGTTAGAATCCAGCTGTATAAACCTCCAGGTGTTGAAAGGATATGTCCTGAAAATCTATTTGCCCCTTTCGTAGATTCTCCTTTGGTAATATGTGTTATTATTTATGTTGACTAGTTGTTCTAGGGTATTAAATATGGTCTATCTCTCAATCTAAAATAAGTATCAACCAAACTTGAAATCTTTAATGCAAATAATTTCAGCAAGTCTGATGGTAAATATGTACAATTTATTTAACCTAAACCGGTTCTCTTTTCGGTTAGGTAAATTAGGAAAACTCGAAGGTATTTACATCAAGAAATAAATAAACATAGAAACTTAATTTATGAAACATAATCTTGTACTGAAGTTTCTATTTTCTTCTACACTGATGAATATTTTTAATTTATTACAATGTTATTTAGTTTGACTGTGAAGGTAAGGTGAATTCACACTGTCCATAAACTCATCCTTCACTGTATGTTTAGGAATATATTTTATTGTAGTGCTATCTTGGTTGAATATACTGACCAGTGGCTACAAAAGGCCACTTATCTTGAAAACAAGAAGATCCCACACTCTTCTGCCGTGCACGAACACTTCTGTGAATTTCCAGGCAGTGGACAATGGTGTCTGGCTTCAACAACTTCACGAGTTCTCACACCTCAGAGTCCAATAGAGTTATAGGAATCAGATACTTCGGGTAATGTGCAGGATACAACGTTTGCAGGATAAAACCTGAAATGCAAATAATCACAACCCCTGTATGGTCCAGCACTACTCTGTCTTTACACACAAAGGACATAACATACAGTGTCAGACATTGTGCTAACATATGCACAGGACATTTTACCTCACCACCCATCACAGCCAGTTTACTATGACTACAATTTCCTTATAATTCCTAAGTTGATTCTTGTGTCCATGATTTGCTTCCTTACAATGATTTGGAATAGTATAAATTTCCTAAGTAATATATTGATCGATTCCTTACAACAATTCCTGTTAATCCTTCCTTAGGTTCCATGATACATGTCATTCCTTTAACAAATACTCTTTCAAATGTATTATCAAACCCACAGTCATATTTTTGACATCACTCTCAATTAACCCACACATTTTCCAACGCTGGCTTTCGCCTCCAAAATCAACACGCTTTCCAACAAGCAACACATTCGTCCTTGAATATTCTTAACATAGGCTTATACACTTTCTAACACACCAGTTGATTAAATCACAAGAATAATACATAAATAAATAAAAAAAAAAAAAAAAAAAAAAATATATATATATATATATATATATATATATATATATATATATATATATATATATATATATATATATATATATATATATATATATATATATATATTCATTCTTACCCTCAGGCAAAACATACATAAGCTGTAACAGGCTGCTAATTGGTATCTAGGTCTGCTATGCAGATACAGCGGCAAAGTATTTGACAGCACACGTTTTGCCGCTCTCTTCTGTTCAGCTAGTTTGAAAAAGTTGTGGCTTCAAATCAGCCAAGTTCAAGGACTTTTATAGTACCGCATCCTCGCGCTTTCGTAGAAAATGAAACAATTTTTCACTGACATCATTTAATCATAAACTGTTCACATTCAGCCAGTCGTCAGACCTTTTTAAATCTTAGATTTCTTATTCAACTGTTGTTCAGCAGTAACTTGTTTTCTTTTTCTACTGAATTTAAAGTTCTGAAAAGAAAAAAGAAATAAAAATGTAATAAATTAAATTTAGCCATGAAGTAATACATGGTATAACAGTTAATTCAGTTCTACAAATATGTAACATTGAAGAAAAGATGTGGCAGCTCCACTCCTTGCTGGTAAATTAGACGTTTGTAAATTGTCAATTTGTCGATGTTCAATTCGTACTTGTTTAAAAGGTTTGTTACTGGCGTTATGTTTTAATTGTCATTTTCCTTGAGTGGCGAGGCACATGTTTTGATCGTATAGTGTTTTCATTCGAACTGTTGGTTTCTAGCGATGTGTGTATCTGCGACAACCCAGCAGGCTCGTTCGTCCGGAAAAGAATGCTGGCTAAGTGTTGGCAAGATTATTAATCAGAGCCAATAGCATGATGTTGATATGCACTAGGCTATCCCAACTGATTATCAACACTGGTCGCCATACTAAAAACTTGGACGAACATAAAATACTCCACTGATACTGTTAATAACAAATGAACCTTGGACGACAATTGTTGCTGGATACCACGACACAGTGGCATGCAAGATGTTCAAATAATTTCAAGAAAACGATGTTTATGCCTGTTTATTTTACGCAGCTTCCTCTGCATCTTCTCTTTTGGTTGTTCACAACTTCTTTACAAATACTGTTCATAACAATACATGGCAGATCATATCTGGTAACGAATGGCTTTTCTACTATTATAGTCTTCAAGAAAATGTTCCTACAATAATTCTCATCTGGTTAAAGCGACTATTCTCTCCAAATGCTACTAAGTCCAGTCAAATGGAAACTACACTGTCAAAAGTTCTCTTCCAGTAATAATCTATTGTCTTCTCCTTTTTAATGAAAAAAAAACTGTATCACCGGTGAGTTCACGTCTCCTCGAAAAGAAATAGTACATTGGATTACTCGAATGTCTTGGCACTATGTTCTGTTTAAGCAGTCTGAACTTATCAAATACAGGCAAGTATTACTCTTCTTTTTAGACTACCTAATCCCCTATTTACGTTCTTCTCGTTCACCCCTAAAATGTGTTCATCCCCCAAACTTTTCCCGTGCGTCTATACTTTTTCTCGCTCACTAACCTATCAAGGGATGTAATTTCTAGTTGACTCCCTTTGCTGAGTATACGTTAAATCCATATTCTCTTCTTTAAACCTTATTACAAAAGCTTTACATGCAAATTGGTTCTACCATAATTTGGAACTCATATCACCTCCCCTCAACAAAGACGAACAGTCTTTAATACAACTTCATTCATCTTTCCCAAACCATTTTTCCACACTCACTTACCCTACTAAAACCCAAACCACCGTTTAAAATATATTGCGTGTTTCTGATCAGTATAAGGACTTCTTCCTTTTTTAGTGTCTGTGTGCCTTGTGCTAGGAAAAAAAAACATTTGAGAAAAACATAACTGAATTATGACAAGATAGTGTAACAACATAACAGAAAAATGTGCTTGAACATATGATTATGGTGCCCAATCAATACTCTTTTAACCCCTCCTTCCCCCCCCCCCTTTCCATCATGTGCCATCAGCTCAAGTTGTTTCTATGCCTTTCCTCATCCTATTCACTTCTGCTTCCAGTTCAATTTTCCATGTATATTTTTTACTGTTGACCTGTGCTTCTCTTACTGCCTCGTAATGATATCAACAGGTTTCCTCAGTGTGTGTCCTATCCATCGCCAGCACTTTCCTCTAACATCTTATTACCCTGACATCTGTCTAGCTCTTGTCATCAGTTCCATGTCGCTGAACTTGTCAAACCATTTCACACCTTCTATTCTAAGCAAGCACCCATTACTGAAAGTCTGTATCTATTAGGTTGTTATTTTTGTTATTCTCCATGTTTCACAGCCATATAATAGGACTGACTTGACATTTGAGTCGAAGATTATTTTTTTTTATGCTTGACTCTGTTACACTCTTGTAAATCTCCCTTATATGGCAACTTACTAGTAAACCTTCCTTCCAGTCTGCTGGTATTTCTTCTACCCAAGACTTTACGAAGTAATTTATATAATATCTCTGTAGAGGTGTCAATATCTGACGGTCTGTGCTGGAATGCTGTCTGGAGCAGCTGTTTTTCCATCTTATTGCTTTCTTCCCTATGTAGTTGTTCCCAGTTGATTTGTAGCTTCTCTTCGGTAGGGTTGTATGACTGGGGGATTTGGTGGAGCTGGTCTCTTGAGAAGTTCATCAAAATGTTATGTCCGTCTCTTCATTTCTTCTTGTATATTACTAGGCACTATTTTATTCTTATCGTTGATGAGACCATTTCAGTCAATCAATCAATACCCTTTAGCTCCCCAGGCAACAAACACCTTTATCAAATGCATGCCAAGTCATCTTGTCATGTAACGTCTGCTTGAGTTCTTTCCATGTTCTCCTTATAATTTTCACTTCTGTATCTAGCTCTCTTCTCCATGTGTTGTTTGGTCGACCTCTGCATTTCTTTTCCTGGGGATTCCAGAACAAGGACTGCCTTCTAATGCTATCAACAGGTTTCCTCAGTGTGTGTCTTATCCATCGCCAGCATCTTCTTCTAATCTTGTTCCACTGGCACTTGTCTGGTTCTTGTCATCAGTTCCACATTTGTGACTTTCTCATACCATTTCAATTCTTCTATTCAATGCAAGCACCCATTTATGAATGTCTGCAGCCTTTTGGTTCTTGATTTGTTGTTCACCATGTTTCAGAGCCATACAATAGGACTGACTTGATTTGAGTTGAAGATTCTTATTTTCGTTTTAGACTTAATTTCTCTTGATCTCCATATGTTTTCTAATGCAATGAAAGCTCCTCTTGATTTTATATTCTTATTTTGATATCGCTGTTCCTCCAACTTTGTCTATGATGATAGGAAACTCTTTACAGAGCGATACAACAGGAAGCAATCTGATCATCAGAAGAAGTCCCCCCGTCCGACACGTGTTTCGGCCCCATATACTCCTTTACACTCTAAGGGGGCGGGCCCACTTGGGTCATGACTCCCAAGCGTCTCAGCTTCCTGTTGTCTTGTATCGAAAATGAACCCATTTCACTTATGGTAGCAACTTTAAAATCCACAACTCCGCCAGCCGTGGAGGCAATTGTGAAAGTAACAAAGAGAAGACAAATTATTCCGTTCGTTCCGTCGCACACACTGAGACACCATCGCGAAGTCAACGAGTGTTCCCCACCGGACTTTTGATACTGACACCCCTTATAGTATACACCGCCTGTCGCCCCTGAGTCACAGCCCGTTCACTAGTCCACCACAAAACTCAGCGTATTGTGGACTTAGAAAAATTCTATATTGCTGCCAAGATATGTATATGATTCTACATCTTTTAGTGGCATTTCTTCAAGTTCGAACTTGTTATCATTTCCTACATTTATTCTTATTATCTTTGTCTTTTCCCAGTTGTCGTAAATTTTGTAAGATAGGTCTGAGATATTTATGGTCCTGTCTGAGCAGAGGTGATAGTGATAGCTATGTGAGAGTAAGGTGTAAGAAATCTTTTTTTCTCTCACGAGGTGATAGTGTAAAAGACAAGAACAGTCTCCGGATTGAGTAATTTCTCTAATCCAGCCTATCTTTACGACTATATCTAAATCAGACGCACTTTCTCTCCTTTTACAAAATACAAGTTACACTGCACCCACATACGCACAATTCTGTGACAAAATACGCACAACGTGAAAGCAAACTATGGATAACAGATATGGGTAAGGGTTGACCAGTTTTTTTTCGTAGTCCACAAATCTGATGCATAGTCCATTATAGACTTTGTTCAACTATTATTCTCAATGTGGCTGTCTGGTCTGTACAGGATCTGTTTTGTTGAAAACCTGCTTGTCCATCTCTCTATTGTGTGTCTATCTTCTTCTTCTTCAAGTACCATGCCTACTGGCATAGAAAATCATGTCTCTCCACAACTTCCTGTCTCCAGTACAATTTATCAATTCTGCTGTTGACTTCTTTCCATGTCACGATGTCAAACTATCTAGTATTTGCTCTCTTTGACTTCCCCTATCTCTTTTTCCCTTCAACCTTACCTGTTGTTATGATATTTTCTAGTTTTACTCTTCTCATAACATGCCCAAAAAATGGATTGCTTCTTTCTAACTTGTGACATAAGTTTCCTTTGTGCACTGGCCTCTTTCAGGACATCCTCATTACTCTTTCTGGTTGTCCGTGGTATTTTTAACAGTCTTCTGTAAAACCACATCTCTGTGGATTCTAAGTGTCTTTCCTATTTGTTTACTGATTGTCCATGACTCACTCCCATATGTCAGGATTGGTTCTATATAAGTATGAAGAACTCTTTCTTACTTCCAATGACACAGAATTGTTGCATAAAATACTCTTCATTTTATAGAATGCTGCCTTTGCCTGAGCTATTCTGCTCTTCACTTCTAAGTTGCACCTTCCATCCGTTGTTATTAATGTGCCCATGTACCGGTATTTGAATTTATTGACCTGTTTTAAAACTGTTCCATTTACTTTGATAGTGCATTCTGGGGAAGCCCCTATCTTTCAGACGACCATTACTTCTGTCTTTTTGCTATTAAGGCTGAGGCCTTTATGTTCACTTTCTGTCACTATTGTAGCAACAATTTCCTGCAACTCCGTTTCACTTTTTGCTATTAAAACTGTATCATCAGCGAATCTCAAGATGTTAAATTATGTCCTCCAAATGATATTTCTGACATATCCTGTAGATATCTCATTATACTTTCACTGTACAGGTTGAACAGATCAGGTGACATTACTCATACCTGCCTGAAACCCTTTTTTATTTGCTGAAACGTTCCTATTTGGCTGCTAATTCTTACAGCTGCTGTTTGTTGCCAGAACATGCTCTTTATTATTCCAAAGACTTTACCATCAATGTTGATGATATCTAACATTTTGATAATTTCCTCATGTTTCACTTTGTCAAATGCCTTAGTGTAATCTATAAAGCACAAGTACAGACCTGTCTTCACTTCTATGGCTCTATTTATGTTCTTATATATATATATATATATATATATATATATATATATATATATATCTTCTTCTTCTTCCGTCCTTAGCCACCGACCGTCAAAGCAGTCAGTGGCCATTACGCCTAGTGGCGTCTTAGGGAGATATATATATATATATATATATATATATATATATATATATATATATATATATATATATATATATATATATATATATATATATATATATATATATATATATATATATATATATATATATATATATATATATATATATATATAAAACATTGTTTGTGCCTTTACCTTCTACAAATCCACATTGTTCATCACTGATTTCTGGTTATTTTATTTCTGACTCTTCTCATGATAATCCGTAACAATATTTTGGTCACATGACTCATGTAGTGAAGTGAATCCGTATCACAACACGCTCGAATTCCCCGCTTCAAAAACCTAGTTAACGTATTTTTACAATCTATAAATAACTACAGTATTTGAAATTTGTCTGAGGAGCAAAGTCCATTTACCGCTAAAAATGTAACTAGAGAATTTGAATTTTTCTACTACCACAGGTTAAAAGTTACTACCCCCATACACACACACCCCCACCCACCCTAATATTTATCGAAGGACGTAGTCAAAATTAACAACCAATCAAATTGTTACCTCGTTTTTGGTAGAGTCAAGAGAAAATTTGGTTGTAGTGGCAAAAATGCCGATTCTGTGTTTTTGACCAAAATTCACTAATTTATTTCTCAATAACTAAAGGGAATTAGAATGAAAGGGATATCTAGAATTATAGCGCTGATATTGATTAATATATTAACCTAAAGATTCCCACTTAATAAAATTTTCTTGACTTAGAAAAATTTAATTTATTGATATTTTAGATCAGGGTGGACCTACAATTAATTACAAAAAAATTACCCAGATGAAACTGTTAAGGAATAACCAAAGAAAGATTAGATAGAACGATAGAGGTTAGTTGGCCGTTTAATTATCACTTTTGATATTTGAAATCGGTCCATAAATAACTGAGATATAAAATACACAAATGTAATCAGACGAACGAACACACTTATAATCGCTCCAGTTTATAGTCCAAAAATAGTTAAAATTTTGACTCGTCTTCTGATTGGTTAGGTGTAGTTGATAAAATTTAACACCTCCTCGCATAGTCCGCCATTTGAAAAACTAACAAGCACTGCCAAGTTGAGATCAGCGGGAAAGCCTTGTGACCAAGCTTTCGCCGTCTTGACGATAAAGCAGTCTGAAAACCTATTTACTGCTAGTCAAGCTTGTGCATGTGTTATTATTCTTTACTTGGGGTAAGACAGATAAGTTTATTTGTGATATATTGACATGTAGGCCACGGGCTGTATGTGCCGCCCTATTTTATTTCGATACTGCCAATTGGGAGAGGTTACGACGACCTAAGTAGGAATGTGTCTAGAAGCAGACTTATTGGGAAGTGAAAAAAAAATGTGTATGTAAATTTGCCATACAATTTTGCGACTGTAAGTCCAGGAGAAAATAAATTGATAGTGGCTTCTGGAGTGTCACATTGTTCAAATAACATGTGAAACCATGTATAGAATGTTTGAAAGAAGAAATTAACAGGTCACAAGATATATTTGTACACCCCTGCTGATTCTATGGAAGACAATCAATGCCATATGGAAAAGAGAATGAAAACACAGGACTGAGTGTAGTCAAGGAAATTTAGAGTCTGGTGCAAATTGGTCAGCACACATGGCTGACCCCAGGTAAGCTTACTATTGATTAGTTGTGGAATTGTTATAGACAGGCTCTAAAGGGGAGGAATTTTTCCTTCTTTCCAGGGTTGTATTACCAGTTACAAAGTTGTTGCAGTAAACCGGAGAAGACAGAACCTGTGGGCAGTGAATGCTTACAATATACTTGGAAGCTACATGCTGTATCTTCATCCAGGAGGCAACACTATTGATACCGTCCCATTGGTGTTTCGTAATCACGGAATGATACTGAATAAATGCTAATGCGATACTGGACAAGAGTTTCTTGGGGCACACTGGTACAACTCTCATATGTGATGTCGGTCTCTTCTATACTAACGCCACTCAGGCTAAATATAGAGATACGTTGCTAAAGGGTTCTGTATTACAGGCCACGCCCACACAGGGCTATTCCTAAATATGTGTTACTACTGTCACGTCTGGAATATTGAGTGCGTGTGTTGGTTTAGTCGTTTACACCACAGGTACGTACACAAGAGTCATGGATGGTTGTAAACGACTGGTGACATTTAATACTGGTTTATTCACGTCACAACACATTGATATAAAATGCACATAGTCAGGATACAGTTCACAGCACAACACGAGATATATCTTAACACTATAAGGACTGCACACTCGGCAGTTACAATGATATCAGCGCTATAAAGTATCATCAATAACTCAGCGCTATCTCTTCCTCAACAACTATCCTCTCACAGGAAACAATGGCCTTTATATAATTCATCAGCGCTACAAAGTATCATCAATAACAATCCTCTCACAGGAGATAATGGCCTTTATATAAATCATCAATAACTATCCTCTCACAGGAAACAATGGCCTTTATATAATTCATCAGCGCTATAAAGTATCATCAATAACAATCCTCTCACAGGAAACAATGGCCTTTATATAATTCATCAGCGCTACAAAGTATCATCAATAACAATCCTCTCACAGGAAACAATGGCCTTTATATAATTCATCAGCGCTACAAAGTATCATCAATAACAATCCTCTCACAGGAAACAATGGCCTTTAAGGACTGCACACTGCAGTTATCAAAATGGCCTACACAACATCTTCAACTACTATCCTCTCACAGGAAATAATGGCCGTTAAGGATTGCATACTGCAGTTATCAAAATGGCCTACACAACATCTTCAACTACTATCCTCTCACAGGAAATAATGGCCTTTAAACATTTTCACAATAATCCACACTGCAGTTTTATACTACGCTGTACCCACAGCGAAAAATCAGTCGACATTTTAACTTCAGCTCTGCGCAGGCATTACACTTCCCAAAAAACACAGGCTTGACCAACCCGGTCGAACGCCCAGAACACTCTCTTCTAATCACACACTCGTCCCGCTCAAAACAGTCACGAGACTTCCTCACTGTTCAACACAACTCAGTCAATCAATCATCTGCGGGCTAGCCGCGAGCTATTCTCACACAGCTCAAAACAAAACAGAATAAATATATCTCACACTTGAGATGATCAGCGTTTTTCCTCGCTTTCTGTAATCTATCTCTCGAAACTACCGCGAGATATTTTCAAAACAATTCAACAGCCAACAAGCAAACAAGTGCCCCAACTCAAAATCTAACTTGTCTACTAACATTCTTAGGTTTACTTCCCTTACACCAGATCTGTTCTTAACAGCTTACCTCACCCCTGGCGAAAAAAAAATGATTCTATCATTTTTTTTTTGACAATTACATTCCCCCCCCCCCCCCCCCCCCCCCCCCCCCCCCCCCCCCAAAAAAAAAAAAAATTAAGAGGACAATGAATCTCTAACATATGCGTATAAGAATTACCTTAAGTTAAGTCAAAATAATACATCTACAAAATATAAGCATTAAGTGAAATGTAAAAATGAAGTATCCAATGTAATCAATTAAGCATACTAAAAAATAATGCATTACAAAACCCAGTTATGTGAATACAGAACAACTAAATAGGAAAGAACCGATAGTAAAAGAAAAGACAAGATCAGAATATGAGGAAAAAAACAATAATATTACATTCAAACAATTTCTTATATGTAAAATAACTACAAATATCACAAGTAGTTACACTATATTAAGTTATACCATTAACCTAACAATACAAAAAGCGAAAGAAGAAGTGTACAAGAAGAATGAAGTGAAACGTAAATAAAGCACGGAATGTAAACAAAATATGAAACCATACTGAAAAGGCAATAGAAAAGAAGGAATGGAATGAAGAATAATCAACAAAGACAGATGGAAAGCAAAAGGTATGAATATAGAGAAAGTTGGTAAAAATATATACCAACAACTATTTAGATCAAACAACGTATTTTATAATACATACAAACATGATCGAAAAGCACAAAACAAAATAACAAAGTATACCTATATTAATACCACAAAAAAATAGTTTATAACTAAACAAAACATAATCAGTAATTTAAACAAGTTATAAAAGTTATACATAACTAACAATAAATTATCGACACCACACAAAAAAACCAAAAAAAAAAAAATTACAATGTCCGAAAAAAAAATATTTTCCAAAAAATACAATACAAAAATATTTCGTAACGCTAAGTTACATAAAATAGTATTTTAATTTAATTAATTCAAATCTATAATTAACAAAATAACAAAGAAACTAACTTTAACAAAATGAGAGATATATAACAATTCCTAGATCTAAGCAAACACTAATCACACGTGTAAGTTTTTTTCAAAAAATACGTCACAGAGAAACACATAGGAAAACACACTATTACCAACATACAAGTTTGCAAATATATGAAAACAACGTAATGTATGTTAAGCAAGTGCTTAAATCAGATCTCTAGATTCCTCAATCAAATAACAATATCAGCAAACGCTGTTAATTTTCTCTATACAATTCAATTTAAACTTTTAAATATTTCCGGCTGACAATCACGTTCAGCTTAGCTACAGTGTTATTTAGTTATAAATTTATATCTATCTCCACCTGATATACTAAAAGTAACTATTGTAACATTACAACTAATGAGTTTGTGCATAGAGCTGGCAATCTCATCATGTACAAAACTATCCTAACCATCACAGCTGTAAAACAAACAAAAAAACAAAAACAAAAAAAAACTGCAAATTCTACACCAGAGTATAAAAGTCAATGATTATCTGGTGCAAATAGGCACAAGTTTGTAACCAGTAAGGTTAAATATAAACCCGCTCATTGCATTCATCAATAGTAAACGACACGTCACTACCATCTAACACACTACACATTATCCAAAACACAATAGTATTAAAAATAGCATCGAAATGAACTAATGCATAATTAAAACATTCATACATATCAAGAAAAACTATGGCCATCAAATGATACATAAAGATGATGATCATAATATTACAGAGAAGTTACATAATATTTCAATATATCAACCTATAATGATCTTTACAATAGAATACAATAACATCTACTGTCCTAACAAACAAACAAAAAATCAAAAGCAAAAAAAAAAAAAATCTCCATAGGTCTTGCAGACATCTCATAAACACTAGGGGTAACACGTCCATTGCATAGTTAGCACGCTGATATGTTCTGCTTGAACAGACACTCGGGCACAATGTTGACCTACATTCCTGGCGCTAACGTAAACAGGAGCGATGACCCTTATCGAGAAGTCGCCTCTGTTCAAAAAATACGAATGAAAATTTCCATTTTAATGAATGGTAAAATTTACTGAGAACAACGGAGAGGTTAAATAGACAGTTACCTAGCACTGTGGCGTGTGTAGAATTCTGGTCACTTCACGATGTCATCAACTCTTCCTTTATGTTCACAACAACGTGATGCTCTTTCAAAATCAGAAGCATAACAAGCAGTAGTATTTGTGACATCATTATCATTGCTACTTTGCTTACTAACAATGATTCTGGGCTCATGTCGAGCAAAATTAGCATAATTGCACTTATTATTTGTTGTTTGATCAAAATATTTATCATCATTTCCTCTTTGTTTGAGACCATTATTATGTCTATAATCCCAGTCAGACCTGTTGTGCTTAACATTTCTACTTCGAACAAAAAATCTGTCAGAAAAATTATTGCACGATTGAAAACCCTTCCTGTATTTGTCTGTACCTTTATTTTCAAAATTCTCAGAATTAAAATGTTGAGATACATTAACTTGTCTCTTATCTCTCTGAGAAGAAAAATTATTATCATATGAATTCCCTTGGTACTTTCTAACCTTAGGAACATCTCTCCTACCAGAACTCTTTCCATTCTTTTCTTTGACAATATGCTTGTTTGCAGTATCACCTGCAGATCTAAAAGTATCATTATTGTTACGCATATAATGGGTTTCCTCCTTGGAACCACTACTTATAACTTTATCCCTTGTTATCACCTTATGAGAACTTCCAAAATTAGTTACTCGTTTAATCTTTAGGCTTTTAGCTTGAAATCTATCAGGACTGACTGTTACATTATCATTCTCTCTATTACACTGCCGCCAAGAATCGTTGCTATTGGAAGCATAATCAGAAGATCTTGGAAAGTTAAATTTTCCCGAAAAGATCTTTGTCCATCACATTTAACCTTTCTATGAGCAAAGATTGTATGAGGCTGGCTCTTTGCTTTTTTAACCTGTTGGCAAACAACTTTCTGTCTAGCATTGTCAACATTGACAGAAGACCATATCTTGTTGTTCAAAATAATATCGAGTAGGACCTCTACTCTTTTTGTACCTTCTGCAATTTCAACATTTTTTTGTGAAATTTCTCCACTTAATTTCCTATTTAATTTGTCAAATGTCAAAACTTTACTTCTCTCCTCTGTTAGCAATCTCTCAATCTTAATCATCTTCTCTCTCTCAGTCGTTAACTCTTCTAATTTGTCTTTCTCATCATTTTCTTTATTTGCACTTAGTTGTCGTGTTTCATTCTCACTATCCTCATTATTCATTAGCTCTTCAACTTCATTCGGAAATACAGTATAATTCTCTTCTTCAATACCAGAATTTACTTTACTCAACAAATCATGAAGCGTATTTGTATAAGACCTATCACGGTCAGTTGTCTCAGCTTCTAATTTACTACACCTCTCTTTGTTTTCCTGAAGTTGCTGCTTGAGATCACTAACTTCACCATCTCTATAATGCACTTGAATTTCCAAATCTTTGATTTTGCCTAATGCAGCATCTAACTCCGCTTGCACTTTAGTAAGTTCCATGTTTGACTTATCTAAATCATTTGTTAGTCTCGACACTGTTTCTTGTGATTAACTCTTTTCAGCAATATCTTGCAAAAGATTAGCTCTTTCCTGTAGAGTACTCTGTTTGTTTACTTTTGTTTGTTTCTCATTTTTCAATTCCCTTTTCTGCTCGTCAGAAATATCGCTGTGGATTATTTTGTATATACTCTGCACTATATGTCCGTGTTCAACCTCAATATACTGTTGCAAAAACACACGAAGGTGCCGTAGCAAATTAACCAAATCCTTAGCCATTACCAAATTACAAACTTAAAGTTATGTTCAGCAAATAACTCTAGGGATGCTGACACATTAATCAAAAAATCATCCATCACCCATGCACCAAGTTGTGGGCCTCTCAATCCCTTATTATCTCTACCTACCACCAATGCACACTCCAACATAGGCCTTATATCTGCAGGATCCATATCATGATCCATGGTGATTCAATCACTCAGTCAACTATATATCTATACCAGTATAATTATTAATATCGCAAGTTTAAGTCCCAAGAAGTTCTGACAATTACCCTTCCATTTCACACAGTTAAGTATCTATACAGAAATTGCAATTATTTATAAACTTTGTATCCCCAATTCCTCTTCCATATGAGGGAAGTCAACATATATATCATACAACCATCAATACTTATGCATTAAATCCTAATAATCTGTCAGTATAGACCTAGACAACAAAAACAACAGTTATCAACAGAATAGGTAATGAAAAGCAGAGGAAGGCTCGTTGACATACATGAAGGCGACACAGTTCACACAACCAAAAAAACCCACTTATCTTGAATGAAAACAATCCCGTTCCTTTCCGCAAACACCCTGGATATCACAAAGTTCAACGGTAAAACAATCGACCACAGAAAGGCATTGGAACTTGACACCTTTCCCCTCAGGTCCTTGACTCAGCACGCTACGTGTTTGCACACCGCACAGGAAGACAGGAAATTGAACACCGTCTGTCAATTTCGTTGAAAGGAGGTACATCGCTCGTTCATACTGCCTGACGTTTACTTGAACTGGTACTCTAGGACTGGAACAGGTAACATTGCCACTCTTGTACTGCGGCACACTATTTGGGTATCCACCACTATATACTTGAACTTGTATACAGACGTCACTGTATATCATGACATCTCATAATTTTGAGTAATAAATTCCTTTAATTGCGAATATGGCACGAGTATCAGGTCCTATAATTACTGGAAACCACCAACTGATACCGTAATCACGGAATGATACCGAATAAATGCTAATGCGATACTGGACAAGAGTTTCTTGGGGCACACTGGTACAACTCTCATATGTGATGTCTGTCTCTTCTATACTAACGCCACTCAGGCTAAATATAGAGATACGTTGCTAAAGGGTTCTGTATTACAGGCCACGCCCACACAGGGCTATTCCTAAATATGTGTTACTACTGTCACGTCTGGAATATTGAATGCGTGTGTTGGTTTAGTCGTTTACACCACAGGTACGTACACAAGAGTCATGGATGGTTGTAAACGACTGGTGACATTTAATACTGGTTTATTCACGTCACAACACATTGATATAAAATGCACATAGTCAGGATACAGTTCACAGCACAACACGAGATATATCTTAACACTATAAGGACTGCACACTCGGCAGTTACAATGATATCAGCGCTATAAAGTATCATCAATAACTCAGCGCTATCTCTTCCTCAACAACTATCCTCTCACAGGAAACAATGGCCTTTATATAATTCATCAGTGCTACAAAGTATCATCAATAACAATCCTCTCACAGGAGATAATGGCCTTTATATAAATCATTAATAACTATCCTCTCACAGGAAACAATGGCCTTTATATAATTCATCAGCGCTATAAAGTATCATCAATAACAAGCCTCTCACAGGAAACAATGGCCTTTATATAATTCATCAGCGCTGCAAAGTATCATCAATAACAATCCTCTCACAGGAAACAATGGCCTTTAAGGACTGCACACTGCAGTTATCAAAATGGCCCACACAACATCTTCAACTACTATCCTCTCACAGGAAATAATGGCCGTTAAGGATTGCATACTGCAGTTATCAAAATGGCCTACACAACATCTTCAACTACTATCCTCTCACAGGAAATAATGGCCTTTAAACATTTTCACAATAATCCACACTGCAGTTTTATACTACGCTGTACCCACAGCGAAAAATCAGTCGACATTTTAACTTCAGCTCTGCGCAGGCATTACACTTC
The DNA here is from genome assembly GCA_024509875.1 of Oreohelix idahoensis. Classification (NCBI taxonomy): domain Eukaryota; kingdom Metazoa; phylum Mollusca; class Gastropoda; order Stylommatophora; family Oreohelicidae; genus Oreohelix; species Oreohelix idahoensis. The sequence goes on from JAMPIV010019121.1 coordinate 781,781, forward strand.
CCAAAAAACACAGGCTTGACCAACCCGGTCGAACGCCCAGAACACTCTCTTCTAATCACACACTCGTCCCGCTCAAAACAGTCACGAGACTTCCTCACTGTTCAACACAACTCAGTCAATCAATCATCTGCGGGCTAGCCGCGAGCTATTCTCACACAGCTCAAAACAAAACAGAATAAATATATCTCACACTTGAGATGATCAGCGTTTTTCCTCGCTTTCTGTAATCTATCTCTCGAAACTACCACGAGATATTTTCAAAACAATTCAACAGCCAACAAGCAAACAAGTGCCCCAACTCAAAATCTAACTTGTCTACTAACATTCTTAGGTTTACTTCCCTTACACCAGATCTGTTCTTAACAACTATTTGATTGATCTTGTAGATTCTGGAGCCAAAAGCATCAGACAGGCTGACCAGATAAGTCCCTTAGTACGGGCACCTGATAGTTCATCGCAATTCCATCCACAACAATAAAAAGAATTGCCTGGGGAGTGATGTAAAGAACAGAATCTCAAATAACTTACTAGTGTTAATAACAAACATTGAAATCAGACAGTCTTACTTACTTGATTTTTATTGAGTGAAAGTTCTGTTTGAAATTATTCATTCCTCATTGTGACGACTTGGCCAATCTTCTCTTCATTTTTTTTATTATTTACGTGACCTCATTTTTTCTCATCCTCAATGCATGATCGCAAAGTCTCGGGAATTGTCACTTGCGGAAAATCTCCTAGCGTTCGGTATTTTCTCCTCGCTATTTTTAGATACGACGTCATTGTTGACCAATGACCTCGGTAGCGAGAAATCCGTTTTAATTTAGAACTGCTTGAACTTGGGAGAACCAGTTTAGGCCATTTAGGAAGACATCACGTGACTTTTAACATTATTGATTGGAGCGTCTAAAACAAGGCTAAGGTCACATGATGCACACTACGGATCACGTGTCCAAGCGGAAATGACCCGCTAAAAGGCGGCAAAGCCAGCATTCTTCACTTGCCCAGGAAATCTTGAGACAGCTAGGTCTAACCCAGATATCGGCGAATTCTCGCATTAAAAGCACTGAAGCCACGTGTCTAAATTGCGGGTTAGCGTCCATCTTTGAGTAGGTAAGTGAAATCTCGCTAGAATATAATGTGATGAAATGTGTAGTACCTTGCAAAATCGACGCAAGATTGGTATGTTTACTTTATTCATATTTTTGTTTTACGATCACATCCAGCCACATGTGATCGGGTATATTTTATGATCCCACGGGATATGTACATGTTCATAATAATGTATAACGGGAATATATATATATATAGCTATTAATTTCCATATTATTTGATTAATTTCGACCCGACGTTTAGACTAACGGAAATTAATATTAACGATAATGTTGACAGACCGTGACATATATTCATTATAAATTATATGACGATGCGACCAGACATGAAGTGTGTGATAATGTTGTCAGACAATTCTAAAACACGGATGTCCAATTAATTGTTAAATTCATCATAATGACATGACGATTAGGCTAGAGGCACAGAACTAGAATACTGTTGCCGACATTTCTATGATAAAGTTGGTGGGTTTAACTGACATTTATAATAATTCATCGGGTTAAGCTGACGATAAATCAGTCTAAAGAATTATAATACTGCCACTGGGGCAGAGAAATATAATAAAGGACAGACAGGAGAAACTTGAATTCAAGATTAGGCTCTAGACATATGATGTTAGAGACTAAAATCTGAGATGACTGGCAGAGGGACGGCTTAGGGAAAGACTGCTTTCTAAAGCTAGAAAATTAATGAAGCCGTCGTATTTGTCTTCAGTCTATGGTGGAGCCTTGCACGACAGTCCAATCTCAGCGCAGAATACGGAGTCGAGCACAGAGAAGGCAAATCCGAACCATTCAAGACCTACCGGGGGCAACGTCAGGAGACCGGAGAACTAACCACACTTCACTATCAGCCAGGGGCTGAAAAGCTAAGTCCACGAAAAAGGGAACTCACTACATCAATGCCTAGTTTAGTCATCCATGATGAAAAACACTTGAATTGTGAGACACATAATACATACAGCAGACACTAATTCCATCGACAATACTATCATTCACCATCTATTCATTTTATTGCAATAAACCAATTGGGTGTATATACTGTACCCCACGCTTTGTTCCTCCCATTAGATGTTGAATATTGTCTATGTTTATCTTCCTTTATAAGGGAGGGATGGCTCGTAAAATATAATATATAAATTAAAGATAATAATAATAGATAACTGAGAAGGGGACGACGGTAGCGAGAGACCAAATATCTCCTTACAATCTTTTCCAGACCTGTCGAGTTAGGAGAATTTACCCTCTTCGTCACCCTTCGGAAGTGGGAAAACCCAGCAGGGATTCCTTGAGCCAAATCTTCCACATCAGATCTATTATTTCCTCTAAATAATTCTCTTATCCTTTAAACGCTACGTGACACTCATACTAAATACATTACCCTAGACACTTAGCCACATAACACAACAGAGATTAATGTACACTGGGTGAGATCAGAAGAGGTAGCGGATAGGGACCCTGAGAAATACATCATCATCATCCTTACTCAGGGAACTTACATAGCTTGACCTCACCTTGTTAACCTTTGATTTTATTAACATCAAAACCTCTTATCACAACTCATAAGACTAATGGTGAGATGTTCTTCCCATTCCATGGCTCCAGGTTTCTTTGGCAAAGCTCTCATGCCTCGTTAACAATGCTCCTTCTTTTGATTTCAAACTGCAGGTGACCATTTGTGTCCTTCTGAGTGTTAACTCATTTATTTGCTTGTATATAGATTTTGTATCTTTTCCTTTCTGCACTTCAAGCACTCTGCATTTCTGGTTTAGCCATGCTTTTTTTGCTGTTTTACATTTGTTTACTATTTCCTAATTTAGTCAGTTATATTCTTCTTTGTCTTGCTTACTCTTCCTTCTTGCATCTGCTAGTTTTAAAATTTTCATCAACTTCTTTACAGTCCTCTTTACTTCTGGTATGATTTCTTTTGATGTTTGATGTATTGATTTCTTTAGCATTTCCCACGGTTCATCTATACTCTGTATTTTTTATATTGCACTGTACCTAATCTGTATTATAATGTTGTATTTTTCACTCATTTCCTTATCTGATTTAAGTAAGGCTAAGTTTATCCTGTTGTTTGAAGCTCGCTTTACTTTCTTCAATTTTATTCTAAGTTTTCCTATTACTGATACATGGTCACTGTTGCAGTCTGCTCCTAGCCTAATTTTCATCGATTTCAAACTGTTTCTAAATCTCCTGCATATTAGTACATAGTCAATATGATTGTGAACATTGTTCCTTGAACTTTTCCATGTCTAATGGCGTCTAGGATGCTGTTTAAACCAGGTGTTTCCTACTACTACTATCATGTCATGCGTTCTTGCCCATTCTATCAGTCTGTCACCTCTCTCATTTCTTTCTCCCAGACCATAACCACCAGTCACATCATCAACTTTTTCATTTCCAACTTCAGCATTGAAGTCTGCAAGTAGAACAGTTATCACGTGAGATTTACACTGTGTTTTTGCTATATCAAGTTCATTGTAAAATGTGTCAATTTCTTCTTCTGTACTATCTGCTGTTGGGGCATATATCTGTATAGAATTCATATCAATGGGTCTGCCACTAAGTTTAACTAACAGGACTGAATCTGATATTGCCCAAAATCCCTTTACTGTTCTTGCTCTTTCTTCATCTAATATTAAGCTTACTCCTCGTTCATAATTATTTCCTCCGGAATAAATTATAATTTATTTCACATAGCCCTTATACATTTACATTTATTCTTTCCATTTTCATCTTGATGTTATCTAATTTTCCATTCTGCACGAGTGTCCTGACATTCCAAGTTCCTATGATTAAGTTATCCATAATTATAATTTAGCTAACAGTAGCTTGATGATGATTGGGCATCACCTGCAGCCCATGATGCTCCCTACCGGACATGGTGATTCCTCTGAAATTCCCCTTTGCGTCGTTGTCTTTTACTAGGAAATTGTTTTGATTCATGATTATACAAGGGATACAATGATGGTAGTTTCCTGCAGCTTTCCGTTGGTTTGTGTACGGCTGTCTTCTCTAGCCTTTGACTAAAAAGGCAAACCCACAAGGCAGTGGGGAGGGAAGAGGTTAAAGCACCTCCATCTCGCTGGTTGTTCCATCTTAAAGCTTCAGAGGTGATTTGATACAGACAGCTGTCCCTCGCAACTATAACATCTCGCCCTCAGTTTGAGTGTCTATGGACTCAAGGATGATTCTGTTTAATATTTTTCCTGGCACTGATAGTAACGTTATTCCTCTATTGGGATGTACCAGGTGCAGGTTTCATTATAGTGTGGCATAGCCAACATAATTTTCTAATTTAAAAAATATTTTATTTGTGTTAGAATTTTTTTTTTTCAGATTTAAAAAAACCAGAATCTTCAACTCAAATGTCCAAGTCAGTCCTACTGTATGACTGAAATTTTAGGAACAAACAAAAACAAGACAAAAAAACCACTAAGAAGCTACAGATTTTCATAAATTGTGATTGCGTTGAACAGGAGTGAAATGGTATGACAAAATCATTAATGTGAAACTGCTGACATGAACCAGGCATGTTACAGTGAAACAAGAGAAAAGAAGACACTGGTGAAACCCACTAATAGCATTAAAAGGCAATCCTTGTTCTGAAATCCCCAGGTAAGAGGCATAGACTGGGAAAAACCTTGAGCAGATGGCAAAGGACAGGTAGACGGCATAAGTTTGTTGAAGGCATATACTCATTGAGAAACTGAAAAGTGATAATGATAGCCCAGATACCATATTCTTGGCCATACAAATGTTTTGTACTTTTTATTTGAAAAAAAAGTTGTAATTAAACATATTTATACTTAAATAATTCTTAATGTTCACTTTATCTTTACAAATAGTTTGTTATTCCACAAGTCTCTATGTACTTTTTTTTAAATGCGGTTACATTAAGTTCAGGTTGCCTGAAACTTCCAACCAAATAATTTTCATAACTAGGAATAAGAATTATTATATTCTTCAGAAAAGAAATTGTGCATTGTTAAAATTTAACTTAAAATATGTGCTTAAGTTGACACTGAAAAAACAAACTTCATTCAAGTTAATTGTAAGCCATTCTTCAATACTAATATATATAATATGAGGATGTAAGAAATTAGTGGTGGTGCAAAATAATTGTTGACAAATTGCCTTTGACTGGTCAGGGGCAGAAGAAGCACAGTCTTCTGAACACACACTGTTATGTCATGAAATGCGTGATCAATAATTCAGTCTGTGTATGTTTGCGCTTAATTATCTGCTATGCCTTTCTTGTGTAAGCAATATTTTGTCACACCACACGTTATTTTTTAAGGATAAAGTTGAAAACAGGGTGTGATTACGGATAAGGTTAGTGGTTATAAATCTCAGAACAATAATCGCCATAGCTAATTCTAAATATAACCTTGTGTTGAGCTTTATCAAAAATAATTATTGTTACAATAAAAAAAACCACTCGGAGTAGTTATGAATCACAAACTGGGCTGACATGAGCAGACTGACTTCTGCAACTTATCAACATGATGATGTATGACCTGTAGATTCATTTTTTTCCCCAATTTGGACCTCAGAGTACTAGAACTAACCATTATAAATCAGCACATCTGTAGATACTTCTGCCAGCATCTCACTCAGAAAGTCCGAAAGGATGGATATGACCATTATTGTTTGCTGTCTTATAGGTGTGTGCCTGAACTGATGGACAAAGGAAACATTGTGCTGTTTGGCACAGTAATTTTCAGTCTAGAAAATAATTTTGGTTCAAAATGACGTTGCATATTGAAAATATAGGTCAAAATTAAAGACTATGCAAAAAATCATGCTTTTAAGTGTTTGTTTATTTGAAATGATACGTGAAAAAAGTTAAATACTGCATTTGTTCCAGCCACCATTTCAGATTCTCACAAGGTCAACTCTAAGTCAACAAAAGTTGGATTAAATGCATTCTCAGGGAAATTACAATGCATTTGTTGACTTCTAGTTCTGATAAAAATTTAGATGTTGAGAACACATCGAATTAGCCAGACTCACAAATAGCCCATGGAATAAGAGATAAGTAGAAGACGTTGGTGATGAATAGGGCAAATATTGTGGAAACCTGCTGATAGCATTACAAGGCAGTCCTTGTTCAATAATCCCCAGAGAAAGAGAGGCAGAGGTAGATGAAAAGACACATGGAGAAGAGAACTGGAGACAGAAGTGAAAATGATGAGGAAGATGTGGAACATATTAGATGTATAACACACTGAAGTCACATTAAAATGTAACAAGGCAGAGATTACTAGTCACATGTCAGAGTATTGAAAATGATGGAAGAGAAAAATGATGCCGTCTGCACGCGTTAGAACCTAAACTAGCATACGCGCGGACTTGTAGCTAGTGGTTTGAAATACGATGTAAAAAGTAAGAACATGTAGTCAATTGGTCACGAAAACAGGTTTAGCTCATGTCTAGAATGACGTAATTCCCACGTACTACGGGAGAATCACGTATTTAGTTTGAAAATAGCGGTAAAAGAAGTGAACGAGTAGTAGTTTATAGATTTCAAGACTAACATGGAAAAAAAAAAATGGAATTCCTTATTAATAGGTTTAGAATCACAAAAGTTAGCTAGTTTAAGAGCTTATCTTTTCCTGACAAATAATATGCTTTCAAATAAAAGGACGAACAGATAAATCAGAAGTTATTGACAAAAGACTGATTTATTCAGTGGCAGACTAGCAAACCGTTGTTCGTTTTGCATTCACTAAAGTTACATTTTGACGCGTCCTTGAGACGAAGACAGAAAAAAATTATATGTAAACAAGGGGGAGACAAGGCGGATAGAATCTAAAAATATCTTAGCAGTAGAAATCTAAGAAGTGGGTGAGAGAAAATTTGGATAGTTTTTTTGTAGTTGAGCTCAAAAACCAAGTCTAATTTTGTGAAATGACTAGTTCGGACATGACCGACCGACAGAAATACACTACACATTGGACCAAAAATTGGACATTTATGTTTGAAATTTTAAACTGTAGAGGGGAAGTACTCTCATTGGACGGAATAGTTAATGTTATTGAAAAATTTGCCGGCAAGTTGCCATTTTGTTGAAGACTGTTCATACAAGCAGATCGTTGAGGCTAAGAAGTTTGTCGTCCATTGAAGATATATGCTAATAGTAGTGGGACGCCCTAGTCTAGCCAGCAGCTCAGCTGAGTTTGTGCTAATTCAACGTTTCTGTGTATTTCATTGAATTTTGTGGTAAGATTGAACTTATTAACCTTTTATTTAACATTTTAAGGGAGAGATACTGCCATATAATGAAAAATGATTACGACAAGTAAGTACATATTCTAGGTCCCTAGCCAAGTCTACAGGGCCTAGAGGCGGATGAATAATATGAAAAAATATCCAAAAATGTAGAATACAGATCTTTATTTCAGGAGATCAGTAGGAACATATCACCCACCTTATTGTATGGAAGAAAGAGATTAATGATAATATTTCAGATGCAGTGCAGCCCTTGGAGGAGAGGAATGGGAACTAGTGTTACCTGTTACATCATTGATATAGATGTTCTGGATTGGTCAGAGAGATCGGACTCATGTCTTTATTTCATGCCATTGTTGTTTATAATTACGGTGGAATAGGTATTATGCTGAGACTAGCTTAATTATGTGGTTGCAGGGGTTCTTGTCTGATACAGAGATGGTGCCAGGTCTCCCAAGTTAAATACCCGACCAGACATCGAGAAATATAGAAGAAAGACTCTAGATTTAAAATCAGTATTAGTGAATTTTAAAGTATATGTATAACCATTGCTTCTTTTGTTAATTGATTACTTGTAAATATAATACCATTAATTGTTTTGAGTTGAAAGTCCTGACCAGAAAATTCTAGGTTCAGGACAAAATAAATTTTGAAAAAAAATTGTATAATACTAAACTTTACACAGAGTGTTAGTCAATTTAATCATAGGAATTAATATTTATGTTTGTGGTTGTGTTAGTGTAATAAATTGCCTACACACCATACTTTCATTACCCTAGACATTAGACGTAGCTATCAGACATACTAGTCAAGAATAAGCCTGATTGAGGTCGTAGGTGGTAGTAGCAAGGTACTCTGTAAACTCACCAAAACTGTTATCCTCAGGGACCTTCACAACTGACCTCATTCAGTACACTAAGTCCCCATATAACATCAAAACCCACCACAGTAATGATCACTTCCAATCTCTGGCCCCCTCCAGACTCTAGCATCCCGGACATGCTTGAATGAGCTCCTCCTAACTATGGCATAGTCGATCACTGACTTCTCATTCTTTGTTGGTTCACATCTAGTGTATGCATGTATGCGCTTATGAGGAAACTTTGTGTTTGTAATGATCAGATTCTGCTCACTGCAGAATCTAAGGAGTCGCTTTCCATTGTCATTGAGAGTATCTTCTCCATATCTTCCGATTACTCCACTCCATCTAGCATGGTCATTTCCAACTCTGGCATTGAAATCTCCGAGCATGATAATTTCATCTAGGCAGTCATCCACTGTCTTTTGAAGCAGCTCGAAGAATTCCTCCTTGACCTCTGCTCTCTCGTCCTCATTTGGCCCATACACTATGACCAGGTTGACTATGGTTTCTCCTTCTTTTAGTTGTACAACCATAATGCGATCCGAGACAAATTTCCATCCCTTGATACTATCTTTTTGATTTTTGGCCACAATGCAACTCACGCCTCCTTTAGCTCTTTCAGATAAGGGGACACCACTGTAGAGCAGTGTGTCGCCGTCGAGATCCATGACTCCTTGTCCCTTTTTCTTCGTTTCAGTTATAGCCAGGATTTCTAGTTTTGCTTTCCTCATCTCTTACACCAGCTCCTCTTCTTTCCCATTTATACTTCTTGTGTTCCATGTTCCATAAGTCGTAGTTCGTTCCAGTTCGTCGCCTTTAGAATCAGTCCGGTTTTCTCTCTTATATTTCGCTTAATCGTGATTTAAAGCAAACAGGTGATTGGCCTGTTGTGCCTTTGCATGGTGGAGGGGCTGCCTCCTTACGGCCTCCATGAAGGCCGCCCTCCTCCTTTTTCATCCGGGCTTGAGACCGGCATAGGCGGAGTTCACTCAGGCATAACTCTAAACTTAAATCCACTTCGTGACAAGAACCAATCCTGACACATGGGAGTGAGTCATGGACAATTAGTAAACAAATAGAGAAGACACTAGAGGCAACAGAGATGTGGTTTTACAGAAGAATGTTAAAAATACCATGGACAGCCAAAAAGAGTAATAAGGATGTCCTGAAAGAGGCCAATGCGCAAAGGAAACTTATTTCACAAGTTAGAAAGAAGCAATCCACTTTGTTGGGCATGTTATGAGAAGAGGTAAGATGGAATATATCGTAACAACAGGTAAGATTGAAGGAAAAGAGATAGGGGAAGACAAAGAGAGCAAATACTGGACAGTTTGACATCGTGGCATGGAAAGAAGTCAACATCAGAATTGGTAAATTGTACTGGAAACAGGAAGTTGTGGAGAGACATGATCTCCTACGACACTAGGCACGGTACTTGAAGAAGAAGGCCTAGCTCTTTGCAACACAAACATTTATCAACTTACTCTGAAGCAGACGCTCAAGAATTCCTTGAGCAATTTAAGTTATCATGGCCCGGAGCTTTGCCGTTCTTTAACCCTTTGATTGCTGTGATGATTTCTTCTTTTCGTGGAATGTCTGTATTTACATCTAGATCGTTTTCAGCTTCAGGAACATTCAAATGTGTCTCTGGTGATTCCTTGTTCAGAGTTTCTCTGAAGTGCTCTGCCCATCTTGTTTCCTGTCCCTCTGCTGTCGTGATGAGATTACTTTGCTTATCTCTTACTAATGTAATATTGTTTGCACCTCGTTTTCCGCTGATGAATTTAGTTATTTGGTATACTGTGCTTTGTTCATTTCTCAGTGCCTCCTCCTCCTCTGCCTGTCTTGCAAGATCGTCTAACCACGGCCACACAATGTTTCAAAAAATGTAGGCCTAGTTTAATTGATAAACAGCACTCGTTTTCATATTGTGTTTTGCATAATGGGTGACGACAAAACCAGACGATACGTCAAGGCCTAAAATGCCACCACCTGCAGACACAAGTAGAACAGTCCCAAATAAGATGGTTTGGCCATGTCTGCAGAATGGGAGAAGATCGGCTACCACGACAAGCGTGGGAAACAAAGAGCCAAGGATCCAGACCGCCAGGACGACCCAGAATCCACTGGGAGGACAACATTAGACAATCTTTGAAGGACCGAGGTATAAAATGGAACCAGGCCAGGAGGAAGACAGCCGATAGCATAGTCTGGCGCTCTCTCTTCCAAACCTCTACACCTCACGGTAGAAGGGGAACGACTAAGTAAGTAAGTTATGCCTGAGTGTAAGACAAGACCCTAGTAAGAGAAAAGACTGAGATGATAGATTTGAAGTTAAATGACAGTGAATGTGGTAAGGTGGGCCAATTGGCTCGAGGGTGAGAACCGAGATTGACTCTCCCTCGCCACTCGTGACTTCTAGAATTGCTATAAGCTCACACCCCTCTGACTACCTTTAACAATTAAAGGAGATAAGGTTAAACTAATTGACCACAGACACCACTATACAGACAACAGTTAAGTACGGTATAGAAAGAAGCTGATCCAGTGAACATTTATAAGTTTATTATACAAATCAACAAAATTTCATAACAAAGTAACAAAACAAAAATATCGTGCAAGGTTGCACCGACCTGGAAAGCAAAAGAATCAATCTGATTATAAGCGCAAAAAAACCCAACCACTTTCACTCCTTCATACACCCTGCTGGGGACAAAATTAAAATGATAAATGATCTTAACTACAGTCTAATTTGGAGGGGCATCAACTGTAGCCATCACTCTCTATTACACTGCTATTTCTAATGTCACTGTTCTACTAACACTGCCTAAAGACTATCTACACAGCTTCCGAGCTCTGTCAGCGACATACGCCCCTAAATCACACTCTGGACTGCTACACAAGTAGACTTTTTATAAATCTAAGGCTCAGAGGCTACCTTCTAAGGATAATATGAGACTCTACAGGTCCCCGATAGATTTGCACTCTCCATCTCTACTTCTCATGCCTTGTTTCTCTCGTTTGTTTCAGAAACCGGGAATGTTATCCCTTTCTCCTGGTTCTGACTCCTGCACTGATAACTTCTGACAATAAGGACTAGGCACTTGACTTCGGCTGTCGATGCTTTACTGGTGGCACAAATGCTTTTCACCTGCCCGGTTACCCCTCATTGGGTTTGGGCCGTCGGTATTATTATGACCGATTTTTATATTACGACACACCAGGCCACGTGCCTTAGTTCGGTGTGTGTATATGAGCTTAGAGCTCAGGATTTTAAGAAAATCCGTTCACTGAAGACTGCGTTGCTGCCAGCGACCTGCTTTTCCTCACTCCCTCTCTCTCTCTGGGGCCAATGTACTCAGAGCAGATACCCACCGCGGTACCAATGCTCTTACGCCTCTGGCGTTTCCTCGACTCTTCTCTCTTGAGAAGACTGGCTACCTTTGCCAGCTGTCAGGAACAAAAATTTAATGGCACCCCGAGCTACGGGCCGTGACCAAATGCTGTGGACAAAAAAAGAAAGGCCACTATGTACATCAATTGAAAATACTCTCATATCTAGCACAAAATATGTAACCCCCAAAACAAAGACTGCTCCACTCTGTCCCCTACTCCTATGTACAACGATTCATAAATATTTACTAACCCCGGGTCAACTACCCACGACTTCAACGCTGTCTGTCTAGTAAAAATCCAGACGCGCTGACCTAATTCTAGTTATGCACAGCTTGCCCAGGCGTCAAAACATTTTCAACATTTAGAGAAATCTCCCGTACTAGGCCTACTTGAACTCTGCAAGCGGTCTCAATACCGTTAAATCGATTACACAACATCCTAGGAAAAGATGAACTCCCGTCTCATCCCACCACCTTACCAAATTAGCACACCTACGTAATCCCCATTTTAATAAAATGCACAACAATTAAATGCACACTCATGATTAAAATTTCACCAATACACTTATAAATTACATCTCCATGTACATACATATATAGATAGACTATATTCTCTAGGACAAATTAAATACAATTTTCAGAAAAATTAAATACTATTCTCCATAATATTAAAGTACACCACCAAGTAAATGCACAATAAAATACCTTACGTACCACCAAGCGTATTTACACTGCAATTATTATAGATCAACAGATAAGGAAATATTTAATTACCCCCCTCTCTCCATCCAACTACCATCCCGAGTTAATACTCAATTAAATACCAGAAACCACGTGATTAAACTTACAAAATCCACTCCCGTATATTCTGTAATTTATCATAAAATCAAAGATGCGTGTTATTCTACAGATCTACTTTTAATTGTTACAGAGCACCATTAAATATCTCAACCTCTTTAATCACTCATAGACACTGCTATTACCATAGAAATAATGTTATTCGCCTCTAACATAAATACCTCCTCGAAGATCGTAATTGATGGCTCTACAAGTTACATTAGTTTTAAATAATTTCCCAAAGGGACCTATACGATATCGGGCTAAGACTCTATTAGAGAAACTAACTTTAAGTACCACGCTACTATAAATTATAGACATACCAATTACTGCGTTTCTCCGCTAGAAGCAGACAACAGGTGCAACTCCCTATAGTTGCATAAAATACTCTCCATTTTATAGAATGCTACTCTGCTCTTCACTTCTGAAATGCATCTTCCATCCATTGTTATTAATGTTCCCAGGTATTTGAATTTATTGACCTGTTTTAAAACTGTTCCACTTACTTTGATAGTGCATTCTGGGGAAGCCCTGTTCTTTGAGATGACCATTATTTCAGTCTTTTTGCCTAGGCTGAGGCCTTTATTTTCACTTTCTATCACTACTGTATCAACCATTTCCAGCTGACCTACTAGAGACATAGTTGACATTAACACTTAATTTTATTCTTTTATTTATTGTTTCCTGTATGAACGAGTGTTCAACTGACATATTGGTTAGAGCGTTGGTCTCTCACAACTAAGGTAGCGTACCGTGTTCGATTCACAATATCATCACGCTCCAGTCTATCCATCTGTGAAAGGGTACTGGCTTTGCTCTTGAGTTAGGGAAGGAAAAAGCAGCGAGGAAGGAAACTGGTGACCCCACCTCTCGATGTTGGACCTAGTATAATGAAGTCTCCAACACTTCACTCCCCTACGGCGGAATTTGCTATGAGACTACCTTTACCTTCATACCCTTTACAAAATGGCATAAATGAGTTTAACTACAAGACGTAATATTTTGCATCATATTCAATACTCTGACATGTGACTAGTAATCTCTGCCTTGTTACATTTTAATGTGACTTCAGTGTGTTATACATCTAATATGTTCCACATCTTACTCATCATTTTCACTTCTGTCTCCAGTTCTCTTCTCCATGTGTCTTTTCATCTACCTCTGCCTCTCTTTCTCTGGGGATTATTGAACAAGGACTGCCTTGTAATGCTATCAGCAGGTTTCCACAATATTTGCCCTATTCATCACCAACGTCTTCTACTTATCTCTTATTCCATGGGCTATTTGTGAGTCTGGCTAATTCGATGTGTTCTCAACATCTAAATTTTCATCAGAACTAGAAGTCAACAAATGCATTGTAATTTCGCTGAGAATGCATTTATTCCAACTTTTGTTGATTTAGAGTTGACCTTGTGAGAATCTGAAATGGTGGCTGGAACAAATGCAGTATTTAACTTTTTTCACGTATCATTTCAAATAAACACTTAAAAGCATGATTTTTTGCATAGTCTTTAATTTTGACCTATATTTTCAATATGCAACGTCATTTTGAACCAAAATTATTTTCTACACTGAAAATTACTGTGCCAAACAGCACAATGTTTCCTTTGTCCATCAGTTCAGGCACACACCTATAAGACAGCAAACAATAATGGTCATATCCATCCTTTCGGACTTTCTGAGTGAGATGCTGGCAGAAGTATCTACAGATGTGCTGATTTATAATGGTTAGTTCTAGTACTCTGAGGTCCAAATTGGGGAAAAAAATGAATCTACAGGTCATACATCATCATGTTGATAAGTTGCAGAAGTCAGTCTGCTCATGTCAGCCCAGTTTGTGATTCATAACTACTCCGAGTGGTTTTTTTTATTGTAACAATAATTATTTTTGATAAAGCTCAACACAAGGTTATATTTAGAATTAGCTATGGCGATTATTGTTCTGAGATTTATAACCACTAACCTTATCCGTAATCACACCCTGTTTTCAACTTTATCCTTAAAAAATAACGTGTGGTGTGACAAAATATTGCTTACACAAGAAAGGCATAGCAGATAATTAAGCGCAAACATACACAGACTGAATTATTGATCACGCATTTCATGACATAACAGTGTGTGTTCAGAAGACTGTGCTTCTTCTGCCCCTGACCAGTCAAAGGCAATTTGTCAACAATTATTTTGCACCACCACTAATTTCTTACATCCTCATATTAACAAATATATAGGGCTATTGATACATTGGCAGTATTTCATCAGCAGTGTCACTATGAGTTGTTAAAATATCAGCTAGGTTTTCATTACGGATTATTATGAGTGTCCAAGGTGCATCTTGGCAGCAATATAGACATAGCTGGAAAAAAAGGTGGGGGGGGGAAGTGGACAGTGATATCAAACTAGGAGACACAAGACATTCCCCTAGGAATGAGCTTCCACTGCATCCAGTGGAAGATAGATTACAAAGAAGGTACTCTGAGAATAAACAGACAGATAGTGATTGACTCGTAGTCAGAAGAATATGGTATCTGGGCTATCATTATCACTTTTCAGTTTCTCAATGAGTATATGCCTTCAACAAACTTATGCCGTCTACCTGTCCTTTGCCATCTGCTCAAGGTTTTTCCCAGTCTCTGCCTCTTACCTGGAGATTTCAGAACAAGGATTGCCTTTTAATGCTATTAGTGGGTTTCACCAGTGTCTTCTTTTCTCTTGTTTCACTGTAACATGCCTGGTTCATGTCAGCAGTTTCACATTAATGATTTTGTCATACCATTTCACTCCTGTTCAACGCAATCACAATTTATGAAAATCTGTAGCTTCTTAGTGGTTTTTTTGTCTTGTTTTTGTTTGTTCCTAAAATTTCAGTCATACAGTAGGACTGACTTGGACATTTGAGTTGAAGATTCTGGTTTTTTTAAATCTGAAAAAAAAAAATTTCTAACACAAATAAAATATTTTTTAAATTAGAAAATTATGTTGGCTATGCCACACTATAATGAAACCTGCATCTGGTACATCCCAATAGAGGAATAACGTTACTATCAGTGCCAGGAAAAATATTAAACAGAATCATCCTTGAGTCCATAGACACTCAAACTGAGGGCGAGATGTTATAGTTGCGAGGGACAGCTGTCTTTATCAAATCACCTCTGAAGCTTTAAGATGGAACAACCAGCGAGATGGAGGTGCTTTAACCTCTTCCCTCCCCACTGCCTTGTGGGTTTGCCTTTTTAGTCAAAGGCTAGAGAAGACAGCCGTACACAAACCAACGGAAAGCTGCAGGAAACTACCATCATTGTATCCCTTGTATAATCATGAATCAAAACAATTTCCTAGTAAAAGACAACGACGCAAAGGGGAATTTCAGAGGAATCACCATGTCCGGTAGGGAGCATCATGGGCTACAGGTGATGCCCAATCATCATCAAGCTACTGTTAGCTAAATTATAATTATGGATAACTTAATCATAGGAACTTGGAATGTCAGGACACTCGTGCAGAATGGAAAATTAGATAACATCAAGATGAAAATGGAAAGAATAAATGTAAATGTATTAGGGCTATGTGAAATAAATTATAATTTATTCCGGAGGAAATAATTATGAACGAGGAGTAAGCTTAATATTAGATGAAGAAAGAGCAAGAACAGTAAAGGGATTTTGGGCAATATCAGATTCAGTCCTGTTAGTTAAACTTAGTGGCAGACCCATTGATATGAATTCTATACAGATATATGCCCCAACAGCAGATAGTACAGAAGAAGAAATTGACACATTTTACAATGAACTTGATATAGCAAAAACACAGTGTAAATCTCACGTGATAACTGTTCTACTTGCAGACTTCAATGCTGAAGTTGGAAATGAAAAAGTTGATGATGTGACTGGTGGTTATGGTCTGGGAGAAAGAAATGAGAGAGGTGACAGACTGATAGAATGGGCAAGAACGCATGACATGATAGTAGTAGTAGGAAACACCTGGTTTAAACAGCATCCTAGACGCCATTAGACATGGAAAAGTTCAAGGAACAATGTTCACAATCATATTGACTATGTACTAATATGCAGGAGATTTAGAAACAGTTTGAAATCGATGAAAATTAGGCTAGGAGCAGACTGCAACAGTGACCATGTATCAGTAATAGGAAAACTTAGAATAAAATTGAAGAAAGTAAAGCGAGCTTCAAACAACAGGATAAACTTAGCCTTACTTAAATCAGATAAGGAAATGAGTGAAAGATACAACATTATAATACAGATTAGGTACAGTGCAATATAAAAAATACAGAGTATCGATGAACCGTGGGAAATGCTAAAGAAATCAATACATCAAACATCAAAAGAAATCATACCAGAAGCAAAGAGGACTGTAAAGAAGTTGATGAAAATTTTAAAACTAGCAGATGCAAGAAGGAAGAGTAAGCAAGACAAAGAAGAATATAACAGACTAAATTAGGAAATAGTAAACAAATGTAAAACAGCAAAAGAAGCATGGCTAAACCAGAAATGCAGAGTGCTTGAAGTGCAGAAAGGAAAAGATACAAAATCTATGTACAAGCAAATAAATGAGTTAACACTCAGAAGGACACAAATGGTCACCTGCAGTTTGAAATCAAAAGAAGGAGCATTGTTAATGAGGCATGAGAGCTTTGCCAAAGAAACCTGGAGCCATGGAATGGGAAGAACATCTCACCATTAGTCTTATGAGTTGTGATAAGAGGTTTTGATGTTAATAAAATCAAAGGTTAACAAGGTGAGGTCAAGCTATGTAAGTTCCCTGAGTAAGGATGATGATGATGTATTTCTCAGGGTCCCTATCCGCTAACTCTTCTGATCTCACCCAGTGTACATTAATCTCTGTTGTGTTATGTGGCTAAGTGTCTAGGGTAATGTATTTAGTATGAGGAATGAATAATTTCAAACAGAACTTTCACTCAATAAAAATCAAGTAAGTAAGACTGTGTGTACGTTTTGATATATACAGGGATATATATGTATAATTATTTTAATATTCCTGTACCTCACTCTTTTGGGGCAGGAATTGTCAAATCAAGAAAATTTTTATTTACAGAATATAAATGAATAAGGTGGAAACTTTGTCCATCACTTGTAACAAAAGGAAAGGTCACTGTAATGGGTACCCCACTGTATGATTTCAATGCTTGTTATTAACACTAGTCAGTTATTTGAGAATCTGTTCTTTACATCACTCCCCAGGCAATTCTTTTTATTGTTGTGGATGGAATTGCGATGAACTATCAGGTGCCCGTACTAAGGGACTTATCTGGTCTGCCTGTCTGATGCTTTTGGCTCCAGAATCTACAAGATCAATCAAATAGTGTTGCCTCCTGGATGAAGATACAGCATGTAGCTTCCAAGTATATTGTAAGCATTCACTGCCCACAGGTTCTGTCTTCTCCGGTTTACTGCAACAACTTTGTAACTGGTAATACAACCATGGAAAGAAGGAAAAGTTCCTCCCCTTTAGAGCCTGTCTATAACAATTCCACAACTAATCAATAGTAAGCTTACCTGGGGTCAGCCATGTGTGCTGACCAATTTGCACCAGAATCTAAGTTTCCTTGACTACACTCAGTCCTGTGTTTTCATTCTCTTTTCCATATGGCATCAAAGCCTCTGTTCCTTAAGCATTGATTGTCTTCCATAGAATCAGCAGGGGTGTACAAATATATCTTGTGACCTGTTAATTTCTTCTTTCAAACATTCTATACATGGTTTCACATGTTATTTGAACAATGTGACACTCCAGAAGCTACTATCAATTTATTTTCTCCTGGACTTACATTCGCAAAATTGTATGGCAAATTTACATACACATTTATTTTTCACTTCCCAATAAGTCTGCTTCTAGACACACTCCTACTTAGGTCGTCGTAACCTCTCCCAATTGGCAGTATCGAAATAAAATAGGGCGGCACATACAGCCCGTGGCCTACATGTCAATATATCACAAATAAACTTATCTGTCTTACCCCAAGTAAAGAATAATAACACATGCACAAGCTTGACTAGCAGTAAATAGGTTTTCAGACTGCTTTATCGTCAAGACGGCAAAAGCTTGGTCACAAGGCTTTCCCGCTGATCTCAACTTGGCAGTGCTTGTTAGTTTTTTAAATGGCGGACTATGCGAGGAGGTGTTAAATTTTATCAACTACACCTAACCAATCAGAAGACGAGTCAAAATTTTAACTATTTTTGGACTATAAACTGGAGCGATTATAAGTGTGTTCGTTCGTCTGATTACATTTGTGTATTTTATATCTCAGTTATTTATGGACCGATTTCAAATATCAAAAGTGATAATTAAACGGCCAACTAACCTCTATCGTTCTATCTAATCTTTCTTTGGTTATTCCTTAACAGTTTCATCTGGGTAATTTTTTTTGGTAATTAATTGTATTTTTGCCACTACAACCAAATTTTCTCTTGACTCTACCAAAAACGAGGTAACAATTTGATTGGTTGTTAATTTTGACTACGTCCTTCGATAAATATTAGGGTGGGTGGGGGTGTGTGTGTATGGGGGTAGTAACTTTTAACCTGTGGTAGTAGAAAAATTCAAATTCTCTAGTTACATTTTTAGCGGTAAATGGACTTTGCTCCTCAGACAAATTTCAAATACTGTAGTTATTTATAGATTGTAAAAATACGTTAACTAGGTTTTTGAAGCGGGGAATTCGAGCGTGTTGTGATACGGATTCACTTCACTACATGAGTCATGTGACCAAAATATTGTTACGGATTATCATGAGAAGAGTCAGAAATAAAATAACCAGAAATCAGTGATGAACAATGTGGATTTGTAGAAGGTAAAGGCACAATGTTTTATATATATATATATATATATATATATATATATATATATATATATATATATATATATATATATATATATATATATATATATATATATATATATATCCCTAAGACGCCACTAGGCGTAATGGCCACTGACTGCTTTGACGGTCGGTGGCTAAGGACGGAAGAAGAAGAAGATATATATATATATATATATATATATATATATATATATATATATATATATATATATATATATATATATATATATATATATATATATATATATAAGAACATAAATAGAGCCATAGAAGTGAAGACAGGTCTGTACTTGTGCTTTATAGATTACACTAAGGCATTTGACAAAGTGAAACATGAGGAAATTATCAAAATGTTAGATATCATCAACATTGATGGTAAAGTCTTTGGAATAATAAAGAGCATGTTCTGGCAACAAACAGCAGCTGTAAGAATTAGCAGCCAAATAGGAACGTTTCAGCAAATAAAAAAGGGTTTCAGGCAGGTATGAGTAATGTCACCTGATCTGTTCAATCTGTACAGTGAAAATATAATGAGATCTCTAGAGGACATGCCAGGAATATCAGTTGGAGGACATAATATAAACAACTTGAGATACGCTGAGGATACAGTTTTAATAGCAAAAAGTGAACAGGAGCTGCAGGAAATGGTTGATACAATAGTGATAGAAAGTGAAAATAAAGGCCTCAGCCGTAATAGCAAAAAGACAGAAGTAATGGTCGTCTGAAAGATAGGGGCTTCCCCAGAATGCACTATCAAAGTAAATGGAACAGTTTTAAAACAGGTCAATAAATTCAAATACCGGTACATGGGCACATTAATAACAACGGATGGAAGGTGCAACTTAGAAGTGAAGAGCAGAATAGCTCAGGCAAAGGCAGCATTCTATAAAATGAAGAGTATTTTATGCAACAATTCTGTGTCATTGGAAGTAAGAAAGAGTTCTTCATACTTATATAGAACCAATCCTGACATATGGGAGTGAGTCATGGACAATCAGTAAACAAATAGGAAAGACACTTAGAATCCACAGAGATGTGGTTTTACAGAAGACTGTTAAAAATACCACGGACAACCAGAAAGAGTAATGAGGATGTCCTGAAAGAGGCCAGTGCACAAAGGAAACTTATGTCACAAGTTAGAAAGAAGCAATCCATTTTTTGGGCATGTTATGAGAAGAGTAAAACTAGAATATATCATAACAACAGGTAAGGTTGAAGGGAAAAAGAGATAGGGGAAGTCAAAGAGAGCAAATACTAGACAGTTTGACATCGTGACATGGAAAGAAGTCAACAGCAGAATTGATAAATTGTACTGGAGACAGGAAGTTGTGGAGAGACATGATTTTCTATGCCAGTAGGCATGGTACTTGAAGAAGAAGAAGATAGACACGCAATAGAGAGATGGACAAGCAGGTTTTCAACAAAACAGATCCTGTACAGACCAGACAGCCACATTGAGAATAATAGTTGAACAAAGTCTATAATGGACTATGCATCAGATTTGTGGACTACGAAAAAAACTGGTCAACCCCTACCCATATCTGTTATCCATAGTTTGCTTTCACGTTGTGCGTATTTTGTCACAGAATTGTGCGTATGTGGGTGCAGTGTAACTTGTATTTTGTAAAAGGAGAGAAAGTGCATCTGATTTAGATATAGTCGTAAAGATAGGCTGGATTAGAGAAATTACTCAATCCGGAGACTGATAAATGTAGGAAATGATAACAAGTTCGAACTTGAAGAAATGCCACTAAAAGATGTAGAATCATATACATATCTTGGCAGCAATATAGAATTTTTCTAAGTCCACAACACGCTGAGTTTTGTGATGGACTAGTGAACGGGCTGTGACTCAGGGGCGACAGGCGGTGTATACTATAAGGGGTGTCAGTATCAAAAGTCCGGTGGGGAACACTCGTTGACTTCGCGATGGTGTCTCAGTGTGTGCGACGGAACGAACGGAATAATTTGTCTTCTCTTTGTTACTTTCACAATTGCCTCCACGGCTGGCGGAGTTGTGGATTTTAAAGTTGCTACCATAAGTGAAATGGGTTCATTTTCGATACAAGACAACAGGAAGCTGAGACGCTTGGGAGTCATGACCCAAGTGGGCCCGCCCCCCTTAGAGTGTAAAGGAGTATATGGGGCCGAAACACGTGTCGGACGGGGGGACTTCTTCTGATGATCAGATTGCTTCCTGTTGTATCGCTCTGTAAAGAATTTCCTATCATCATAGACAAAGTTGGAGGAACAGCGATATCAAAATAAGAATATAAAATCAAGAGGAGCTTTCATTGCATTAGAAAACATATGGAGATCAAGAGAAATTAAGTCTAAAACGAAAATAAGAATCTTCAACTCAAATCAAGTCAGTCCTATTGTATGGCTCTGAAACATGGTGAACAACAAATCAAGAACCAAAAGGCTGCAGACATTCATAAATGGGTGCTTGCATTGAATAGAAGAATTGAAATGGTATGAGAAAGTCACAAATGTGGAACTGATGACAAGAACCAGACAAGTGCCAGTGGAACAAGATGAGAAGAAGATGCTGGCGATGGATAAGACACACACTGAGGAAACCTTTGATAGCATTAAAAGGCAGTCCTTGTTCTGGAATCCCCAGGAAAAGAAATGCAGAGGTCGACCAAACAACACATGGAGAAGAGAGCTAGATACAGAAGTGAAAATTATAAGGAGAACATGGAAAGAACTCAAGCAGACGTTACATGACAAGATGACTTGGCATGCATTTGTTGAAGGTGTGTGTTCCCTGGGGAGCTAAAGGGTATTGATTAATTGACTGAAATGGTCTCATCAACGATAAGAATAAAATAGTGCCTAGTAATATACAAGAAGAAATGAAGAGACGGACATAACATTTTGATGAACTTCTCAAGAGACCAGCTCCACCAAATCCCCCAGTCATACAACCCTACCGAAGAGAAGCTACAAATCAACTGGGAACAACTACATAGGGAAGAAAGCAATAAGATGGAAAAACAGCTGCTCCAGACAGCATTCCAGCACAGACCGTCAGATATTGACACCTCTACAGAGATATTATATAAATTACTTCGTAAAGTCTTGGGTAGAAGAAATACCAGCAGACTGAAAGGAAGGTTTACTAGTAAGTTGCCATATAAGGGAGATTTACAAGAGTGTAACAGAGTCAAGCATTAAAAAAAAATAATCTTCGACTCAAATGTCAAGTCAGTCCTATTATATGGCTGTGAAACATGGAGAATAACAAAAATAACAACCTAATAGATACAGACTTTCAGTAATGGGTGCTTGCTTAGAATAGAAGGTGTGAAATGGTTTGACAAGTTCAGCGACATGGAACTGATGACAAGAGCTAGACAGATGTCAGGGTAATAAGATGTTAGAGGAAAGTGCTGGCGATGGATAGGATACACACTGAGAAAACCTGTTGATATCATTACGAGGCAGTAAGAGAAGCACAGGTCAACAGTAAAAAATATACATGGAAAATTGAACTGGAAGCAGAAGTGAATAGGATGAGGAAAGGCATAGAAACAACTTGAGCTGATGGCACATGATGGAAAGGGGGGGGGGGGAAGGAGGGGTTAAAAGAGTATTGATTGGGCACCATAATCATATGTTCAAGCACATTTTTCTGTTATGTTGTTACACTATCTTGTCATAATTCAGTTATGTTTTTCTCAAATGTTTTTTTTTCCTAGCACAAGGCACACAGACACTAAAAAAAGGAAGAAGTCCTTATACTGATCAGAAACACGCAATATATTTTAAACGGTGGTTTGGGTTTTAGTAGGGTAAGTGAGTGTGGAAAAATGGTTTGGGAAAGATGAATGAAGTTGTATTAAAGACTGTTCGTCTTTGTTGAGGGGAGGTGATATGAGTTCCAAATTATGGTAGAACCAATTTGCATGTAAAGATTTTGTAATAAGGTTTAAAGAAGAGAATATGGATTTAACGTATACTCAGCAAAGGGAGTCAACTAGAAATTACATCCCTTGATAGGTTAGTGAGCGAGAAAAAGTATAGACGCACGGGAAAAGTTTGGGGGATGAACACATTTTAGGGGTGAACGAGAAGAACGTAAATAGGGGATTAGGTAGTCTAAAAAGAAGAGTAATACTTGCCTGTATTTGATAAGTTCAGACTGCTTAAACAGAACATAGTGCCAAGACATTCGAGTAATCCAATGTACTATTTCTTTTCGAGGAGACGTGAACTCACCGGTGATACAGTTTTTTTTCATTAAAAAGGAGAAGACAATAGATTATTACTGGAAGAGAACTTTTGACAGTGTAGTTTCCATTTGACTGGACTTAGTAGCATTTCGAGAGAATAGTCGCTTTAACCAGATGAGAATTGTTGTAGGAACATTTTCTTGAAGACTATAATAGTAGAAAAGCCATTCGTTACCAGCTATGATCTGCCATGTATTGTTATGAACAGTATTTGTAAAGAAGTTGTGAACAACCAAAAGAGAAGATGCAGAGGAAGCTGCATATAATAAACAGGCATAAACATCGTTTTCTTGAAATTATTTGAACATCTTGCATGCCACTGTGTCGTGGTGTCCAGCAACAATTGTCGTCCAAGGTTCATTTGTTATTAACAGTATCAGTGGAGTATTTTATGTTCGTCCAAGTTTTTAGTATGGTGACCAGTGATGATAATCAGTTGGGATAGCCTAGTGCATATCAACATCATGCTATTGGCTCTGTCTAATAATCTTGCCAACACTTAGCCAGCATTCTTTTCCGGACGAACGAGCCTGCTGGGTTGTCGCAGATACACACATTGCTAGAAACCAACAGTTCGAATGAAAACACTATATGATCAAAACATGTGCCTCGCCACTCAAGGACAATGACAAATTAAAACATAACGCCAGTAACAAACCTTTTAAACAAGTACGAATTGAACATCGACAAATTGACAATTTACAAACGTCTAATTTACCAGCAAGGAGTGGAGCTGCCACATCTTTTCTTCAATGTTACATATTTGTAGAACTGAATTAACTGTTATACCATGTATTACTTCATGGCTAAATTTAATTTATTACATTTTTATTTCTTTTTTCTTTTCAGATCTTTAAATTCAGTGGAAAAAGAAAACAAGTTACTGCTGAACAACAGTTGAATAAGAAATCTAAGATTTAAAAAGGTCTGACGACTGGCTGAATGTGAACAGTTTATGATTAAATGATGTCAGTGAAAAATTGTTTCATTTTCTACGAAAGCGCAAGGATGCGGTACTATAAAAGTCCTTGAACTTGGCTGATTTGAAGCCACAACTTTTTCAAACTAGCTGAACAGAAGAGAGCGACAAAACGTGTGCTGTCAAATACTTTGCCGCTGTATCTGCATAGCAGACCTAGATACCAATTAGCAGCCTGTTACAGCTTATGTATGTTTTGCCTGAGGGTAAGAATGAATATATATATATATATATATATATATATATATATATATATATATATATATATATATATATATATATATATATATATATATATATATATATATATTATTCTTGTGATTTAATCCACTGGTGTGTTAGAAAGTGTATAAGCCTGTGTTAAGAATATTCCAGGACGAATGTGTTGCTTGCTGGAAAGCGTGTTGATTTTGGAGGCGAAAGCAAGCGTTGGAAAATGTGTGGGTTAATTGAGAGTGATGTCAAAAATATGACTGTGGGTTTGATAATACATTTGAAAGAGTATTTGTTAAAAGAATGACATGTATCATGGAACCTAAGGAAGGATTAACAGGAATTGTTGTGAGGAATCGATCAATATATTACTTAGGAAATTTATACTATTCCAAATCATTGTATGGAAGCAAATCATGGACACAAGAATCAACTTAGGAATTATACGGAAATTGTAGTCACAGTAAACTGGCTGTGATGGGTGGTGAGGTAAAATGTCCTGTGCATATTTTAGCACAATGTCTGACACTGTATGTTATGTCCTTTGTGTGTAAAGACAGAGTAGTGCTGGACCATACAGGGGTTGTGATTATTTGCATTTCAGGTTTTATCCTGCAAACGTTGTATCCTGCACATTACCCGAAGTATCTGATTCCTATAACTCGATTGGACTCTGAGGTGTGAGAACTCGTGAAGTTGTTGAAGCCAGACACCATTGTCCACTGCCTGGAAATTCACAGAAGTGTTCGTGCACGGCAGAAGAGTGTGGGATCTTCTTGTTTTCAAGATAAGGGGCCTTTTGTAGCCACTGGTCAGCATATTCAACCAAGATAGCACTACAATAAAATATATTCCTAAACATACAGTGAAGGATGAGTTTATGGACAGTGTGAATTCACCTTACCTTCACAGTCAAACTAAATAACATTGTAATAAATTAAAAATATTCATCAGTGTAGAAGAAAACAGAAACTTCAGTACAAGATTATGTTTCATAAATTAAGTTTCTATGTTTATTTATTTCATGATGTAAATACCTTCGAGTTTTCCTAATTTACCTAACCGAAAAGAGAACCGGTTTAGGTTAAATAAATTGTACATATTTACCATCAGACTTGCTGAAATTATTTGCATTAAAGATTTCAAGTTTGGTTGATACTTATTTTAGATTGAGAGATAGACCATATTTAATACCCCTGGAACAACTAGTCAACATAAATAATAACACATATTACCAAAGGAGAATCTACGAAAGGGGCAAATAGATTTTCAGGACATATCCTTTCAACACCTGGAGGTTTATACAGCTGGATTCTAACCTTTGATGTCGATACACCCTTATTCTTTTCCAGAAAAAGGGGGTATTTCTTGTAAGACCAGTTTCTTACCTGGCACTATCCTGGTATTATCTGATACATGGATTGTAGGGGAGCAACAAACTGCTTCCACTTTGTTCGGCGGCGGCCATCCTGTGTACAGTGCCCCAGCTCTGGTTCATTCTTTGCATCTCGGCCTCCACAGTTCTCTGCCAATTTGTTTTTGGTCGGCCTCTCTTTCACTTTCCTTCGGGGGTCCATAGCATAGCTGTTCTTGTGATTGCATCGGGGTCTATTATGAGGACGTGGCCAACTCAACTCCAGCTATGACTTAGTTACTCCGAGTAAGTAGTTCTTGGATAGTGATAGTATTCAGCCAAAAGATACGGAGAATTTTCCTTAGGCAGATTGTGGGGAAGAAGGACAGTTTCAACATTTCTTTCTGTTACTCTGCAGCATTCCGCATCATAGAGAAGCGCAGAAAGTACACAACTGTCATATAATCTTAATGTGGTATTTGCGATGGAAGACTTCCACATGTTGTCGAGTCTAGCAAAGGCTGTTCTCGCTTTATTCATTCTGTTTTTGATGTCTTTGCTTGTTGCCTCGGCTGGTGTTACTATGCAAACTATGTATGTAAATGTGTCGGTCTGTTCCAGCTTCTGGTTCCTTATTGTTATGGGCTCAGGACTGCCCACATTGAGTGTGCTGACCTCTGTCTTATTTACATAATTAATTCACATCATTTGTTCTCTTCCATCTAGCATGCTAACTTTTTTGTATATTTCGTTGTTACTTCGCATCAGCCATTTGCAGAGCAAGGAAATAGGCTAGATGGAAAGAAGAAGGAAACGGACGCTGCACCAGGCTCACCTGTACATGCAGGACCAGTGAGAAGGTATAGACCACACTTTATCCACTAAACTGTTAGCTCTTTCGAAGGAATCTAATTTCAATAACTTAAAACAAATTTACTACACCTGGCACAAAAATGAGATTAAACCTTCTTCGTTGCACACAGTGGCGGATCTACTAAGAAACTAGTGAAGCTTAAGCTTCAGGGTCCCTAATCCGGAGGGGCTCCAAAAGCGACTTTAGTCCACATTGCTTAAAAATTTTGGGTCTACTGAATGAGAAGGGGTTTTTAAAAAATAATAATATTCATAATATAGTGTAAATCAATACAAAATTATAGTTAAAATAAAAATTAAAAGTATCATGTAGGCTACGAAAAAACGCTTTCTCAGAAGAATCAATCAATCAATACCCTTTATCTCCCCAAGGAGCATAGGCCTTCAACAAACACATGCCAAGTCTTCCTGTCCCGTGCCATCCGCTCAAGATCTTTCCATGCTTTGGTCATCATTTTCACCTCTGTATCCAATTATCTTCTCCATGTGTTTTTTGGTCTACCTCTGCCTCTCTTTCCCTGTGAATTCCAGAAGAAGAACTGCCTTGTAATGCTATCAACAGGTTTCCTCAATGTGTGTCCTATTCATCGCCAGCGTCTTCTTCTCAACTCTTGTTCCACTGGCACTTATCTGGTTCTTGTCATCAATTCCACATTTGTGACTTTGGCATACAATTTTAGTCCTTCTATTCTACGCAAGCACCCGTTTATAAAAGTCTGTAGTTTTTTGGTTGCTGTTTTTGTTGTTATCCGTGTCTCAGAGCCATACAATAGGACTGACTTCACATTTGAGTTGAAGATTCTAATTTTCGTGTTGGACTTGATTTCTCTTGTTCTCCATATGTTTCCCAATGCAATGAAAGATCTTGCTTTTTGTATTCTTATTTTGATATCACTGTCTGTCCCTCCAACTTTGTCTATATTACTTCCAAGATATGTGTAAGATTCTATTTCTTTTAGTGGTTTTTCTTCAAGTTCAACCTTGTTATAATTTCTTGCATTTATTCTCATAATCTTTGTCTTGTCCCTGTGTATTTTCAGGCCCACTTGTTGTGACCTCTCATCGAGAATTTTCATTTTCTCTTGCATCTGATTATGGTTATGGGACAGAAGAGCCATGTCATCTGCAAAATCCAGATCATCAAGATGTTTAGTCAGATTCCACTGGATTCCGTTTCTGTTGTGTGATGTTTTTTTTTTAAATGTAAAACTTTTGCCTCGTTTTGGCGAGGCGCGTCCTGTTCAACCTAGTCGGTTATATTAGGGCGCATGTCCAAATATAAAAGACCCTTAGGTCTGATTGTTGTGTGATGTCGATGTTTTCATAACCCAATCTATTGCTAGTAAGAAAAGAAATGGAGACAAGAGGCATCCCTTTCTAACTCCCGTTCTAATCCTAAACGGTTCTGTAAGTTGTCTTTCATGAAGAACTATACATGTCATATATTCATAGGTCTTCTTTATTAAGGTAATTATCTCCATAATGCCTCATCAATTTCCAAAGCAATTCTCTGTCTACACTGTCAAATGCCTTTTCATAGTCCACGAATCCGATGTATAGCGGTGAATTTCATTCCAGACTTTGTTCAACTATTATTCTCAATGTGGCTATCTGGTCTGTACAGGATCTATTTTGTCGAAAACCTGCTTGTTCATCTCTCAGTTGCTTGTCTATGGACTCTTTTAATCTCTCCAGGATGATTCTGTTTAATACTTTTCCTGGCACTGATAGTAACATTATTCCTCTATAATTTGTGCACTCTTGTAAGTTTCCCTTCTTAGGCAACTTGACCAGATAACCTTCCTTTCATTCTGCTGGTATTTCCTCTCTCTCCCAGACTTTGCCAAGTAGTTTGTATAATATCTCTGTAGAGGTATCAATATCTGTTTTGATGGTCTCTGCTGGAATGCAATCTGGACAAGCTGCTTTTCCATCTTTTAGAAGCTTTATGGCTTTCTTTATTTCTTCTCTACTTGGTCGTTCACAGCTGATTTGTAGCTCCTCTTCTGCTGGCTGGATGTCTGGGGGATTAGTTGGAGATGGTCTATTGAGAAGTTCCTCAAAATGTTCTGTCCATCTCTTCATTTGTTCTTGTATATTACTAAGAAATTTTCCATTCTTATCTTTTATGAGGCCATTAGCTTGCTTATATTTCCCGGTTAGCTTCTTTGTGTTGTTGTGCAGGTCCCTCATATTTCCTTTTGCTGCAGCTTTCTCTGCTTCCCTTGCCAAATCATCAATATATTTTATCTTGTCTCTTTTGATGTTTCTTCTTACTTCTTTGTTTGCTTCTATGTACACTTCATGAGCCTTGGCTTTGAAGCTTCTGGTTTTACTTCTGTTTAAATCTTCTTTCTTGTTTTTCCTGTCTTCTATCTTACTAATGGTTTCTGTTGTTATGCATGCTTTGTGCTGATGTTCTATTTTTCTCGGTACTTCTTCACATGTCTCGTTCCATAAATTTTTTACTTGTTGCCAGTGGTCTTCTGTATCTGTTCATCTTCCAGCTGTTTGAGTACTTGGTATTTGTTGGATACTGTGATTGAGAATTTTTCTCTTATTTCCTGATTTCTTAGATATCCCACATTATACTGTTGTCTAAAGCTATATGCTGTTGTAAATTTCTCAGTTTTAATTTTGTTTTAGCCAACAGAAGATGGTGGTCTAATACAACATTTGCTCCTCTACATACTTTCACATCATGAAATGATGACCTTAACTTCTTGCTTATGCATATGTGATCAATCTGATTCTCAGTTCTGTGGTCTGGTGATATCCATGTTGCTTTATGTATTCTTTTATGTGGAAATATGCTTCCTCCTATAGCTGGTTGATTTGAAGCACAGAAGTTTGCTAATACTAATAGTTCTCCATTCTCGTTCATCATAACTAATCCTGTTTTCCCATGATTTCTTCAAAGCCAGTGTTGTCTGTTCCTATTTTTCGCATTTAGGTCCCCCATCAAAATTGTGATGTCCTTTCTTGTCTTATTGTCCAAGACACTTTGTAGTCTGTTGTAAAAGTCTTCTTTCACAGATTCTTCTTTATCGTTTGTTGGTGCATAACACTGAATGATGTTTATATTTACTTTCTTTTTGGCCGATTTAAACCTTGCTGTTATAATTCGGGGTCCCATTGCTTCCCATTCTATAAGTGCCTTCTGTGCTTCCTTGGACAGCATTAGAGCCACCCCTTCACTGTGGTGGGCTCTTTCCTCATGTCCTGAAGACAACACCATTTCTCCTGTGATCAATCTCCTCTTCTCTATGCTTTTCCACCGTGTCTCGCAGAGACCCAGGATATCAATCCTGTAATTTCCATTTCTGCTGCCACATGTGCAGTTTTCCCTTGTTCACACAGAGTGCGAACATTCCAGGTGCCAATCCTGGAGATTTTCCTAGACGAACAAAGGTTAGTCGGCAACCCAGACTCCTTTCGGCTTTCTCTAGGTTGCTTCGTGCGCCTCCTTTCCAGAGGACCTTCTTCTGTCTTGGGCGGCTGAGTTGATTTATATACAAGACAATAGTAAGAAGAAAGACTGAAATGATAGATTCAGATAGAAATATAGTGCAAAATGTGAAAGTTGAGACCATTGGCTCCGAGGTTGAGAACCGAGGTTGATTTTTTCCTCGCCACTTCGGACGTTTAAATTGCTATGGCCTCGAACCACCTCTAACTACCCTATGGGGATAAGGTTCAATTAAGATTCACAAACACCAAGGTACAGACAACATATAGCTACTGTACTAAAGGAAATGACTGATGCCAGCTACAATTTATACAAGTTTATTATACACCTATAAACACCTCATATACATAAAGTGCGAGGATGCACACCTGAAAACAAAATCAAGCACAGTTAAAAATGCATCAACCCCAACCCTTCTCCCACAATTGCAACCTGTATGGAGAAAGAAGGTAAGGTTAACTGAAATGAACTACACTGCACTTGATGTCGCCTACACTCCAGACTAGCTGTTCTAAATTCTAACTCTAACTCTAAGTCCACTGATAGCTGGAACGACGGCGAAGTGACTACACAATCTCTGCACAGACTTCGGTTCTACACAGCCTATCCTGGAATCTCCTGAACACAACTAACTGCACCTCTAAACTTCAGCAGCGGTCCTCTGCTATGATTCACCAAAACTAACAGTTCTGCCTATCTGTGCTGACTTCAGTAGAGAGAATGTTTACCCTCTCTCTCTCCATTAACTCTGGAATTGATGACGGAGGTTTAACAGAACCCCACTGGATTCTGGACTGGAACTGTAGCGGACTTCTACCACTCTGAAATTACCTGCCCGAGTACCTATAACTGGGCCGTCGGCTTTATTATGGCCGTGAAGAAGCGAACATAAAATTACCACAACGCGGGCAGCATGCCAAATCTGCGTGTGTAACCGAATGAGCGTCAGAGCTCAGGATTTATCCACAAAAAAATCCTATTCGCTGGAAAATGTCTTCCCCTGGCTGGGAAAACGTATTTTCTTCCTCTCCTTCCACCACTGGCAATTCATGCGAGACTTTGGATGTCTGCGAACGCCACCACTGTGCCGTGGGAGAAATTTTGAGGTATCAAAAATTCTGCTCTTCCCCACAAAAAGCCGGTACCTGCAAATCTCGAATGTCCAACTGAAGGCAATCGACAATATGCTTCTGGCACCCGGCTTTGGCAATTTTTCATTAAAAGAGCAAGAGGCTATGAAATATAGGCCTTTTATAATCAAGACCCCCACTCGCCGACTTCATGACGTCATATGCGCGGCGTGGTTCTAAAGCCAATCGGAGCTCTGCA
This sequence comes from Oreohelix idahoensis, assembly GCA_024509875.1. Lineage (NCBI taxonomy): Eukaryota > Metazoa > Mollusca > Gastropoda > Stylommatophora > Oreohelicidae > Oreohelix > Oreohelix idahoensis. Next base: position 813,541 of record JAMPIV010019121.1, read on the forward strand.
TTTCAACTGCAGTTATCTCTCAGCCAATCAGAACCTTAGATCTTTCTGATGCAACCAGTTTCTGCTAGACAAAGAACCGGGAATTGGTCCTAGCCCTATACTGCGGAAATGAAGCAAAAATGGCCGCAAATAATTTAACTCCCGAAAAATGCGTATATGGTCACGCAATATCTTTAAAAAAAGGACACTGGTGCAAATCCTGATCTAGCCTCTATAATCTTAATCTAGAATAATACTTTCTAATTCCCTACACCCCCATTCTAAACACATAGATCAAACTCCATCGTGATCTCATCTTGAAAAAACGTAAATAATAGAAGGAGAAGAAACATGGAGAAGGATTACCTGTAATCCCTCCTAGAAATAGTGTATATAATGCAAAGAGAAAGACATGGGGCCTTCTGAAAAAATAAATTACAGTATAGTATCACATTACTCCCCCCTTTTTGAAGTACGGGATTCCGTGCTAGATTACTGGAACTTGTATTCTTTTCAGACTGGCCCCTATCTAGGTCTCCAGAGCTGTTGGTATGCCCTAAAGTTGTAAGATCACAACTGGTGAATACCGCCTTGCGACCGCAACACAAATGGTCGCTCTTCCTCTTTTCTCTCCCTCTGTCTTTGAATCGCTCTGCAACTGGCAAGCGGCTGGGCCAATCAACCATAACATACCTCCTTCCTGTGTGCACCTGGCCATGTTTACCTAATTTTCTCCTCCAGGGTTTCTTCCTGATAAGTGTTCTTGGCCTTGGTGGAGTACAGCTCCCGCACAACTCCCTGACCACTGTACAGGTAATTAGCGGGTTATGTGCTGTCCGATAAAGGCTATTCGCTGGGTGTTTACGTTTGTATGGCCTGTACCTGGTTGACCTGAGATACCTGCGGCCGACTGTAATGTCCCTCGAGCGAGAATCACTGTTCCAAAATTGGAAAAGTTTGTTGGCCAAAGAAACGCGCACCTGTTTTTCTTCTTCTTCCTCTCCATAACTACTCCCATGCTCCGGTGGGAGAGTCGATCTCTCTTCAGACCTGTGCCCTCCAATGGCGGGTCTGGAACTTCCCTTGCCTTGTCCGGCGAAATGCTGGCTTGGTCAACTGCCATGACCGAATTGCTATGTAGAGGCCTGGCGATGGCGACTACCTTGCTGCTCATCAGCGGGTTTGAAACCGCTGGTACCTTAACATGAAAATGAGAACTCTCGTGTACCTCTGACATCGAGTTTCCGATCTCTTGCTTGGTTTCTACTGAATTCTCACTGATCCCAGTAGCTTCTATCTTGGGGAAAAGATAGGTAATATCTGCCCCTGGCAGTGGTTCTGTGATCGCTCTTCCCCTACCAATATGAAGCGGGACAGAGCTCTCCAAAATAGCTCCTTGCAAATGCGTAAGGTCGCTTTTCTCACTCTTTTCTGGCCTGAAAAGTTGGTGAGATGAACCTGTAGACCACGGGAGCTCTCCGTCTAACACCCTGGTTCTACCTTCAACCTTGCCCTCCCCTGTGAGAGTTACTGGCGTCAGTTGGAATGTGTCCTGCAATGACACTTGACGGTTTAAGATCCCGTTAGATCGCGGAGACTCTGAGATAAAGCTCTCAGTGACTGGTTCCAACGTTCCTTGAATACAGTTCTTGTCAGTATGTCCCTCTCCTGAAGGAGCTAATACCATCGGGGGCCTAATTCCCGACGACAAAGAATGTACTTCCACAATCAGAGGCGTCACCTCTGTTTGGCCATTAGGCTGCACAGGGATGTCAGGCGAATGCACCTCTTCCTGTCGTTTTTCGCTGTCCCTCTGGGGAGCTGGCGAAACATGCCTTATTAGGGATTCGAACCCTGGCCTCGACTTTCCCTGTCGAGTATGTTGTGCTCTCTCACGAGCATGGGAGAATCGGTAGCCATCCGAATTATAATGCTTGCTTGCATTATTCCCCCTGTTATGCAGTTTCCACGCCTGGGATCGCTTCGTAATCTTCCCAGCGTTGTAAGCGCTGCTTTCCTTACCTGAATCCTTTCCTTGTTTGGGCTTAGGGTCCATTTCCAACGGAAAGTCCTTTTCCTGGAGTTGGGGCGCAGTTTGAGCCGACAAGTTATCCTTTACTGGCGCAAGATTTTCAGAGGGGTTGTCCCTTCCTAGTCGCTGCTTTTCCCCGTGTTGTCTTTCTATTTCCCGTTCTTGTCTTCTTCTTTCCGATTTCTGGACCATTTGTATTCCTTGTTCTATGAACTCTTGGATGAATGCTTCGCTGTCCCCAGCTTTTGCACAGGTCCATGCCAAGGCTAGACGATTGCCAAATAAGTCGTCTACTTCATATTGCCTCTGCAGGCTTTCTGCATATTCCAGAAGGGGTGGAATTTCGCTATCACCGTAATCCATGAACTTAGCTACCTCAAGTGCAATCTTATGTACTTTATCGAGATCGGCCATGTTACCTGCAAATTCTGCCGTAAGCTCACAAATATAGAGACGTGAAGGTCCCATAACTTCCCGTTAACTACTAGGAATTATCTCTCTATAACCACTGTCCCAAAACCCGAACTCAGACTAGCACCAATCTGAAGAACTACCTGAAAAAAATTCAAGTTATCCAGCTACCCAAAACCCGAATTTACTTTCCTGTCAAGAAAAAAATTCGATTAGCCATCAATTACTTCTAAGTCATAAACAACCTTACTACAATTATCATCTATACTAACTGGAACCTGTGGAAAAAAACTTATAGCTGGATCAGTCTTAATATAGCTCAAGTCTAGGGAATATTATAAAGAAAATCTATTTTCAGAACTTTCTTCAGAGACAATCTATGAATCTAGAATTGATCCCAACAAAGATGATCCCAAGGACGACGCCACCCACTTTGTCAAGATCACAGAATTGAACGTAACAAAGATGATTCACCGGACGATAGCACCCACTTTGTCACGAAATGGATTTACGACTAGAGACTGTCTACATATAGTGACAAGACAATAGTAAGAAGAAAGACTGAAATGATAGATTCAGACCTCGCCACTTCGGACGTTTAAATTGCTATGGCCTCGAACCACCTCTAACTACCCTATGGGGATAAGTTTCAATTAAGATTCACAAACACCAAGGTACAGACAACATATAGCTACTGTACTAAAGGAAATGATTGATGCCAGCTACAATTTATACAAGTTTATTATACACCTATAAACACCTCATATACATAAAGTGCGAGGATGCACACCTGAAAACAAAATCAAGCACAGTTAAAAATGCATCAACCCCAACCCTTCTCCCACAATTGCAACCTGTATGGAGAAAGAAGGTAAGGTTAACTGAAATGAACTACACTGCACTTGATGTCGCCTACACTCCAGACTAGCTGTTCTAAATTCTAACTCTAACTCTAAGTCCACTGATAGCTGGAACGACGGCGAAGTGACTACACAATCTCTGCACAGACTTCGGTTCTACACAGCCTATCCTGGAATCTCCTGAACACAACTAACTGCACCTCTAAACTTCAGCAGCTGTCCTCTGCTATGATTCACCAAAACTAACAGTTCTGCCTATCTGTGCTGACTTCATTACAGAGAATGTTTACCCTCTCTCTCTCCACTAACTCTGGAATTGATGACTGAGGTTTAACAGAACCCCACTGGATTCTGGACTGGAACTGTAGCGGACTTCTACCACTCTGAAATTACCTGCCCGAGTACCTATAACTGGGCCGTCGGCTTTATTATGGCCGTGAAGAAGCGAACATAAAATTACCACAACGCGGGCAGCATGCCAAATCTGCGTGTGTAACCGAATGAGCGTCAGAGCTCAGGATTTATCCACAAAAAAATCCTATTCGCTGGAAAATGTCTTCCCCTGGCTGGGAAAACGTATTTTCTTCCTCTCCTTCCACCACTGGCAATTCATGCGAGACTTTGGATGTCTGCGAACGCCACCATTGTGCCGTGGGAGAGATTTTGAGGTATCAAAAATTCTGCTCTTCCCCACAAAAAGCCGGCACCTGCAAATCTCGAATGTCCAACTGAAGGCAATCGACAATATGCTTCTGGCACCCGGCTTTGGCAATTTTTCATTAAAAGAGCAAGATGCTATGAAATATAGGCCTTTTATAATCAAGACCCCCACTCGCCGACTTCATGACGTCATATGCGCGGCGTGGTTCTAAAGCCAATCGGAGCTCTGCATTTCAACTGCAGTTATCTCTCAGCCAATCAGAACCTTAGATCTTTCTGATGCAACCAGTTTCTGCTAGACAAAGAACCGGGAATTGGTCCTAGCCCTATACTGCGGAAATGAAGCAAACATGGCCGCAAATAATTTAACTCCCGAAAAATGCGTATATGGCCACGCAATATCTTTAAAAAAAGGACACTGGTGCAAATCCTGATCTAGCCTCTATAATCTTAATCTAGAATAATACTTTCTAATTCCCTACACCCCCATTCTAAACACATAGATCAAACTCCATCGTGATCTCATCTTGAAAAAACGTAAATAATAGAAGGAGAAGAAACATGGAGAAGGATTACCTATAATCCCTCCTAGAAATAGTGTATATAATGCAAAGAGAAAGACATGGGGCCTTCTGAAAAAATAAATTACAGTATAGTATCACAGTAACACATGGGTGCTTTCGCAGAAAGTAGACCTAAAAATTTTTCATTTCAAAGCATGTGACAATAGTCGCACGATTCAAATTGATTAATTTTTTTGTTGTAAATATTTCAACAATCCCAAAGTTTGAGAGTCAGTAGCACAGATGTTGTAAAGGTGGAGTGTCATGGTAAGTTGGCTGTTCTGCTATGGCTAATGTAATTTTTTTCCCTTTTTAACAGAGGTCGGGACCCTAGAGGAATAGCAATGAGTTCACGAAAGTACTTAAGTGAATACTAAAAACGCAAACTCAAGGAAAAGCGATCTGACGAAATCTCTAAATGTCAAAAACTAACAAACTATTTGGCAATGTCAAGTTTGTCAACACCTACAGTTAAAACAAGCCAAGCCATTAAAGCCAGTGATAGTGCACAAACTGTGGGAGCTTTTTCTAGCAATATTCAACCCACTGTTGACGCTTTTGATACAGATGACGATCACAGTGGTCAACATGAAACTACCGCATAACAAGCAGAGACTGAGCAGAAACATGAAACAGGAAGCAAAGTCAGTGATTCAAAGAATACAGTGACCTCGAAAACTGGCCCATAACAGTTGATAATGATTTCATACAGAATTGTTTAATGCAAGACATAGGTTTTTTTTTCAAAATAAAAAAACCAGATGATGTATATACCGAATCAAGCAGGGTTTACAAGGAGCAAAACAGAAGTTTCTCAATCAAATATTTTGAAAAAAGATTGAAAAATGGCCAGACTATGATGAGATCCTGGTTAGTTTACTCAAAGAGCAAAGGCTAAATATACTGTTTAGTTTGCAAACTCTTTTCTAAATGCCAAACATCACTTACAACAGGTGGGTTTTCTGACTTGATGAATGTACTCAGAACTCTGGAGAATCATGAAGACAGCATGGAACATAAGAAGACGATGTTGTGTTGGATAACAAGAAAGTCAAATAAAAATACTGTGGATCAGCAACTTGAAGAACAGATGACAAAAACCATACAGTACTATTTTGAAGTACTGAAAAAGAGTTGTAGCTGTTTTAAAGTTTTTAAGTGAGAGTTTTGGCATTTAGAGGTCATGAGGAGAAGTGGGGCTCACCAATTAATGGAAACACCACTCATTAATTGTTGGCGTAGAGCCTGACCTGACACATGTTGACCAGCTGGTAATTTTGGTTCGATACTGCTATACTGGAAAACCCTGTGAGAGATTTTTACCAATAGAAAACCATTCATCCACGACCTTGTTCAACAAAATACAACACGTCCTGGATGAACAGACTTTCACTTGAAAATATCCGTGCTCAGTCCTACGATAATGCATCTAACATGAAGGGCTCGGAGAAGGGGCTGCAAGCACTCTTTAAAAACATTAACAGATACGCAGACTATGTACCATGTGCAGCCCATTCACTTAACCTTGTTGGAGAAAAGGCAGTGTCTACAGTACCTGAAGTTGTTGACTATTTTGGCATTTTGCAGGAGCTGTATGTTTTCTTTTCTGGATCTCCACGAAGATGGGGGATTTTAAACACACAGGGCAATCAACATTTTTCTCTAAAGTGCTTAAGTGTAACTAGATGGTCTGCACACTATGAAGCAGTCCGGGCAATTAAAAATGGATATATGGGTATTTTACAAACTCTCATACATATCTTTGAAGACTCAGAAGAGAAGCCTGAATGTAAACGAGATGCAAAGAATTTATACAACAAGTTGGTACAGCTGGAATATGCTATTTTAACAGTCATTTGGGAAGAAGTGCTGGAGCGTTTCAACAAAACAAGTAAGAAACTCCAAACCCCTGGTTTTGATGTATTTGAAGGTTATCTTCTGCTTTCATCTTTACTTTCGTTTGTTAAAGAAAGAGAAAATTCAGCTGATAGGATTGCACACTATGAATTAGAAGCAAAAGGTTTGTGTGAAGATATCACTTCAAGTTATTCTGATGCTTCCAAATGCATTGTTACAAGGAAATTTTCAGATGGAACAAGTGGTATTGCTTCTTTGAGAGGAGCTGACAAATTTAGGATAGAAGTTCTATATCAACTCTATGACTGCTTGATAATCCAGTTACGCAAGAAGATTGACCCATGTGAGCAGATTGCGAAAAGGTTCAAGTTCCTCTCAGAATTGGTGAACAATTCTGAAATTGATGAGGACAGTATTAAACTAATAATATCATATTACAAAGATGATATTGACCACAAATTAGTACACGAGTGTTATCAGTTCAAAGAATATTTGTACCTTAGGAAATCCCAGAACACAGAAGAAAACACGCCATCTAAAATGCAATGCGCAGAAGTTCTTCAGCTTATTTGTGAGCAACACCTAATTGAAGTGTTCCCCAATGTTACTACTGCGCTTAAGCTGTACTTGAAAATGCCCATCACAAGATGTGAAGCAGAAAGGAATTTTTCAAAGCTATCCTTTATAAAAAAACAAATTTCGGTCTACCATGACTGAAGAGCGCTTAAATTCTTTATGCATATTGTTTCTAGAAAATGACATTGCAAGAAAGCTCTCATATGACAAAACTGTCTGTGAATATGTTACTAGAAAAAACAGAAATAAGAGTATTTTGTAAAATATGCTTCATGTAGTATGTTCTGGTAAGTTTAACTTTTCCTTCTGAGCACAAATTTCTTAAGGACACACCTTGTCAGCCTTGTTTTTTAACAAATGTATTAAAATATTTTATATTTTCCTCATTGCTAATTTTCTTATCTTATAATTTTCTTGGTATGTCTTCTACGAACTAATTCTGAATGATGGAGGCATCATTAAAATAGTTAAGATTTAAAAAATCACATATACCAAGGTGGATAGTGATTTAGTTTATGATCAGAACATAAGCCTTCCAAGCAAATGTTCTGCATTCAACTCCCAGCTGAGTTGTTTCTTTTTTGAAAATTCATTCATTTGTCTTCAGTTTTTATATGTGTGTTGTTGTGGATCTACTATAAAGCTAGAACTTCAGGTCCTCCAAGTCCATTTATCTCTATAATACATTTCTTTCCCATCCTCACATTTTTTTTTGGTTTTTTTAATAAAAGGGGCCCCTCCAAGAGTTCAAGCTTCAGGGCTCCCAAAATGTAGATTTGCCACTGGTTGCACATCACCCTCATTTTGTTCTCACTGAAGTGGTAATGCGTCAAGTGTCATCTCAGTTGTGTAGTCTTTCCATTTGTCAAAGGTTATATTTTTCTTTACATTTGAGGAGTCTGTTTTGCATTGATACTTGTATTAGTGTGACGTCGTTAATATTGATTACTTGACTTTGAGTTTAATTAAATATTGTCCACTTCCATCTGTGGTTGTCTAGGGTTGATCTTTTATTAAATCATATCAATCATAACATGATCACTGTTCATTCGACTTTCATACTTGTACAACTTCTCATCAATCCGAACTCCATAAAATGAGTAATCTTGTACAATTTAATTTAACATTATACATTTTTACCAACACCATCAAAATACAAAAGTTCAAGTGTTCATGTGTTCAAACTACATATTCTTTTCCATGCACTCAGGCATTGTCATATTCACTGGCACATCAGGCTTTATTTAGAAAAAATTTATTTCTTTAAACATTGGCTAGCACAGCTATTTGCCTCAAAAGGGCTGACACAAGAAGAATAGGTACACAGGCCTTGAACACCTCGTATAAACACACTTCACCGTTACAATGACAGGAACATAACCGCTTACCATGAAGGGGCAATAAGACTCCTAGTGGACACAGCCACTCATTCTCCAAGAACACAGCTGATGACACCATAGGGAGTTTTTTGTTTTATTTCGTACGCCCGCTAATACTCGAGGCGAAATCTCAGGTTATTATTAATGTCTAACCTGACATTGATTTTATGTGAGTATCTCTTTTCTTGTACAGAGACAGGTGTCCCTCGCCATTCAGGCAGATACTTGCCAATTTCGGAGGTACCCATTAGAGCTGGGTCGGCTCAGGAGCCGCCAATCCCTGGTCAACGACACTTCTCAAATGTTCTCGCCAGGTCTCGAGTTAATCCAGTCCAAATCCCGGTTGACAAAAAATCCTCAAATGCCGTCGCCCGGGTTTGATCCTGAATCACCCGGTCGCCAGAGCGGTGTGGTAACCACTACTCTAGCGCGGCTCCTACCATAGGGAGTGAAAAGGAAAATGATTATCAGAGAGTTCACAACTTTGGTTCCTTGATGACAATCAGTACGTAGTTATCACTCCAATCAATGTGGTCTACAAAAGATTTATGCTGGTATTCAGATAGTTGTGTGAAATTTAAATGCACAGTGCATTATGAAATTATAATCCCTATTGTTTGAAGTAACAAGAAGAGATATGGTCCACAACCAGATGATACGTCAAGGCTTAAAAACCCAACCCCTGCAGATCCAAGTAGAACAGTCCCAATTAAGATGGTTTGGCCATGTCTACAGAATGGGAGAAGATCGGCAACCATGGCAGGTATGGGAGGCTAAGAGCCAGGGATCCAGACCTCCAGGGTGACCCAGAGTCCGCTGGGAGGACAACATTAGACAACCTCTGAAGGACCGAGGACTAGAATGGAACCAGGCCAGGAGAAAAACAGCCAATAGGATATTATGGCACTTTCTCTTCCAAACCTCTAATACCTCATGGTAGAAGAGGAACGACTAAGTAAGAAAGTAAGAATCCCTATTCTAATCATGACTTCTGCAAAACACTATGGATCAAAGTAACAACTTTTGAAAATCTACATGCACCACTACAAGGCACTGTCGGCACCAGTGTCGCTGCCAGCAAAAAGAGCTAAGTAATTGGACCACTATGTACATTAAAAAAATGATTTTTCATACTGAGATGCCTAGTCTTGTATATAGTAATAGTGTATTTTTATGTTCAGCATATAACTTGCACACATGTCCATGGATTTTCCCATATTTGTTTCAACTCTGCTGACTAAACTTGTAATAAATGGCAGACACATACGTCTGCATTTACAAGAAAAGTACTTCCCAGTTTCTGTATATATTAACAAATAAAATGGTATTGAATCAGTTTTACAAATTAACAGTACACAGGAAACACAGGACGTTTCGGGTTTCACCCTTCGTCAGCCAGTTACAAATAGGCAACAAAGACAAGATTCAATACCGTCTTATTTGTTAATATATATATTTATTTCCTTACCAGTTTTACAGCAGCCCCCTTATTTATTTCCCAGTTTCCGACATTTAAAAAAACAAAACAAAAATTGTGCCTAGTCGGTAATATTAGGGCGCATGAACAAGTATAAAAGACCTTTTGGTCTGATAACATTAAAATTTAATACAATTTTGTTTAGCTACCATTCAGAAATATTTTGATAGGCAAACTTTAATTCTCGCTGTATAGTTATTGCATACTTGTGCAACAGCTCAAGATTTTTCTTGCAGTTTTTTGTGTGTTTATTTACCACAGCAGAATCTTATGTCATAATGTCAAGGTGAAGGTTAAGGTAGTCCCATAGCAGATAATGCTGTAGGGGTTCGAGATTTCACTTTTTTCAGATTTAAAAAAAACTGTCATTTGATGAAACACAATCACATTAAAAAACCAACAGAAATAAATCTACTTTCATGCTTTAATATGACTGTTTCAAATAATGTGTTTCAAACATTATCCAAGAGTCAGTTTTAAAACATTATATTATTCCTAATTCATGCCTTGATGTATCAGAAGACTGTATAAGTGCCTTTTCTTTATTTACACTTGATCTACTTCCCTTCTACCTTGCATGAAATTATGTTGAAAACCAATTACCTGAATCTTTCTGGAACTTTCCAGAACTGATTCAGTCCCAGCTGGAGTAGTTTTTCATATTGTTTTACTAATCATTGCAGCAGTTTCAGATGTTATTTACCATCTTGTAGTTTTCATTCCTTATCAGTCTCAGTTGTTTGATTTTGATTAGACTGTTCTTGTGATTGCTGAGGTGGGGAAGGAACTGCTGACTCATAATGAAAATTCTTGTTGGAAACACTGGTTCCGAGGAATGATGAATTGGCATTCAGTGATGACCGAGAATTTCTGGTACCTGTTTCATGACCTGGTCATAACATAAAAGATCATATGAGATCTTACTGTGACAAATAACTGACTAATTAGAAAAAATAAATTTAAAAAACTGGCTAACTCAAGTCAATTAAATGTTCGCTGTTTGTGAATAAGAAACATGAAATACAGTACACATTTGATATTCATTCTTTACAGGTTCCTTAAAAATGCTGCAGTTACTGAACAAGTTGTAACTATAGGTAGTTCCACAAAGCTGTATTAAAGCAATATACAATGAACTGTCAGTGTATTCCACAAGGATAAATCAGCTTCTAATCTACATTATGAGAAATGCAGAGCTGTGGGTCATTGGAAGAATTAATCTTAGTCGTGCTTAAGAAACAAAAATGGAAGAATTTGTTAAACTAGAATATAAAGCAAAAACCAAAAAACTGGAATGGAGTTAATATTAAATAAAGTGGTTAATATACTGGTTTGTGTCCTGTGGCTGACAAAAGGTATATCGCGATATGTTCCTTGTTTTTACTGTATCGTTCATTTTTAAAACCGGTTCCATACCAGTTTATATTTGTTTGCTTTAAGAAATAAGAAGCTGACTGCAACTTAGCTCTCTTTTTCCTGTGTAGAACGTTCATGCCCTTAATGCAGGGTGCCTCAGCCAGGGTTCCGCAAGAGATCATGATTAAACTTGAATTAGAGTTGACACCCTTTGTGTGGAGGGAGAATCAGGCAAAAGGAGAAGGCTAATAATTGGCCAAAATAAATGGATCCACTGAAAAAAATCATTTTGTACTCAAAAGAGCATTGATAATTATTATTGGACCAGCTGTAAGTACCCGGCGTTGCCCAAATTTTCTAATAACGCTTTATGAAACTTACATACATAAGTTACACACATGAAAGTTACATAAGTTATAATTAATATAGTTGACTACATCATGTCATATTTACCTATCATTATTTTCTACATTTATTATTGCAACATTATTTCAGTGCTTTTTGATAAACAATATTCTTGGTGTTGCCACCTGGGGCAAAAATGAATAAATTTCTTGGTGTGCCCACCCTGGAGATAGCAACATATAGCTGTCCATGTGAAAAGCATGGATTTTCTAAGTTAATACCTGCTACCTTGTTTATTGTCGTTGCAAATGCAAGATGTACAGGATATTGCAGTCGCTTGAAATCAAAAGGCATGTCAGTTGGGATTAGAGGAATGCATGGAATGAATGCTTCTTCTCCCCTGGCATAACCTGTTAATAGTGTTGCTTCAATCACATTTGGCATGAGGTTCTTAACACATAATCTGGTTCCATTACACAATTTAGGCGGATCAAGATTACTTACTTACTTAGTCGTTCCCCTTCTACCATGAGGTGTAGAGGTTTGGAAGAGAGAGCGCCAGACTATCTTATCGGCTGTCTTCCTCCTGGCCTGGTTCCATTCTAGTCCTCGGTCCTTCAAAGATTGTCTAATGTTGTCCTCCCAGTGGACTCTGGGTCGCCCTGGGGGTCTGGATCCCTGGCTCTTTGTTTCCCATGCTTGTCGTGGTAGCTGATCTTCTCCCATTCTGCAGACATGGCCAAACCATCTTAGTTGGGACTGTTCTACTTGGGTCTGCAGGGGGTGGGATTTTAGGCCTTGAAGTATCATCTGGCTGCGGACCATGTCTCTTCTTGTTACTTCAACCACCTTCTTTAGATACCTCATTTCTGAGGTTTGGATCTGGCTTTTGTGGGTTGTAGTCATTGCCCATGACTCACATCCATATGTCAAGACTGGGACATAGGTGGAGCGGTATACAGCCATCTTTGTTTTCTTACCAACCTCTCTCTTGCTGAGGAATCCTCGATTTATGGCCTGAAAAAGTCTCCCAGCTGCTGCTTTTCTGATGTCTTCTTTCTTCTCGTGATATCACCATGGATTTTGTTTTAGAACTGCTTATGACCACCCCTCTCTTCTCCAGCTCTTCCTTCCAGACTTGCAGGTTGGATTGGAGATGTGCCTCTGATTTGGAGATGTGCCTCTGATTTCAATCAGAGGATCACGATTTTGCAGCAATATTTTTGGTGCACCGATTTTTAAAATTAAGTTATGCGGTGGCATTCCAGTTGGTTCCAATGAGTTCAGGAACTCAGTCAGATAAAATACAGCCAGCTGGCTGTCTATGACAGTGTCAATTGATTTGTATGTTGTGGCTATGCCCGGCAGCTGATTCTGTATTTGGAGATTGATATTACTAGCGCGGTCATTTTTAGGTGCCAGAATCGCTCGCTCACAAAGCCATTTATGATTTCTAAAGTTGTTGTGAATGTTCGGAAAAATGCTGTTTTGTAATTCTTGAACTGACATGACTACATTGCAAAAATCCGATGGAAATGATATCAGATTAGTTGTTTGATTTGTAGGAAATTTGCCATCACCAAGGCACAACAGTTGGTGAGCAAAGTTTTTTCAGACCAATATGGATTACACGTGAGCATAATAAAGAGGTCAGGATGTCCGAAGGATCTAACGTATGTCATTGCATCTTGCGTATATTCATGCATGTGCATTGGACTGCCTGTAAATGTAGCCGGTAATATAACAATTTGTCCAATGTCTACAACATTTCCATCATTAACCACAGCATCCCGCAAATGAATTTAATTGTCCGCTGTTAGTTTTTTTTCTGGTTTAAACAGATGAATAGAAGACGTTCACTCTCAATACCATGTGAAAGTGAATGAATGCATAAATCTGCTTTTTTCAATCAAAATAAACATACATTCACATGAATTGTGACAAAATTACTTCTATTTAAACAGTCCTTCAATGATTATCACTATCTAATAATTTTGTTTTCAGCAACAACTTAAAGTTTTTACTATAAAATAACTTAAAAATAATTGCAACGGAAAAAAAGACTATCGAGTGAGTCTTGTTTTTACATATGTCAATACAGTTGTTTTACAATTTAAATTCGTTTGACCAAGCATTTTAAAAATGCTGTTAAAAAATAATACTTTAAACCATGTTCGATTTTCATTCAGATTAAACATGCACAGTGGATGTTCATCCTCACAGAACATTCATTGGTTTTAATATATGTATCGATACAGCTCTGATCCAATTTGAACCCGCCTGGCAAGATGAGTGCCATTAAAATTACATAGTTTAAAAAAAAGGAAGTGCTACATACAACTGAATTTTTTTTCTATTTCCTATTAAAGTAAAAGTGTGTAGTTAAACATTTTTAATTATCTTGTAAAATATGCAAATGTATGGTTATTAATAACAAACATAAAATAATAGTTTTAACATCTGTGTTACGTCCCTTGATATTTTTTGGATATCTATTTATTTGATTACGGCCCCTGAGAATTAACTGGCTTGTTTACATTTCATTACGGAAAACTTTAAATACTCATAATTACAATATTAAATTATGAAATAACTACATGGCGTTATCCGGCAGTAATTAAAGAGACTCTCTGCCAAAATTCATTAAGAAATAACAAGGCATGCGGATTTGTATTAAGAACATAGATACATACATTGCCTTTTATTTATATAGATTATTATATTTACAACTTACTGATCATGCTAACGTACCATGAGCTGTAGTTATAATAATTTTTATGCAGGTGTTCCCTGCGACCTGAAAATTATTTCACGGATTCGTCCAGGATAAAAAGGTTGAGAAAGGCTGCCTGGTAGGAAATTCCTATTTGATCCTTCATTGCCTCCAAACATTTGTTTACCAGCTTCAAAATGAGAGAAAAATGTTCCACATAATTTCTAAACATGGGACTATACTTCATTTCTTTATTCTTATTTACTTCACATGAAGTTCACATGAACAAAAACCACTAACAAAACAAAAAAGACAGTTAATGTTAATGACACAATTTTGGTAACAATGAATTGGGAAGCTTCAGATATCAAGGGCCAAAATGTACTCTTGAATTGCACCCGGTTAGCTGTAATTCCAGGAGGCTTAACCAGCCAGCTACAACCTTTTGATGTCTCTATTAATAAACCATTTAAAGGATTCGTGAAGGAGAAATGGAATAGCTGGAGGCAGTCTTCAGGTTTTGAAGTGACACTGATGGGAAGAAGCCTACTATTTTGAAAGTATGTGAATGGGTTACATCTTCATGGGATGCAGTGAAACCGGAGATAGTTGTTTAATCATTTAAGAAATGTGGCATTAGTAATACCCTTGACTATACTGAGGATACCGGCGTGATGCTGACCACATCACCCCTAGTGTGCCGATGGTCAAGAAAATATGGGCCTAACACCATATTCCCAATATGCCTCAATGGGCGTGTAACGTGCTGGATTCATTCATTCATAACCCTCCACTCCCAAAGGAGCATAGGTCTTCAACAAACACATGCCAAGTCCTCCTGTCACGTGCCATCATCTCAAGTTCTTTCCATGTTCTCCTCATCATTTTCACCTCTGTTTCCAACTCTCTTCTCCATGTACTTCTTGGTCTTCCTCTGCCTCTCTTGCCCTGGGGGTTCCAGAACAAGGACTGCCTTGTAATGCTATCAACAGGTTTTCTCAGTGTGTGTCCTATCCATCGCCATCGTCTTCTTCTCATTTCTTGTTCCACTGGCACTTGTCTAGTTCTTGTCATCAGTTCCACGTTGGTAACCTTGTCATACCATTTTAATCCCTCTATTCTACGCAAGCACCCATTTATGAAAGTCTGTAGCTTTTTGGTTGTTGTCTTTGTTGTTCTCCATGTCTCTGAGCCATACAATAGGACTGACTTCACATTTGAGTTGAAGATTCTTATTTTCGTGTTGGATCCTATTTCTCTTGATCTCCATATATTTCCCAATGCAATGAAAGCTCCTCTTGCCTTTTGTATTCTTATTTTGATATCACTGTCTGTCCCTCCAACTTTGTCTATATTACTGCCAAGATATGTGTATGATTCTACATCTTGTATTGGTGTTTCTTCAAGTTCAACCCTGTTATCATTACCTGCATTTATTCGCATTATTTTTGTCTTTTCCCTGTGTATTTTCAGACCCAATTGCTGTGACCTCTCATCAAGTGTTTTCAATTTGTCCTGCATCTGATTACGGCTATGGGACAGAAGAGCCAAGTCATCAGCAAAATCCAGATCATCCAACTGCTTAGTCAGAGTCCACTGGATTCCATTTCTGTTGTGTGTTGCCGATGATCTCATAACCCAATCTATTGCCAGCAAGAAAAGAAATGGAGACAAGAGGCATCCCTGTCGCACTCCTGTTCTTATCCCAAACGGTTCTGTAAGCTGTCCTTCGTGAAGAACTCTGCATGTCATGTCTTCATATGTTTTCTTTATTAATTAATGATCTTCAGGGGAACTCCATAATGCCTCAACAATTTCCAAAGTGATTCTCTGTCTACACTGTCAAATGCCTTTTCGTAGTCCACAAATCCGATGTATAGTGGTGAATTCCATTCCAGACTTTGTTCAACTATTATTCTCAAAGTGGCTATCTGGTCTGTACATGATCTGTTTTGTCGAAAACCTGCTTGTTCATCTCTCAGTTTCTTGTCTATGGACTCTTTTAATCTCTCAAGGATAATCCTGTTTAATACTTTTCCTGGCACTGATAGTAACATTATTCCTCTATAAATTGTGCACTCTTGTAAATTTCCCTTCTTAGGCAACTTAACCAGATATCCTTCCTTCCATTCTGCTGGTATCTCTTCCTTTTCCCAGACTTTACCAAGTAATTTATATAACATCTCTGTAGCCGTGTCGATATCTGCTTTGATGGCTTCTGCTGGAATGCCATCAGGTCCAGACGCTTTTCCATCTCTTAGAAGCTTTATGGCTTTCTTTATTTCTTCCTTCGTTGGTCTTTCACCGTTAATTTGTAGCTCTTCTTCTGCTGGCTGGATGTCCGGCGGGTTTTGTGGAGCTGGTCTATTGAGAAGGTCCCCAAAACATTCTGTCCACCTCTTCATTTGCTCTTGTATATTGCTGAGCAGTTTCCCATTCTTGTCTTTTATGAGGCAACTTGTTTGCTTGTATTTCCCTGTTAGCTTCTTTGTGCTGCTATACAGTTCTCTCATATTTCCTTTGGCTGCAGCATCTTCTGCCTCTCTTGCCAACTCCTCAATATACTTCCTCTTGTCTCTTTTGATACTTCTTTTTACTTCTTTGTTTGCTTCTGTGTACACTTCTTGAGCCTTGTCTTTGGAACTTCTGGTTTTGCTTGTGTTTAACTCTGCTTTCTTGTTTTTTCTGTCTTTTATCTTATTGATGGTTTCTGTTGTTATCCATGCTTTTTGTTGTCTTTCCCTTTTCCCCAGTATTTCTTCACATGTCTCCTTCCATACAGTTTTGACCTGCTGCCAATAGTCTTCTGTATTCTCTACATCTTCCAGCTGTTGGAGCACTTGGAATTTGTTGGATACTGTGACCGCAAATTTGTCTCTTGTTTCTTGATTTCTTAGCTGTCCTACATTATACTGTTGAACGTGCTGGATACTGAGGATAATTTATTGTTTGAAGACAGTGAAGACTCAGTTTCTGATACAGAAGAGATTTCAGGAGATGGTTATCTAGCTCTGAAAATGATGATTTTCTGGGTTTTGAGGATGAAGACAACATATTACTGATGTGAAATAACTTCAGTGTGGCAGCTCATACACATTTATAAAATCAGCTTATAAAAGTGTATTTAAAGAACAAAATTGGTTGATCAAATATTGAATTTTTTTTGTATGTTTACTATGCCAACTTAAGAAACAAAATTTTATATTTAGTATTTAACTCGTACATACTTTGAATGTTGCAAACATAGCAGAAAGTCATGAAAGCAAAGCAAACAATAAACAAAGATTGTTTCATTTGGTGGTCCGGCAGATTGGGTTAGGAAAAACAGACTAATTGTTGGTGTCATGATATACATGATGTGTTTACGTGTGTGTGTGAGTGTAGAATGGTTTAACCTGTTTAGAGTGTATCATTATCATTAAAGTAAGCAAGCTTGAAGTGTCACATGTAAGTTCACTTTTAGAAGCACGTAGCATTACTGAAGTTTATTCAGGGGCGTATATGTGTGAATCGAAGTTTATGGGCGTCTGTGAGAAGCGTGCGGAATGCAGTTAGCATACTTGGTAGAGAGAATACTGAGATGTGACTAGGGTGTCTGTGGCTATCTGTCATCATTGATAGTAATGTCTTGTAGATGTGTGAAAATAGTCTTTGACTTTTGATTATTATACTTTGGATTTGATGTGATAATTCTCGCTTGATGTGTATCTACAAGGCCTTAAAACACAATTGTTTACCAGCGCGTTGTGCCCTTTCCCGCGCTAGGAATTGTATTGAATAGAAGGCACGTCATTTTCCCGCTGAGATCTGCGAAGGGCGTGATGCAAAGCATGAACCAGAGTTGGGGTACTGCACGAAGGGTGGTCACCAACTAAGCAAAGAGGAGACAGTTTGCAGCTGCCCTACAAGACGCCACTAGGCGTGATGGCCACTGACTGCTTTGTCAATCAGAGGCTACGGATCCAAGAAGAAGAATAATAATAATAAACGTTTGTTATAGATGTCTTTATCATTACATGCTACAGTTCATTACCATGTTTGTTAAGTCGAATGTTAACTGTATCTCGAAAACCATAAAATTACAGATTTTATGATCTCTGGTTACTCACACTTTTCAAACTTCATCCCTGTACATTATATGCTCTTGCGCTAGTGGTTTCTTTAGCATTTTGTTGTACATGGTGAGTCTGCTGGAATCGTGCACAACTTCACTTTAAGTTGCCTCACATAATATATGGAAGTCGGAGTCGCTAAGAGGTATGGCATCTGCCTCAAATTCTAGAGATACTGGGTTCAATTCCCAGTATAGGGAATATAATTTATGGATGTTTTTTTTTTCAGAATCAGTGGTCCTAACGGTGTCATACTCCCCACTGGTCTCCTGGGTAGTGAGATCGGATGCCTAGCCTTCTTGGATAACGGCGAAAAAATAGGAGGTCCCGTGTGCAAGTTGCGCATGTTAAAAATCCCACAGCAGTTGAAAATCGTAAAGAGTAGGCCATAAGGCCACTGCACTGGCAAAATTTAAAAATTAGAAACCTACCCACCAAATATGTTTATACAATGTGTGATTCCTTTATATACACACATTGGGATTCTCGCCGGTGCTACGGAGTTTGCGCAGTGTGGTGAGATCCCCCAAGTGTTATCTAAGGGAGGAGATCGGAGCATTGATGGAGTTGTCCGTTAGCAATGAAGATAGTCATTAAAACCAAACCAAACCCATATTATATGCGAGGGAGTTGTGATTATATTTTTTTTATTTCTCTCCCTGGAGGCCTTCCGGAAGCACGTGGGGTAAATGGTTAAGAGTACAAACCATTAGAACAGGGTTTCTTAACCATTTTTGTGCCATGGACCCCTTTGACTGTCTGATAAAGGCTAAAGACCTCTTAGATTGTCTTATGAAGGCTATAGACCCCTTTTATTGTCTGATAAAAGCTATAAACCCCTTTGATTGTCTGATGAAGGCTATAAACCCCTTTGATTGTCTGATGAAGGCTATAGACCTCTCATTGTCTGATGAAGGCTGTAGACCACTTTCATTGTCCGATGAAGGCTATGGACCCCTTTCATTGTCTGATGAAAGCTATGGACCCCTGTCATTCTCAAATGAAAGCTATAGACTTCTTCCATAAAACCTTACATTTTAAACTATGCATGCGGATGCCATAGAATCCATTCATGGCCCACCATGGGGGTCCATGGACTACAGATTAAGAAACCCGTCATTATAAGGAGATTCCACTTGATATCTTGGACTGCATCGCCCTTATTGTAGAGATGGGAAAAAATAAAACATGCCAAAATGTCTTACCCTCATCAGCAATCTGTCTTGGAACCCACTGAAATCTGTAAAGTGACATCATATAACTGAGAAGTAATATCAGTATGTTTGAGAAATAATATTATATCTTGGAAGAAAAACCCCTTTTATCTGATAGGTATTTTCACTACATATGAGAAGTAATGTTTAATTTGCGAAAGAAGTAACGTTATTACAGTTTCGTTATTATTGTGAAATAGCATTTGTATCAAAAGTGCAAAACAAAGTATCTTTCATATTGCTATTAAGAATGTTGGGGAGATATCCTCCATTTTACTTTAGCCTTAATGCACAACTGACTGGCCAGGTCTGTCACAGCTGGATTCCTTCTCATGAAGCATGAAACCAGTCCCCTGTGTGAAATACCATCATCATTTCCTTTGTTGCACCTTATGAAACCACCATTGTAGCTGGTCACCTTGTAGGGGAAGTCTTTGCACCAAGCATTCACATGCTCTTGCTTGGTGGTTTATGTTGGCCATTTGTTTTACATGATGAAGTTGCCAACCTCATATTAGTCACCTTGTATGACTATGCCTGAAGTTGCAGAAGGCTTATTCTTTCTTTGCCTCTTCGGAGACACACCACCAGCAGCCCTCCCCCGTCCCCCCCACCCCCCCACTCCCTTTCCAGGAACTACACAAGGCTCTTGTGTGAAATGTTGCCCATAAATTTAAAAGATAATGTGTCAGTCTTGCAAGGTAGGCAGTCCCATAGCAGATATTGCCATAGGGGAGTGAAGTGTTAGAGACTTCACTATACTAGGTCCATCATCGAGAGGTTTGGTGACCAGTTCCCTTCCTCACTGCCTTTTCCTTTAATAACTCAAGTACAAAGTCAGGTACCAATTTACAGCTGGGTAGACTGAAGCGAGTCGATACTGTGAATTGAACCCGGCAGCTTTGCCATGAGAGACCAGCGCTCTAACCACTCTGTCAATCGGACATTTAAAGAGCTGGGGCTTAAATTCGTATATGTGTAGTCGGATTTATTCTCAAAATATTTCAGTAAACACTTTTCATATATCTTGAATAGTCTGGAAGATTTGTCATCAACAGGCTACGGCAATGATGGTTTTCCCAGGAAGTTACGTTATCCATCATCATCATTTTCCTTTGCACTCCTTATGGAGCATGGAACCACTGCTACAACTGGTCCCCTCACAGGAAGTCTGCACCAAGCATTCACACGCTTCTTCTTCTTCTCCAAATCTGGTTCATACTGTGCATCTCAGCCTCCGCTGTTCTCTGCCAGGTTGTCTTTGGTTTGCCTCTCTTGTGCTGTTTTCTGGGGTCCATTGAGTAGCAGTTCTGGTTCTGGTGTGTCAAGGTCCCTTCTGATGACATGGCCAACCCATTGATCACTGGCAGTCATACGAGCTACAGACTCCGGACGTCCATCCCACAGCAAAGTTTGTTCATTTATTGCCGTTTCTGTAACTTTATTTTTTTTTTTTAACCATAGACAGGGATGTCAAACCTGTGCTTGGCAGAACCTGTCAGGAGTAAAACTCTGGCTGGCACGCAAGCTGCCATACCACTACAAGATATAGACACTACTGATGGAACAGCCCCATATTAGTCACCTTGTATGACAATGCCTGAGTGTACATTAGTCCTTGTATCTTCAAAGGATACATTTAAAGTGCAGTGTACTTAAACTTGTAGATGTATATTTGAGTTTATTCTCCAAATATTTCTTTTTAAACACTTTTCATATATTTTTATTTGTTTAGAAGATTTACCTTCAACAGACTATGGCAATCATAAACTTTCCTGGAAATTCAGTTACATGTTATCCATCATCACCACTTTCCTTAGCCTTCCTTATGGAGCCCCTTCTGCAGTTGGTCCTCTTGCAGGAAGCCTTCACTATGCATTCTAATGCTCCTGCAGCGGTAGTTTCTGTGATGCACCTGCAGCGGTAGTTTCTGTGATGCTCCTGCAGCGGTAGTTTCTGTGCCACCCCCTTGCCAGAGGGTAGTAGTCCTATTCTTTCTTTGTCTCTTCAGAGACACCCCCCCCCCCCCAAGACTGCACAAGGCATGTTCTCATCTGTCTATGTTTATTTATGTATATCTTTCCTTCATTGTTCCAAATCAGTACAAGGTGTTCAAGATGCAACATCTTTCTGCTTTTGTCTCTAAAACACAAATTTATTTGCTATTGTATTTAACACGAGTTCTTGGTGTTTCCTCTAATAACTGGAAGCTTAAAAAACATGTTTTTTTGTACCTGGTTGTATTTACCTGTATTCATGAAGTGCATCATGGTCTTGTTCTGGCTGTGTTATCCTTATGATAAAAAGAGAGGAATGTTCATGATTATCTTATTTTTAAAATATTCACATAAGAACAGTAATCCCCAGTTGTTTAAAAATAACAATTAAAATACATAAACAGTTGCATCTTCACAATATGCTAATTAAAGCTAAAAGAATTATTAAGTATTGTTATCTTGCAAGTTAAAACCAGAAGCATTATTTGGCATTGTTATTTGAGCAGTATCACAGTAAAAGGGACCTACACATGAAGAGAGCCATTTGAAATGCAGACTGGTGTGTGGTGGGGTATCGTGTTATTTCTCTTCTTGCTGGTTACTGACTGGATTATGAAAGCAACGATACCAGTCAATGGAAATGGGGTTTGGTAGCCTCTGGCAAAACAGACTGATATGAATTTTGTCGACAGCTTGGTTTTTCTGTTCCATGGCCATAGTACACTAACGATGGCTGGATTGCTTTCGGAGATAAATCGCTGCAGGGTGTGGAGTCCTACATGTGTTTTGATGGTAATCCATATAAAGCTGGAGCAACAGATAATGATGTCAAAATGGGAATTCAAAGGGCGAGATTGGCTTTCATTGCATTGAGAAATGTATGGAAAACAAAATAAATCAAGCTCAACAAGGAAGTGGAAATCTTCTGCTCGGGTTTCAAGTCAGTCCTGTTGTGTGACTGTGGAGTGTGGAGATTTACAAAAGTGACAACAAGAATGATACAGACTTTCATAGATGGATGCTTGCGCAAAGTCGAAAAACTGAAGATGTGAGACAGGACCACGAGTGTGGAACTGGTGGAAAGGGCTAGACAAGTGCCAGTGGGACAAGATGTGAGGAGAGGATGCTGGAGTTGGACTGGACACACACTGGAAGAGCCAAAGAATAGCATTACAGGGCAGTTCCTGCTTGGGATTCCTCCAGGTGAAGAAGATAGAGGGAGACCAGAGGACACATGATGAGGTGAACTAGAGACAGACATGAATCAGATGGGGAAGCCATGAACAAATGGCACAGAACAAGAAAGCTGGGATTGTATTTGTTGAGGGTATATGCTCCACAGGGAGCTGAAAGGCAATAGCGATGATGATGATGACAAGAGAAGTTACACAAGCCATAGATGTATGCCCAATTAGCAATATCTGGAAATTAGAGAAAACTTACCACGAATCTTCAACACAGATGTCATTGTGGCATTTCCCTAGGAATCACAGAGACACACAACAAAAACAACAGTTACTGAACATTCAGCCCTTTCATATCATGTTAATGGATACCTGAGAAACATGGGTAAATTAAAAATGGTGAAAAAAGTTTTTAAGTAGCACAGGGTGAAGTATTAGAAAAGAGCAAATTGAGTATAAGGTACAATAGAAATGGTAATGGCAAGGACATATTTTAAATATCACAAGATAATCCTTAATACAATGATGGAGAAATAAGATGATTGTCTTGTAGTACATGGAAGCGGAATCCAGAAAAAAAAGTGCCTGTAGTATCATTTTATGGAAAGGAAGATAAAGAAATTTGTCTCCAAGGCAAGATCCACTGGACAGCTTCAACAATTTATACTAAGGTCAGACCTATCCTTCATTTTTTTTATAAATGGAGAAGCTGTAGAAGAATTAATTTTTTTAAGCATTATTCTAACATAAATCTTGATAATTCTATAAGATGGCACGTGTTTAATCAGTAGTTTAATAGAAAATGTCATAATTTTAATGTTATGCCACAAATAAGAATCACACTGTGTTAATACAGCAAGAAAAATAATCTGTATTATGTAGAAATTTCTAATTCATTATGCTTTAACATATAGTCACTTAGAATGGTCCATCTTACCTTAGGACTTTTCTGGCTTTCCACAGTTGACAACTTAAGATTAAGATAACTGTGATGGAACATGCAGTCAGCCCTGTCAGAACATAAATGGCTAGACTTCTGCTTTCATCAGCACCATCTGCTGAAGGAGAATGCTGCAACAGTGGAAACTGAATTATGGTTTCATTGGGTGATTTAGTAAACATCACATGCACAACTGCCATAGCAGTGTTGGCTGGTGAACCACTGTCTGAGACAGTAACATAAAAGGTCATGTGGTCCTCAGGAGGCATCAGTCCAGTGGAGATAATCCAACCATCTCTGGAATTGATGAAATAGTGGTATGTGTCATTCAGTGAAGATCTAGTGAGACTAAAGACCAGTGCACTGTTCTTGCCAGAGTCAAGGTCACTAGCTTGAAGTTGGCCAATTCTGAAATAAATAATAAAAGCAAATCTAGGAATAAAGAGTAGTCTTAGATAAAATCATCCTGATGGTGTGAATTTTAACAAAGAGAAAGCAGTCATTCTGATCATAAGCAGTACTGAATTATTACGATAAGAAATAAACCTATGGATAAAAATTAGCCTTTGATAAAATCATCCTGATGGTGTGAATTTTAACAAAGAGAAAGCAGTCATTCTACTGATAAGCAGTACTGAATTATTACGATAAGAAATAAACCTATGGATAAAAATTAGCCTTTGATAAAATCATCCTGATGGTGTGAATTTTAACAAAGAGAAAGCAGTCATTCTACTGATAAGCAGTACTGAATTATTACGATAAGAAATAAACCTACAGATAAAAATTAGCCTTTGATAAAATCATCCTGATGGTGTGAATTTTAACAAAGAGAAAGCAGTCATTCTACTGATAAGCAGTACTGAATTATTACGATAAGAAATAAACCTACAGATAAAAATTAGCCTTTGATAAAAATCATCCTGATGGTGTGAATTTTAACAAAGAGAAAGCAGTCATTCTGATCATAAGCAGTACTGAATTATTACGATAAGAAATAAACCTACAGATAAAAATTAACCTTTGATAAAAATCATCCTGATGGTGTGAATTTTAACAAAGAGAAAGGAGTCATTCTGATCATAAGCAGTACTGAATTATTATGATAAGAAATAAACCTACAAATAAAAATTAGCCTTTGATAAAAATCATCCTGATGGTGTGAATTTTAACAAAGAGAAAGCAGTCATTCTGATCATAAGCAGTACTGAATTATTACGATAAGAAATAAACCTACAGATAAAAATTAGCCTTCGATAAAAATCATCCTGATGGTGTGAATTTTAACAAAGAGAAAGCAGTCATTCTGATGATAAGCAGTACTGAACTATTACGATAAGAAATAAACCTACGGATAAAAATTAGCCTTCGATAAAAATCATCCTGATGATAAACAATTTTGCAGCTATTGTTATTGTTGATCAGAATCAATGTCATTGCACTCCAGGCAAACCCATAGGTGCTCAGTCTCCCTCAGCAAATGTGGAAGGGTATGAATGCTAATTGTTCCTGTTATGCGCTGGTTATATACATGCTGGATGCATCCTCTGGTACGTTCCATCCCTGCTGGTCTTATGTGTAATGCCAAATTCCAGCAATTTTAGCCTTGATGATTCATCGATTGCAGTGTCATTCTCTAATAGGCGATCATTAATTGCCCTCAGTATCTCTCCCTTATCCATATCCAATATACCTTCTATGGGTGCTTTTGAAGCTAGTCTGTCAGCTCTTTCATTGATGTGCACCCCTGCATGACCAGGACAGTAGATACACAACAGTTCCTGAAGATTTGAGGCTTCTGTGTAGGGTTTCCATTCATGCCAGAGCCATCCACTTTGGACCTTTCAGTGCATGGATTGTGAGTCTAATACAATAATTGCTTTTGTTAATGAAGTTTCAGACAGCCAACTTAAGGCAGCAGTAGCTGCCTCTACCTACATTCTCATACTAGAGGTGGTTATCATGTAAGCCCTGCTATGTTCAGCAATGATTCTGCCCTTTACTCTAGCAGAGAAGCCCTGCCCTGGTTTCTGACCATGGATTACAGATCCATCAGTATACACAATGGCATCATCATCCCCAGCATGATCATTTATAAGCTGATCAATTTCCTCTTATTGGACCAAGTTCTGTACTCTCTAAAAATTAAAATAAATCTATGGATAAAGAGTGACTTGGATCAAGTCAGTTGATGATAAACAGTGTTAAATTATAAAAATGAAAAACGAATTTAGGAATAAAGTGACCTTAGATAAAAATCAACATGCTGATAAACAAATGTTAATTATAAAAATGAGAAGGAATATTTTATGAAATCACAAAAACCAAAGCAGCCATCGTATTTTTAAAAATACATCTTTGTCAGGGCAAAACAAACATTAAACAGAAATGGATACCAAATATTTTTTAAAAATAGATTAATAAACTACACAGTGAATTTAGCTTTTATCAAGAGACAGTAAAAACAAGTGTACAGATGTGACTTTTTAATTTTCTACTCTAAACTTATTCATAAATGTTGGCTTTTCTGAGTTTAATGTTACAAAGTACAACCCATTTTCATAATTTCCCAGCATTGAGAGGTGGGGTGGGCTGCCTTTTCCTTCCCTAACTCAAAACACTGAGATTCATTCATTATCCTCCGCTCCCCAAGGAGCATAGGCCTTCAACAAACACATGCCAAGTCCTCCTGTCACGTGCTATCCTCACAAGTTCTTTCAACATTCTCCTCATTTTCACTTCTGTTTCCAGCTCTCTTCTCCATATGCTTCTTGGTCCATCTCTGCCTCTCTTGCCCTGGGGGTTCCAGAACAAGGACTGCCTTGTAATGCTATCAACAGGTTTCCTCAGTGTGTGTCCTATTCATCGCCGTCGTTATCTTCTCTGAGATAGCAGTGTTTAAATGTTGTTTTTTTCTCCCTTAATCTTTAGAAATAGACTTTACTGTAAGCAGAATCGTACCCCCTGTGGTTCCCAGGAGCGTCTAAAGAGACAAAGAAAGAATAACGGATCCCCTGGCACATTGTATGTGACAATTATTGTGAGGTTGTGCACTAGGCTGACAGCTTTATCATGTAAAACAAATAACTACAGAAACTGTAGGAGATAAAGAAATGTTTTAACAAACACTTAATGGGGCTAACTGCTAAGCTGGTCCCATGCTCCTTAAGGAGCGTTTACTAAAAAGAGAACGAAGAAATTGAATGTTATCTCTTGTTTTTTCTATACATACTGGGGAAATCTGCAATAGAACACCAGTATTAATTAATCGGTCAATATCCTTTAGCTCCCCAAGGAGCATAGGCCGTCAACAAACACATGCCAAGTCTTCCTGTCACGTGACATCCGCTCAAGTTCTTTCCACATCGTCCTCATCATTTTCACTTCCATCTCCAGTTTTCTTCTCTGTGTGTTTTTTGGTCTACCTCTGCCTCACTTTCCCTGGGGATTCCAGAACAAGGACTGCCTTGTAATGCTATCAGCAGGTGTCCTCAATGTGCATCCTATCCATTGCTAGAGTCTTTTTCTCATCTCTTGTTCCTCTGGCACTTGTCTGGTTCTTGTCATCAATTCTACATTGGTGACCTTGTCATACCAATTTAATCTTTCTATTCTATGCAAGCACCGCTTTATGAAAGTCTTACAGCATAAGTAGACCACAACAATTAGTAAGTCGCATTTTACAAATCAACAAGTACATAGCTTACATTATGACCAGCCAGATCTTCGTCAGGAGGTGGAACACACAGGACAACACAAATGGCTAACAAATACTAACGAATCCAACAGTAATAAATCAGCTTATACCCCATCTGCTTACCGCCAGCCAGGAGTGACGTCTGAGGAGATGAAAAATGTTTCTCCATCATTCTCCACAATGGGTGAATTATCATTGATGTCTGTAATTTTGATGATGACTTTTGTCGTTGCATTTAAACCATAAGAATCAATCACCTGGTAATAAATCAATTTAATTATTTAAGAGGACACATCTGTTAATATCATCATCATGGTAGATACAACATTCAAATCATCATTTCCCATTTCATTCCTTGTGGAGTGTGGAACCCGACTGCAGATGGCCTCTTTGCAGGCCAAAAGCCACTTGGCGGAGAACAGTGGAGGTGGAGATTATGCTAAGCATGACTCAGAGCTGGGGCGCCACACAAGGGATGGCTGTCGACCGAGCAAAGTGGAGACAGTTTGTTGCTGCCCTACAAGAGGCATGATGGTTGTTGAGGATTACTGCATGGTTTGTAATCATCTTGGTTTTACTTTGATATGGATGGTTGCACTATGCAGCACCTCACTTCATTAGACTTCAAAAAAATATACGCGTAAATAACTGGCTGACGTTTGTAGGCTAGTAACGAAAACAGTTGATGTGTGGCCTACGTGCCAATAGTGGTGTTTAACTATGTGGTAGATCCACTTATTCTAGAAGTATAACCGTCATATCATCAGGTGTTCATCAGGTGACGTATTCTTTCCAGAACTTTGTCTCCATTACAGCTGCTCTGAAACAAGTTCAGATGTTAAGCCAAAATTATAATGTGTGTTTAAAGACCTATGAGTCTAAATAGATATTAAAGTGTGAATATTCAAACGCGGTATGACACGCGAAGAATTATAGAGATGACGCGATTATGGGCGTAACTACGTTGTGAAAAACAATGATAATGGTAACTGTTCTGGCGTATAAGGCCAAATGTAGATTAATGTTCAGACAGTGGTTCTGAATTGAACAGGTATTAACGAATTAATATGTATATGCCTGACGTGCATAAACGATTCTTTAGATCAATATTCAAGTGATAGATTATGAACACAGCTGATGAAGATGCTGTTGAAAGTTAGAATTATTGCTATAGGTCAAGTAGATGATATGTGAAATTACTGTGAAGTGTATCGTATCCTTTGATGGGAATCAATTGCTACTCCCGTGATCATATTGTGATGTATGATAAAGATGAATAAAAATGTAAAGTCGTCAACTACGATGTTTCATGACAAGTTATTATGAAGTTGTATTCACGGAGTTGCCAAGTTATGTTGATGGCAGAATCAATGAATTATAGTTCGATTATGGTTCAAGATTAACACACAAACACATCGACAAGAATGTCAACCAGAAATGAATGTCAAAAATGGAATACGCAACAATGCCAAGCCTCTGAATACAGGAATAAAACTTTAAAACGCAACCAAAATAATATGAAGAGATTAGAAGATAAACTTACAGGTTTGCGATACAGTGCAATATCGATAGTCAAAGCCAGAAATCTTCCACTAAGCAGAAATATTCCACTAAACAGAAACATTCCACATAATTGACATAATATACCCACAATGCGGGGAAAACGCCTGTAACAATGGTCACTGATTGCTTTGTCAGTCAGCAACCAAGGACCAGAGAAGAAGAAAGTGCTTATGCAGCAGTGGTTTCCATAGCAATTTGTTTAACATGATGAGGTTACCAGCACCATGCACAACCTTAAATAAGTTGCCCTTTTGTAATATCCTTGAGGAAGCAGGGGTTAATTTCTTTCGTTGTCTCCTAAGAGACCCCCAGGATCTACATGGGGCACAACTTCAAATGAGTCACCTCTTACAACATACCTGAGGAAACAATAATCCTATACTTTTGTTTTCTCTCGGAGACACCCGGGAAACCATATGGGGCAAACATTAAAACTCATTCTAACCCGTGAGCCGTATGGTGCGCCAGACTGGCCTTTACTTTTACCCATTGGCGCATCCTGCGCCAGCGTGATATATATCACATTGGAGCAGAAAATTATACAATATCTGGCGATAAGCCAGTTTTAAATCATTTCAATACATCCAGCACACATGTGTGAGCGTTTGTGAGTGAAAAAAAAATTCTGAAGCTGAAATGTGTGCTTTACACCTGTTGCTAGAGTTGCTATAGATCTAGCCGCAGGCCGCGTGGTACACCCAGTTTATAAGATTCCGAAATTGAACAAAAAATTAGAAAATAAGTAGCCATAGAGTGTTCATATCATGTAAACACTTCCTGTGGACAATGTATTTTGAACTGGTAGCAAAATAATTATATTGGTGTTTAGTTTTTGCATACTTTTATCAATTAATGACGTCATGGGGTTGTTTGTTTACATGCAACGTAATCACATACAAAACACTCATAAACTATTAACGAATCAACCTCAATATATAATTTCTAAATGAATTTTAGCGATATCGATAGCAATAATAACCTAAATTCGATTCCGATAAAGACGTTGAACAAATGTGATATTTTTAAGTAATTAATTTGCATGTGACAGGAATGTGTAAATGAGATTCCAGTTCAGCAATATGTGACTTCACGCAAACAAATTTATATAAATTAAAATTTTCATTAGTTTTTTTTATCAAGCTTCTAGAATTAGTTGTCAACTGGATATACATTTCAATTCCTGGTGTTTTAATACCAAGGGATTAAGTAGAGCAGAAATATTTATGTGTATTTGCATAATTTTAATTAATTTTTTGTTTTGATTTTCTATTGTTTCTACACTTCACAAGACATAACATACAATTATAACATCAGAAAAGAACTCAACATTGTTTCAAAACATTCTGCAGCCAATTTCCTAAAGTTTGATGCATAATATATATATATCTACTAAATTAACATCTATGTCTAATGCCTGTTTTTAAAACATCAATTATAGACAAAAAATGTCTGCATTTTGGGCCCTGGGTAAAACTTAAAAAATGCCTGGGTTAGAATGAGTTAATATAGACACAGTATATTCGCTTTGATAACTCATAAACACAGCCTGGATTACAGATGACTTTAAAAGCCTTGCACAAAAATGAAGAATCTGAAAGTTATAAATATAACAAAACTAAAAAACTGATTGGTCCGCCATGTTACCCCATGTAGCCAGACTGGCTATTCATATTTACATTACAGCTAGTCTTAACATAACTCCAACCCTGTTTTAAGCTTTGTCAAACAGCTAGCCTTATCAAAATTAATAACGCCTGACAAACACTGAAGCTGTTTTCAAAATAGAACTCCAACTTGAAGCAAAAGGCAACATTTTTTTTAGCCAACATGGCAGCTTTTAGTCTACTGTCCCCTACTTAAACCAACTAATCTTAAGCACATCTTGGCTGGACTGTCTCTGAGAGTCACCTCTATACATCACCAGGAAATCATCAACATAAAATCTACATGGAAAGAGAAAAATAAGTCACTTAACACATGTAAGCAAAATCTTCTGGAAAGCAGGAATCACTTTAGCAAAAGAATAATAACAACTGTTATTGAGCCAGTTCTATAAAAATCACCAAGTGAATGTCAGATATGCCCAAAATAAGACATACTTAATAAAATCCTACCATAAGCAAACAGGTCAAATTGTTATGATTATCCTCAATATCAATGTCATAACCATCCATGACTCCTATCTCCCCAGTAAGAGTATTTAGAAAGATGTTGTCTTCACCAAAGCCCCCTGTGATCAAAAAGGTCAATCTGTCAGTTGGGTCAGGGTCAAGGATGGGCCATGTGTCTTGGGTTGTAATGGACTGTCCCACCTGTAAAATTATTTTATATATACAGCTCATTAGAAAATCAATATTTTCTGCTATTTCGGCACGGTTTTAATATCATGCCTCATATTTTTATTCACTATCCTTAACCTTCAGTACCCTACGAAGCATAGGCTTTCAAAAAATTCATGCTTTGCCTTCCCTTCCTGTATCATTTGTTAAAAATCTTTCATGTCTGTCTCCAGTTCCTTTCTGCGTGTGTATTTCAGCTTCCCTCTACCTCTCTAACCCTGAGGATTCCAGAACAATGGCTGCCTTGTAATGCAATCATTGCATTTCCTCAGTGTGTGTCCTATCCAGCACCAGCATCATTTTCTCACATATTGCTCCACTGGCACTTGTCATCATCTTCTTTCTGTGGTCCTTGGCTGCTGACTGACAAAGCAATCAAGGACCATCATGCCTGGTGGCATCTTGTAGGGCAGCAACAAACTGTCTCCACTTTAATCAGTCGGTAGTCATCTTTCATGTGGTGCTTCTGCTCTGGTTCATGCTTTCCATCTCTGCCTCCACACTTCTCTGCCTGGTAGATTTTGGCCAGCCTTGTTTTCATATACTACTACAACTCTGTGAAGACACATTCAGTTTTGTTGGTTTTACCAATCACTTATCACAACTGCTGTCTTTTTAATCATAGCAGCCTACAACCACTACTGCCGTTCAAGTGTCCAGTACCCTCACCTCTGAGCACACTGTTTTCTACAGCACCACCATTACTCCCTGAGTCACCACTAACAATCACTATAATACGAGAATCGGCAACAGGTCAATGCGTGATCTACCGGTAGATCACAGGGGATGGGTTGGTAGATCTTTTAGTGGAAGGAAGGGAAAAAAAAGAAAGAATCTTTGAGCTAGGAAAATTTCACGCTAGCTCTCTCCTGTTGCCATTTTAAAATGCTGTATCCCCAGGATTAAAGGTACTTTTCAGTGTTCCTAGTGAAAAGTCACGTCTGGCAGAGATTAAAGTTACATATAGTCTGTATATGTTCCAAACTCTGAATGAATAACCAAACACTCAGAAATCTGAAAACAGACATGATTTTATCAAGGTAGATCTTCAGAGAGCACAATGTTTCTAAAGTAGATCCTCGTGGCTCCTGAGTTGCCTACTGCTACTATAATACAACCCTGTTATATCCGTCATCACTTTTCTTTGGATAACGACAATTATCAGCACAATTATTCATCGTCTCCTACCTGTGTCTCATTGATGTTGAATCTGTACTCATGTCTTGGAAATCTGGGTGGATCATTGACTCCAACGATGGTAATATTCAGTATGCCAGGTTTTGATACTTCTTCACCATCAAAAGCTGTTATAATTAGTGAGATGTGAAGACTACGCCCCTGAGATAATGGGGAACATGCCATGAATCTGACTTCGCCACCTATTTGTGAATGAAAAAAAGGTAATCATTATTTAGCAAGACTTCTCACAGAATTTCCACTTCTCTGAAGGTCATTATCATCATAACTACCCTTATGCTCCCCAAGGAGCATAAACCTTCTTCTTCTTCATCGTTCGTCCTGAAAAGGACGTTGGTTGCGTTGTGTCGCCGTTTACAGCAAAGCTGCGATATCTGCGCTTTTCAGCCCGACACATCTGACTTCAGCATGGCATTTTTTAGGACCAGGTTTGCCTTCCCACTTCGATCCCTACTCTCTCAGCCAGACTGCAGTGACGCAGCCTGTTTCCAGGACCACCACTTGCAGGTGGAGTAGGGTCTTGGTCAGCTCTGGTTCGCTGACCCTGACACAAGCAGTCAGCTATGGGTCACTGACTGCATTACACTTTTGACGCATCTTAGGTCCCACATAAGCCTTCAACTAATGTATTCTAAGTCTTCATATCATGTGACATTAGGTCAAGGTCTTTCCATGTCTTCCTCAGCCCTTTCATTACTGTCTCCAACTATCTCTCTTACCGTGAGGATTCTAGAACAATGACTGACAGGCTTCTTCAGTGTGTGTCCTATCTTATTGCCAGTGTCATCTTCTGATCTCGTTTCACTGGCGCTTGCCCGGTTATTGTCATGAGTTCCATATTGGTGATTTTGTAATATTTTAATCCTTCTATATCTACACAAACACTTGTTATGAAAGTCTGTAACTTCTTATTAGTTGTTTTTTTTTTTTTTTTTTTTCAGAGCAATACATTCACTAACGTGGCTTGTCCATTTTTTTGTTGATGGTTTTATGGCTTCAAGTTTCTACAGGCTGGGGTAGCCTGCCTTATGCCCAACCTGCCTTAGTTGCATTTGCCACCATATTCGGTAGATTACAGTGTTAAAACCATAGAAATTACAGTTTTGCTACTCTTTTTTCCAGTTGATGTAATCTCCCATGTTTTTATGTTAAAATTGTATACACATATTAATAAAACATTACATTTTCTTTCTTTACTCCCATTCCAGACCTCAGTAACACACGGGTGAACAATGAGAATGAAGTAAGAACAGTATGACTTGAAAGTTCAGATCAGTTGCAAATAAGACTTTGCTTCCTTAAGGTTCTTATTGTGCTTTTTCAGTTTTTATTTTTTTTGTTGTGTTTTTAAGATTCAATTCTGCTGTTTTTGTGCACTGATCATACTTAAGAAGGCATTTCACCAAAACTTCATGATCGTTGAGACTTTCCTTCTCCCAGCAGTACTAACAATGTAGGATCACAGGCACTTACATTTTCCTGAGGTTCTTTTATCATGTTATAAAGACCAACAACTGTTGACATCTGTTCATGAACAAATATTGGGTGCAAGGCATTTTGCAACATTTCTCACACTTCTTAGTGAATAATGTGACAAAGTTTTACTTAATCTTTACTTAGACCTCTTCACCATTCATCCTTTCCCTTTTCACTTCGACTGGAGGATGGGGTTACCACTGTAGCTGGTTCTCTTTCTGGAATCCTGCACCAAAGCATTCATGTACTCTTGCAGTGCTAGTTTCTGGAGTGATTTATTTTACATGATGTGCTTCCCGGCCGTATGCACAACCTCATCTCCGTCGCCTCATAGAACATGAGGTGGCAGTAGTCCTATGTTTGTTTTTTTAGGCCTCTTAGTACTTTTTTCAGTAGTGAAACATCGAAAGCTTGCCTGGTTTGGGCATGTAACTCGTCAAGACTCCCTTTCGAAAACGATCCTCCAGGGAACAGTTGAAGGTAAACGGAGAAGAGGAAGGCAAAGAAAATCCTGGGCTGATAACAGCAAAGAATGGACAGGGCACGGTTTTTCCACACTCGTATGCATTGCTGAGGATAGAGAGCAGTGGAAGACCCTGTCTGCTGATGCCTCCACCATGGCACCCCTACGACCCATGACGGGTTACAAGTTGAGATGATGATGATGAGTACATAATAAATCAGCAAACATTTGCTTACTTATTTCCCCACACCTGGTAGTGAACAAAATCCACAGTGAACAATCAGAATAATTGTAAAAAATACGACCTGTGTTAGTCTGATTCAATCCTTCATTAGCCTTTAAATCTCTTTGGAGCAGTAAATAAATAAATATTTCACACATAAAGGTATGTTTCAGGCATTCATGAGAAAAAAAAAAGAAGTAGAAAACTAGACAACAGAAAAACAACAGAAGTGAGAGGCTTATCGGAGAATTTAACCCAGGCCCTTCCGGACTGTACCACCACCTAGCTACAGAAGAGAATCACACTATCCTCCCTGCCAACTAGGCATCACTGTTAGGAGCACAGACCTTCAGTCAGTTCACACTAAACTCCTTCCTGTCCTGAAAAATCCAGTCAAGTTCTTCCCATGTCTGCTTTATCCTTTAATGTCTGTCATCAGTTTCCTGTTTTTGGGTCTTCCCTCTATTCTTTTCCTGGGGGATTCCAGAACATTGACTTCCTTGAACTGCTATCAGCTGGTTTTATCGACATGTGCCCTACCTAATACTGGCATCACTTTTTCACCTCTTCTTACACTGTTTTTTTTGTTTTTGTTTTTTTTTGTTCGTATCCATCCGTTCAACATTAATGATCTTATCATACCATTTTAATCCTTCTATTCTGCAGACGCACCCATTTATGAAAGTCTTTGACTTCTTGGTTGTTGTTTTAGTTGTTCTTCATGTTTTAAAACAAAAAAATTAGGACTGCCATGACTTCCGAGTTGAAAATTCTTATTTCTGCATTGGAGTTAATTTCCATATATTTACTAATGCAATGAAAACCCTCTTCCTTCTGCATTCTTATTTGGAATAACTGTTCTTTCCTCCAACCTTGTGTTGTCTGGCATGACACGGAAATTCTTACAATGTTTATGTCCACCTGTGGTAAAGTGGGATATTATAAATATTTATAGGGGACTTAGTGTACTGACTGAGATCAGCTATAGATATCCTGATTCAACCACACAGTGAACCAGGAATCACTATCATATGTAATCACAATTTATATGTACATAATTTATAAATATGAACTTTGTAGTGACATATTTTATTAGTATTATCCTATGTGTGTCAGTTTTGTAGTAGTACTATGAGGTAATACTGGTTTTGTTTTTCAAGCTATGTTGTTATTTGTCATCATGACTTCAAGTGTTTGTTTATCTTGGAAATAGTAGGGGGAAAAGTTCACAGTTCCTATCAATTTAAACAATGTATTTTCCCTCTGTTTTACTATAATGTCAATTTGAGTGGGGGACACGTAATGTTGAGCTCCTCTGGCCACATAGGCTTAACTTTCGTGATGGCGGCAGGAAAAGACTCCTCTGCTCGATTGCTCCCCTGTGTTCTGGAGACACCTCACTGGTCACTATCTGGACCCAGGAGTATGCTGTCAGCCTCTAGATTCAGCAAAGCTCTGACCAGGTGCTGCTCAATAACTTTAGGACCACAGTCCCTGAAACAAGAAGGTTGTACCTCCTACTTCAGAACTAATTTATACTCTATTTCTACACTGAGCACAATACATAACAAACACTGAGTTCAGAGCGGTAGGCCAACTGCTATCTTCATCTGAAACATTTTACACCAGTATTCTCCTCCCTAATGGTTACTACGCCTCTGCAATTTCAGCTGTACGTCCTTCTATACAATAAGATAGGTGTCAGTGTACTATTTGGTAATTCCATGTAGGCCTAGGCAGTTAAACTCCTCTCCGACAAGGTTGGTTCAGGTTGGAGCAATATCTAGGCTTGGCCTCATGTTTTCTACTGAACCACACACATATACAGACATAATTTATCAATTTACATTCAATTTTCATTAAAAAGATATGGAATATATCAAGCTTACCACAATTCATGGAAATATTACACAGAAACGTTGACTAGCGATGAATAATGGCACAAATTATGGCACAAATTCCGATCCGCCTCTGTCTCAGGCTTTTATTTAGACAAATATAAGCTGAATCTCAACGCACTGTTGCTTTAGAACGTTTAATTGAAAATGTGGTGCGAACTGACGCTTCTCAGTGACTATATTGGCGGGTCTAACCAATCGTGCCATGTTTACCCAAGCGTTTGAAAAAAAGTACCCTTCCATCCGTCTCCCCTAACAACGAAAAATAGTATTTATAGTCCGACTAATCGTGTTTAGCCTTACATTTATTTCTATCCAATCAAATAGGATTTAACATGGGGACCTATTTCCCGTACAATGGTGGTTTAAAAATCTGCCACTGCGCAATTCTGATTTTGGTGTTGTCTGACAGCACCACCATTTTATTTTGGCTATAACTTGTTAATTCCTAGACTATTTGCATAACACTTAACATATTCTTTGTCAGCAGATCCTAAGGAACCCAAATATATAAGTTTTATGGGGCTAAGTGGCGGCGTTCAAAATATGTATTTTCTTCTAGGATAGTCGTGCTGTTACCACTTCCTCACTTCCAAACTTTTAGGGTGTCTGCTGTACTGTCAGGATTTCAAACGTAAACCAGTATAATGTCATGTTTCCCAATAAGCATTTTTCAGGTTTTTAAACCTAACTCTCGTATGGGTAGTGTTTTTTATCACTGTCCATCTGAAAAAAAGTATTGCTTCTGGCCTTACGCTTGTTGGGGGTGGCATTAATATCACGAGACTGTGGTAGTATTGCCTGCGTTCCTTCGTACATCGCTCTCTCTTTCTTTCTATCCTAACTTCATCTGTCTTTCCGTTTATGTTAACGTAGTGTAATTAATGTTAGTATTAATTTAGGTAATTACGCGGTGTGCATATCTCAAGGTTTTTCTTAGAAATGCAGTACACGTTTTATTGTGTTGTGGAAACGCGTGTATGCTGCTATAGGCTTTATTATTAACGTGGAAACGTTACAATTTGCAGACGAAGTAGAAAACAAGGGGAATTTCGAGTACAGTCATTGTGACAGCACTGTTCTTTACCAT
The DNA here is from genome assembly GCA_024509875.1 of Oreohelix idahoensis. Classification (NCBI taxonomy): domain Eukaryota; kingdom Metazoa; phylum Mollusca; class Gastropoda; order Stylommatophora; family Oreohelicidae; genus Oreohelix; species Oreohelix idahoensis. The sequence goes on from JAMPIV010019121.1 coordinate 851,142, forward strand.
TCTTCTTTCCTTTTATTGAATTTATTTGTTAGGCTTTACATTTACCTTTTAATTTATATATGTGGATTTAGAATGTTTCACGACAAATTCTCCCCTCTTAAAACAGACGTTATATGTCAGTCTATAATTCTATATACACATAGAGAAATTTATTATTATTTCTGGGGCTTACAGTGATTCTCATCACACGGATGGCGGCTTAAAAAATCCGCTCCCAGATTTGTTTTTCCACTGATATACTCTATGCAAAACTCATATGGCTGCATCAGTAATGACCAACGGAGTAATCTAGAATTTTCATGTCTAGCCTGCGCTAGAAATGACAAGGGTTTGTGATCCGTTTGCAACTTAAATGCCTTCCCATACAGATAAATATTGAATTTCTTTATCGCCCATATTACTGCAAGACATTCTTTTTCGCTAGTTGAGTAGTTGGTTTCAGCTTTATTCAACTTTCTGCTAGCATATGCCACTGGGCTTAATTCCCCATCCAATGCATCTGATTTCTGTAGCAGAGTCGCACCTAACCCAATATTACTGGCATCAGTCCTTACAATGAATTCTTGACTTAAGTCAGGTAGTTTCAAAATAGGTTTGCTTGTAAGCTTTTCCTTCAATTCCTGGTAAGCCAATTCACATTGTGGTGTCCATGTAATTCGATCTGGATTTCCTTTACGTGTCAAATCAGTTAACGGTGCACATATGGAATTAAAGTTTTTGATATACTTTTGGTAAAAACCACATAATGAGACAAAGGATCTCACGTCTTTCTTGGTTTGTGGTCTCGGGGCTTTCTTTAGTTTCTCTAAATTCTTGGGGTCAGGGATCATGTTTCCCTGATAGACTGTGTGTCCCAAGAATTCTAATTCTTTACATCCAACGCAACATTTGGTTGGTCGGGCTGTTAAATTCGCTTCTCTAAGTCGATTAAACAGCATGTTCAGAGAGTCAATGTGTTCCTCAAATGTTTCTGTTGCTATAAGGATATCATCCATGAAATTTGTGATACATGGATTATTCAGAGGGTCCAATAATTTTCTCATCATTCTAGAGAAGACACTAGGTGCATTCTTCAATCCAAATGGCAATCTGTTAAACTCATAGTGTCCCTCTGAGGTACTAAAAGCTAGGTATGGTCTAACCTCAGGCTTTACTGGAATCTGATAGTATCCTTTACTCAGATCCACTTTTGAGAAATATTTAGCTTTATTTAGCCTGGCAAACAACTGATTTGTATCCGGCAATGGATCCACCTGTCCTTCTGTAATAGCATTCAGTCTCCTGTAATCTATACAGAGTCTATGTTCTCCAGAGGGTTTTCTTAAGAGTACAACACTGGAACTATACGAAGATTCACTGTGTGAAATAATTCCTTCCTTCAACAAATAGTCTATCTCTTCCTTCAAAGCTTTCTCCTTAGCAAAAGGAATCGAATAGGGTTTCATACAGACAGGTGTGGGGTCTATCAGTTTCATATCATATTCCAATAAAGTTGTATGCCCCGGTCGGTCCGTTAACACCTCTGTATGATTATCTAGAACCTGTTGCACTCTCTCTTTCTGATTTTTTGTTAAATGTGTACTGATTTTCACCTGTGCCGCTGTCTCACAGGGGTGTAATGGATATTCAAATGATGAAAGTGGTTCCTTTTTCATCTCCATTGCAATGGACAAGGTCAACACGTGTGTCTCTTCCTGATGTTCTCTTTCCAAATATTTCTTCAGGAGATTCACATGATAGATTTTTTCTTTCCCCTTCTTATCTATCTTATAATTTGTTCTAGACACCTTCTCTAGAACTGTATATGGACCTTGCCATCCAATTTGTAACTTATTCTGACTACCGGGTAGAAGAAGCAGTACCTTCTCTCCCACAGCCAAATCTCTGTCTTTAGCTTTCCTGTTAAAATAGGCAGCATGTTTCTTCCTGGCTTGTCTTAAATTTTCATTGGCAAGTTTCCAGCCAGTTTTTAAACGAGTGGTCAGCTCATTCACATATTGGTATGAGGATGTAATATTTTCCTCTGCCTTTTCATCAGTCCACGTTCTTAACAGCGTTACATATGGACCTTTAATTTTGTGGACCTATTTGTCCATGCACCGGTATGGTCTCTTCCACTCGAAGCGCTATAGTGATGATTTTTCTTCCCAGAATTATCATGCACAAAACGACCGCTACCAATTTTTTTCTTGGGGCTTTCTCCCCACTTAAAATTCTTGATGAGAGATTTCCTCTCTACATCTTCTTCCTCCAGTTTGTTTAAGTCCGATTGAGGGATTTTCGGCTTATCCTGGGGTAAGACATCTTTTTGCACTCGCTGCATAGTGGCCATTGTAAAACAGTTAATTGAAGCTTGTCCGTGAAAAGGGGCTTCCCATTTCATTTGGTCCACTTTATTTAATTTTTTTTCTTTGTATTGTCAGGCCTAAGTTTGCCCTTTGGCGTGTCCAGGTCCTGATCAATGTTCTCACTTGTGGGTGTTCCCTTATGTGCTATGCTACACCTTTCTACAAAATTCTCAATGTCCCATCTTGCCTTGGGCCAATAATAATTGTGAGCCACCTTTTGGATGATGGTACCAATTTTCTCATGGTCCCCATCTTTTTTCACATGTAGGCTCCTTATTAATTCTGCCCTATATCTTTTAGGAAGTACCAGCTGTCCCTGACCTTTGGATCTAGCTCCAGTCTTCCTGTAAATCAACTTGTTTTTCATGTAAAAATCTCCCTTGCCTGGAGTTGTATGACAAGTTGACAATTTCCTAAAACAAGGCTTGAGGGTCTTATCCCCAGCCTGTGCCTTCCTCATCTCTTCTGAAGTGGTATTTAACATAATATCCTCCTCCTTTCTTGAGGTCGACCTGACCTGAAGGGTGGCCATTACTATAGGATTCCTTCTACAATGGTCAGTGTCATGATTGTTCATCTTACAATTTTTACACCACCTTTTCCCTTGGTTGAAAGATTTTCTTTCATCATATTTCCTTTCATCGAATTGTGGGGTTTTATTTTTATTGTCATACCGTGGCCTATCAAACTGGTGCTTACCTTTGTTTTGATCTCTAGGATCAAATTTATTAAAGTTCTGTGGTGCCTTAAAATTATCTATCTGTTTCTTTTTATTACCTGATACCTCTGCCTGAGCTGCTTGATACCTTTCTGCAACATTTAGTAACTCACCCAGCCTCTCTGCACCTTGTTCCATGAGAAACTTTCTCAGGTCTGGAGCCATGGACTCTCTTAATTGTTCTATAAGGACCATTTCCTTAAGATCTTGGGTTTTCCCCAGAGAAGTCCATTTCTCCAAGTATGTCTCTATCCGTGCAGAGAACTGGTGATAGGTTTCACCTGACAGTTGTTTAGCATTCCTAAATTTCTTCCTATAAAATTCTGCGTTCTTTTCGTATCTTAACAAAAGAGCCTGCTTTAGCATGTCATAATTTTCTTGATCCCTTCTGTTCATTTTGGCAAAAACTTCATAAGCTGCCCCACGAAGACCTTGAGATAACTTTAAGCTCCACCTTTCTCTCTCTAACCCATATGTGGTAGCTAATAGTTCATATCTATTTAGATAGCTCTCAATATCATCGTCTTTCTCAACAAAATGATCTAAATGAAAGTTCATAGCTGAGGTTGAGGCTCCCTGACTAGCAGTAGCATCGGAGGTAAAGGGACTGGCACCATTTTCAGGAGCATGGCCTTGAAACTCAAACTCCCTTAATCGTAACTCATGTTCCCTTTGTAATCTCTTCTCCTCCTTTTCTGCTTCCCTCTCTGCAGTCTGTCTTCTTTCCTCGGCTTCCCTTTCTGCAGCCAATCTTTTGTCTTCCCTTTCTGCAGCTAATTTCTTCTCTTCCCTTTCTGCAGCTAATTTCTTCTCTTCCCTTTCTGCCTCCAATTTCTTAGCCTCAGCCTCAGTCTGCAGCCTCTTAGTCTCAGCCTCAAATTGCAACTTCTTAATTTCCTTTTCAGCCTCTAACCTCTTATCTTCGGCCAACCTTTCAGATTCTAATTTTCTTTCGGCCTCTTTTTCTAATCTTCTTTCTTCCCGTTCAATATATTTGTCACATTCAGCAGTGACATAAGCAATCATAATTTGCCCGTCCATTCCTAACTCTTTTGCAGTCTGCACAGCAGCAGATCGAAATTTGGCCAGGTCCGCCATTTTCTAACAGGTAAATGTCTAAAATATTTAACTAAACAATTTTATCTATGACTAATTAACTCAGGACAACACAGGCACTGAGAGCTCAACCTTATTTATTTTCACCCAAGGATACCTTTTACTTCTTTATTATTCCCAATATATATATAATAGGAGAAAGTTCAATATCCCGGGAGCGAGACCGCAATATATGTGGTAAAGTGGGATATTATAAATATTTATAGGGGACTTAGTGTACTGACTGAGATCAGCTGTGAAGGTATCTGTATCTAATAAGTGTGGTGTATTACAGATGACCTTACTTGCTACCACATATTTATACCTCAGTCAGAATTATTCTGGAATATTGTGATGACTACGTTGAATGTCTAGGGTTTTGTAAATGATGAAGTGTAAGTCACAACAACAACAGACAGATAAACAATTTAATTTTATTTCACAACACTGTACACCACTGTGACACTCACACACATATAACACTTTATAAGACTATCTTAAATGAGTCAATGGTAAAGTTTCAAATATATATGTATTAAGTACTTTCACTAATAGATATCCTGATTCAACCACACAGTGTTTGTTTATCTTGGAAATAGTAGGGGGAAAAGTTCACAGTTCCTATCAATTTAAACAATGTATTTTCCCTCTGTTTTACTATAATGTCAATTTGAGTGGAGGACACATAATGTTGAGCTCCTCTGGCCACATATGCTTAACTTTCGTGATGGCGGCAGGAAAAGACTCCTCTGCTCGATTGCTCCCCTGTGTTCTGGAGACACCTCACTGGTCACTATCTGGACCCAGGAGTATGCTGTCAGCCTCTAGATTCAGCAAAGCTCTGACCAGGTGCTGCTCAATAACTTTAGGACCACAGTCCCTGAAACAAGAAGGTTGTACCTCCTACTTCAGAACTAATTTATACTCTATTTCTACACTGAGCACAATACATAACAAACACTGAGTTCAGAGCGGTAGGCCAACTGCTATCTTCATCTGAAACATTTTACACCAGTATTCTCCTCCCTAATGGTTACTACGCCTCTGCAATTTCAGCTGTACGTCCTTCTATACAATAAGATAGGTGTCAGTGTACTATTTGGTAATTCCATGTAGGCCTAGGCAGTTAAACTCCTCTCCGACAAGGTTGGTTCAGGTTGGAGCAATATCTAGGCTTGGCCTCATGTTTTCTACTGAACCACACACATATACAGACATAATTTATCAATTTACATTCAATTTTCATTAAAAAGATATGGAATATATCAAGCTTACCACAATTCATGGAAATATTACACAGAAACGTTGACTAGCGATGAATAATGGCACAAATTATGGCACAAATTCCGATCCGCCTCTGTCTCAGGCTTTTATTTAGACAAATATAAGCTGAATCTCAACGCACTGTTGCTTTAGAACGTTTAATTGAAAATGTGGTGCTGAACTGACGCTTCTCAGTGACTATATTGGCGGGTCTAACCAATCGTGCCATGTTTACCCAAGCGTTTGAAAAAAAGTACCCTTCCATCCGTCTCCCCTAACAACGAAAAATAGTATTTATAGTCCGACTAATCGTGTTTAGCCTTACATTTATTTCTATCCAATCAAATAGGATTTAACATGGGGACCTATTTCCCGTACAATGGTGGTTTAAAAATCTGCCACTGCGCAATTCTGATTTTGGTGTTGTCTGACAGCACCACCATTTTATTTTGGCTATAACTTGTTAATTCCTAGACTATTTGCATAACACTTAACATATTCTTTGTCAGCAAGTCCTAAGGAACCCAAATATATAAGTTTTATGGGGCTAAGTGGCGGCGTTCAAAATATGTATTTTCTTCTAGGATAGTCGTGCTGTTACCACTTCCTCACTTCCAAACTTTTAGGGTGTCTGCTGTACTGTCAGGATTTCAAACGTAAACCAGTATAATGTCATGTTTCCCAATAAGCATTTTTCAGGTTTTTAAACCTAACTCTCGTATGGGTAGTGTTTTTTATCACTGTCCATCTGAAAAAAAGTATTGCTTCTGGCCTTACGCTTGTTGGGGGTGGCATTAATATCACGAGACTGTGGTAGTATTGCCTGCGTTCCTTTGTACATCGCTCTCTCTTTCTTTCTATCCTAACTTCATCTGTCTTTCCGTTTATGTTAACGTAGTGTAATTAATGTTAGTATTAATTTAGGTCATTACGCGGTGTGCCTATCTCAAGGTTTTTCTTAGAAATGCAGTACACGTTTTATTGTGTTGTGGAAACGCGTGTATGCTGCTATAGGCTTTATTATTAACGTGGAAACATTACAATTTGCAGACGAAGTAGAAAACAAGGGGAATTTCGAGTACAGTCATTGTGACAGCACTGTTCTTTACCATTCTTCTTTCCTTTTATTGAATTTATTTGTTAGGCTTTACATTTACCTTTTAATTTATATATGTGGATTTAGAATGTTTCGCGACACCACCCACAAGACATGTCACTCAATAAGGAATTCATTTCTGCTTTTAAAAAAAACTGCCTTAGTGTAAACCAATATCTCCCATCATTTTATTGATTCCATAAACAACATAGTGAAAACATTCATACAGAAATTTCAAAATGAACTACAAACCCACTTAAGTAATATAATAGAAAAACTTGAAGAATCTTGTATCAACAAACAAATAAAAATATTATATATATAAATATAAATATAAATATATATATATATATATATATATATATATATATATATATACATATATATATATATATATATATATATATATATATATATTTATATATATATATATATATATATATATATATATATATATATATATATATATATATATATATATATATATATAAGAGAGCAGTACATTATTTTCAAATAAACCACCAAATGAACAATGGAAGCAGAGAACATTAGACTCATACAGTGGAACTGTACAAGCACCCAAAAAAATATGCCAGCATTACTAGGCATAACTAAACATTATAAACCAATATTTGCCATTCAAGAGACAAATCTCAATCCTCAACAATGGTTTTTCAATACCTGAATATAAAGTCTTATGAAACGATAATAAGGGAAACTTTTGGACTGCAACTAGGAATGGGCTAATTTAGAATAGAAGAACCTTACTCTGCAGAGTGTCTAGAGAAAAATAATAAAGCATTTCCTACTAAAATGTAGGAAGTATGAAGAACAGAAAAAACCAATATTAAATTATTTACAGTTCATCCATAACTGTGGAACAGGATTGAGAATAGATAGACCTAGAGAACTGCACAATATGGTAAAACAGTATATAACATCTCATCTCATAATCGGAACCTCTTCCTACCCCGTGAAACGAGGTGTAGAGGGGACCCAAGTGCACAAGGCCCATGGGCAGGACATGTAATCGAAGTGACTTGGCAAACAGGTGATTAGCCCATTGTGCCCACACTATATAACAAGAACTTAAATTAATATATAAGGATCAATGATGGTGTGAGGATAAGGGGTTGTCTGATGGAGTGCTCGTGTGGATGATGGCAGATAATTGGTGCAATGAGTATCATCCCAGACACCTGTGAGCTTTCTCATCCCTTTTCACCTTGTTAACAACATGGAGTTGTGAGAGACTTTATTTTTTTTGGCTATTGTTTGTATTTGTTTATTTTTTAAAAATTGTTTGTTTGCTCATTTTTTTTTTTTTTGGAAAGGGGAGGGAACACACACACACACACACATGCATTCAAGGGGAGGGAACACACACACACACATGCATTCACATAATTTTACAGTTTTGATTTACTCTATTTGGACTAAGTGGGGGGGGGGGGGGGGGGGGGGGGGAAGAAGGGGAAGATACAATGGAAATCAGATTTTATTATCTTGAACTTGCTACACTATATATCATAATTATAACCCATCAAGAGTTGAAAGGTATACTTTGTCTTCAAAAAAAAAAAGTACAATAGAGTATAAAAATGTATACATACCAGCTAGTACACATTACCCATATTCTGTACAGGTTTTTTGTTTTCAGATTTGTCCAGCTTACGCAAATGAAGGTGTGCACAAAAAATAGTTATAGAATGTGTGATCACGTATACACACATTGGGATCTTCGCTGCTGCTACGTAGTTCATTTACTGAGGTGATGCACAGTGGTTTTTTTAAAATACTTTTGTTGCCGTTAGGTATTGGTGCTTTTGAATTTAATTCCCATCTTATGATGGGCTTTTACACTAGTAATTTAATAATAAACTAACAGTTGTGTGATAGGGTGGGCGAGATGATGATGATGATTATATTGTGATGTGTGATCACTCTCTTGTCACACTCGCACCGACCCGAACAACAATAAAACTCTTGATTCTAGAGGCAGGGGCTATATTTATTTTTACAACCCATTCAGTGACAAAGTAAACATTAAACAAATAAACTAGCGAACATAATAAAACAAAACTAAACACCCAACAGTGCCCGATGCTAATCTGAAGAAGCAAACAAAGCACAGAATAGTTAAAATCATAATATAATACTGAATGAGAAACACCACGCTCTCACCTGTCAAACTGTCCTACGCCGCCACCTGACACACTCAACTATCACACACAAACACACTCATGTGTGTCGTCCAATGCGACTAGTATGGTGTGGTGCATGAGGCTGGCAACCTCACCATGTAACACAGATTGCCACCGAAACCACTACTGCAAGGGCAAACTCTCAGCTATCACACACACTCATGCATGTCATCCAATGAGACTAGTATGGTGTTGTGCATGAGGCTGGCAACCTCATCGTGTAACACAGATTGCTACCGAAACCACTACTGCCCTAGCATATGAATACTTAATATGGAGGCAAACCACACTGTTGGCCCCATGCTCCCTCAGGAGCGGAGAAGAGAAATATATATCTTGAAGTGAGCCCACGTGCTCTCACAACCATTCCTCACATAACCATAATTAAATAATCATAAAATGGACATAAAATAATATTCAACTGTATGTACAACAAATACTCTCAGTAATGAGAATAAGCTACTACCTCGTAACCGATCCACATCGGTATTCGTTACTGCATTCTGAAGCAAATCGTATGTGACGACTGGTGCGCCTGGCAACAAGCGTGTCGTATATGACCACTGGTGCGACTGGGAATCTCATCACATGAAACACATCGTTACCGAAACAACTACTGCAATAGCACAAAAATGCTTCTTGTCGGCTTGTGATAGACACCAGCCACATTGGTGTTTCCATGCTCCGCCGGGAGCAACAAGAGAAACACATGTCTCAACAAAGGAGTGGCCTCGCGCTCTCCAGAAATCTAAATGACTATTCTCACCTCACAGTAACCCATTAAATATATACAGTAGAATTATGATAAGTAGGCTATCGTGAAATACACTCAATTACTTTTACATAAAAGAAATAAAATAATTACTCTTGACTTTAACAAAACTGGCATTAACACGAAAACTATCTCTTTCTTTCCTTTACTGGGGAAAATTATCTTAATCTGCTTCCCACCCACGTGTCAATTCACACAATATAAAACTGGCGTCTTCTTTATACAATCACACATGGTGACCCGCCGCCTTTCATGACCACGTGGTTGCCATCCTGATAACAGTCAATATCATCTAAATTAAAGTAAAAAATCGCTTCTCTGTCCAGTTTCATGTATGAAATAGCTCCCTACTAAATTTGCCCTTCTCTGATGAATGGAATACTTGATACTAAACTCTCACATCTGGATTTAGGCTTTGCGTGCCTAATAAAACCTATCAAACATTATTTTCACTCATCTATCATTTCTTCAAGACTAAATCATAATGTCTTAAAAAGACATTTCCTTTGGAAACACATCTATCTATATCACTAAACATTAANANACAGACTCGTGCTGAAATAATTTCAGAATTATATAAAACTAACGCTAATTTAAATTAACTCACGTGTCATGTCTTTGTGTTCTTCTGTGTGGGTACACAGGGCGCCTCGTTTCGTTCCCTCTTGTCTGGACTGATACTTAAAAAAGGGCCGCTGGTAGTTCGCTATCTCTTTTTATAGGCACTAGGCTAATCACTCACTTTACTGCGCGCTAGGCGTATTAATCTTGGCTACTTAAATATCACACGCGATTATCGCTTTAGGAATAGCGAAAACACAAATAAAACCTACAGCTATTTAATATAACACACGAGTATCAAATATGATTAACAACTATACACCACAATTAATTTCTCAGGCTTTATTATGGCCTCATTACATATCTTCATGAAAACTTTTCACATCCCAGAATGCTTCGCGCACATCGAAAATAATCTGCCTAGAAACAGGTAGGGGGCGGGCGTCTCCTTTTCGGCCCCATCACAGTTGCATTTTTTCTGACATGCAAGTGCACATGATGATGACAAATATGAACATGGCATTAAAAATTTCCAAAAAAGCCATTATATACGACTTCTTCTTCTTTGATCCTTAGCCGCCAACTGTCAAACCAGTTCATGGCCATCATGCCTGGTGGCGTCTTGTATGGCAGCAACAAACTACTTCAACTTTGCTCGGTCGGCGGTCATCATTCGAGCAGTGCCCCAGCGCTGGTTCATACTTTGCCTCTCGGCCTCCACCATTATTTACTTAGGTTATTTTATTTTCATTAAGTAGGAGAATTAAAAAAAAATAAAGAAGATAGTACACATGACATGAAAGTAACACACAGGAAAAATTGTTAAAATGCGTTTATTACATTACTTGACACATTGACATAAATAGAACTGCTCTGCATCTCATCCTCAGAGTGGTATCTTAGAACGATAGGATCCCCATCTTTATCTGCAGCAGTAATTGTATGCAGAACTTCATTCGGAGGCGTGTTCTCAAATACTGTAACATGTGCAGGCAGCCTTGGTAGAATAGGCTTTGAGTTGACAAAGCTAAATGAAACCTGAGAGCATAAAATGAATAATACAATTATAAATAAGTGCAGACATATGATGAAAGAAGTTGATAAATGTATGAGACATACCTCAGGAAAATTAACCATTTGTCAGCTATCACAGACAAACAGTTTAAAAGATCAAAAATGAGCTCAAAATAGTTTTTTGTTGTTGTTTTTTTGTTTTAGAAAACTAGCCTATGCCTTTATTGTAAGCCTTTGCAGTTCAGTGAAATTAATAAGATGCATGTGCTAAAACTGAAGAATGCTGCTAACAGCCAACATACGAGTCATATTACCTTTGTCATTCTGTAAAACTCTGCCTTTTATCTGTTTTATATTTACCCTGCAGACTTCAGAAGTAGATTATTTTACAATACACTTTAAACTCTCTGTGGGTTTCAGAAGAAGTAGATTTTGAATAAACTTTTAAACTTTGTGTTAAAATGCTAGAATAAGGGAAAATTCAACCTTATTTACTCAATCAGTTTTTGTCTTCACGACTTTACATTTTAGATGCAATTTTCAATGCATGCATATTTGAGAGTGTCTACTTATAATATTTTATTACCCATTACACAGGTTGATCATTTCTGAGAATCCTTTAATCATTATAAAAGTTGACAAGTTCTAAGAATTCTTTAATAAGTACAAACATGCAGAAGCTGAATGATCTGTCATGTGATATGTTCTTCTTCTTCTTCGTTCACCCTCAGACGTCAACTTGAACATGTTCAAATAAAGCAGTGGTCAGCTTGAGGCTGTTGATATCTCCATACAACTTTTTCAGGAATGTTGCTGGTGATGGCAATATGTCCTTTTTCTGGTCCTCTTATGTTTAGGCATCTTTGAAGCAGCTGTTCAGCAATCATTTTATCGGTGCCACAAATACACGTATCAGTAGTTCCTATCTTTAGCTTGCTGAATAGATGGTATCTCAATATGTTGTGACCAGTGTGAAGTCTGAAGATTACCATTCGTTCACCTCTGCTGAGATAGTAAAATGCATCATTTTTGTGTATGGACTGGATGCTCTGCTTCCCACTTGTTCCTGTATCTGTGTTTGTGTCATGTGATATAAATTTATGTATGTTTTAAAATAAATAAATAAAACAAAAGAAAGCGACAAATGGCTGTCTCTTGAAAACCAAATGTTTATACCTACTACTATTTCCTGCCCTATGTAGTTCCAGGGAGTCTGTGAGGAGACAAAGAAATAACATGACTACAGCTCCCTCTGACAATGTTGTACAGGGTGACTAATATGAAATCTTGCACGGGGATGGCAATCTTCATCATGTTGAAAAAAAAGGGACCGAAGACGCAGCAACAGAGATAAATGCAGTCAGCGACCCATAGCTTGACTGCTTGCATCAGGGTCAGCTAATCAGAGCTGATCAAGACCCTACTCCACCTCCAAGTGGTGGTCCTGGAAACAGGCTGCATTACTGCAGTCTGGCTGAGAGAGCAGGGATCGAAGAGGGAAGGCTAACCCGGTCCCAAAAATGCTGTGCTGAAACCGGATGTGTCGGTCTGAAAGACGCAAATATCGCAGCTTTCATGTAAACACAACACAACGTAGCAAACGTCCTTTTCAGGACGAACAAAGAAGAAGAAAAAAACTGCTGCAGAGACCACTGCTGCAAGAGCATATGCTCTGGTGCAAGCTTCCTGCAAAGGGGAACTAACTGTAGTGGTGGCTTTATGCAAAAGGAGCAAAAAAAAAAGGACTGATGATGATAACTGTTGCAAATTTGTGGCCATAAGACTTACTTCTATTTGTTCAAAAGCAGCTTTTTAAAACTAAATTTTATTTTTATTAGTTTAAATCATTTTTAAAGTGAAATAAATCTTGAATCACAGAAAACTTACATTTTATTCCTTTCTAAATGTACAAATATATGGGCGCATTAATAAAAATGGATGGAAGATGAATCTCAGAAGTGAAGCGCAGGATAGATCAGGCAAAAACAGCATTCTATAAAATGAAGAGTATTTTATGCAACAATCCTTTGTCATTGGAAGTAAGAAAGAGAGTTCTTCATTGTTGTATAGAACCAGTCCTGACATATAGGAGTGAGTCATGGACAATTGGTGAACCAATAGGGAAGGCACTAGAGGCAACAGAGATGTAGTTTTACAGAATGTTAAAAATACCATGGACAGCCAAAATGAGGATGTCCTGAAAGAGGCCAATGCGCAAAGGAAACTTATTTCACAAGTTAGAAAGAAGCAATCCACTTTTTCTTGGGCATGTAATGAGAACAGGAAAGCTGGAATATATCGTAACAACAGGTAAGATTGAAGGAAAAAAGAGATAGAGGAATACAAAGAGAGCAAATACTGGACAGATTGACATCGTGGTATGGAAAGAAGTCAACAGCAGAATTGATAAATTGTACTGGAGACAGCAAGTTGTGGAGAGACATGATCTCCTATGCCACTAGGCATATTACTTGATGAAGAAGAAGAAATGTACAAATCAAATAAAAGGCCCAGCTGATATATTTCTGGCTGTGAAGTCTCTATTTATTATCTTACGTCCTGTATATCTGATGGTACTGTAACCTACCTTAATTTCAATCACTGCACTCAGTTTTTCAGGGTCTTGAGCCATAATTTGAACTAAAAGAACCAGTTGTGATGTTTCTCTTGTAACGTCCACATCATGTGACAAAAACATCCAACCAGAGCCAGAATCAATGACAAAAGCAAACCAGTCTGTACCATTCTCTTGCAGAAGGCTAAACGTCAGTGTATCGTTATCTGGATCAGCAAATATGTCTCTGAGATCAACTGTTGATACTTGATCACCTGCCTGAAAAACACAATATAATAAATATTTCAAACTCTTTTTTGATGAATGCAGAAGGTGAATTTCTTATTCTACTTATTTCGTTTCTTAATGCCACACAATGAAAAGAAAGTATTTTTATCTTACCTCTTTATGAGGTACCTCTTTTCTGTTTTTCTTTTTTTTTTGCAGATGACATGATTCATAAAAATTAGGAATCAAATTAACTGCTACAAAATGTGTTTGCTTGCAGTATTCAGTTAAGACATCTTTCATGATAAGATCACTGATCACCAGTGTATTATTACTATTTTTTCACAAGAAAACAAATTACTTGTCCTATCAATGCAACACATTCGATGATAGGCAATTCTGTTGCCGTCTTATTACAATTCTGTGATCAGGTATTAGCCTAGAACAAAACATGCCAATGTTGTATACATATATATTTCTACATAAAAGTGCTTGCATGTGGGATTTTCTTTTCATAATCTCCTGTATAGAACTCATATGTACTCACATGTCAGTGAGTTGTTTTTTTTTTCTCCCTGAACACTGTCACTGTAATAGTATACAATGGACTTTAAGGTCTAGCGACTTTAGCTGAGCACTTTTCAACTGGTCCTCAGCGTATTTTGTGATGATGCTCTTAATAGGGTTATGCGAATGTCACAAGAAGCAACCGTTGGACAGAGGAATTTCAATTCAGTTTAGACTTTCAGACATTTGGTTATTCAGACTCAACTGCAGACAAATCAATCTGCCTAACTTGTTTGTCAAAAATGATGTTTATGGTTTATATTGTCACCAAATCTGACATCACTGATTTAGTCAAGCAATCAATGAAGTCTAAATAGAAATGACATGTTCTTAAACGTAAATAAATGACGGCGAACAAATATATCAGCATGAAACATTTTCAAAAAGGTTTTTTTTGTGTGTGAAGACTAAGGTATGAAATAGTGTATGTAGGGACATTTTTGTGAAAGCCTGGCGAACCCTCTGATGAATTCATGAGGTGATTGTATCAAATATCCATAGATATGCTAAACGTAAATTGTCAAGATGTCATCATTAAGCTGAAGGAAGAGGATACAGAAGTTTGTAACATTGGTAATGATGCTCCAATAGTATACTAAATGACTAATGGTGGAATAGCTGTAGTGGTTTTGAATCATGGTGATTGTGCTGAAAAATAGGAAGAGAAAAATAATACTGTAAACAGAGTGGAAAAGTGCAAATAGACTACGTGGTTTAAATGCACAGTGGACTTAACAGAGAACTGAAGCAGCACGACCAAAGAAGTACTGCACCAAGAAGATATGCACACCATCATAGCAGATTAATGCTGGAATTTGGTTGGCCATGTCTTAAGATGAGACCTGGACACCATCACTGCATGCTATAGACACTAGAAGAAGGTGAAAGCAAGGCAGACCAAAAACAACTTGGCAGAGAACTGTGGAGGCCGAGATGAAAAGCATGAACCAGAAATGTGGTACCATGCAAAAGATGGCCATCAACCAAGCAAGTGGAGAGAGTTTGCGTCTGCTCTACAAAGTGTGATGACCGCTGATCACTGTCTGATCCAATAAGAAGCAGCAGCAGCATGAATGTATAAGAATTCAAGAAATCATGTTAGTTTATGAAGTAATAAGAGACTGCAATAGCAAAAATCACTGCTGATGAGGCAATGAAGAAATATGAAAAATAAACGTAAGAAAGACATTCAGCATACTGCTTGCCTAGAGAATCCACCTATTGCTCTACATCTCCTTCTAATGTTCATCTTTATTTTTCTTTTTTTAAAACTTTCTGCACTGATTGGCACTCTCAGGCATTCTTCACACTGGATGAAATGGTTAATATTCAGTACCAGTAGTGTAACATGACAGCAGTCATTGCAGTGATATAAAATTAAATAATAATACTAATTTTTTGTTATACCTGCTTTTATGAATTTCTAAGCGTTATGAAAGTAAACAATAAAGACTTTTAAAATTCAGAAATATCTTGAATCGGAAATCATTTTTGTCATTTGGGGTCAGCAATATCCAACCTGTACTAGGGTTTTAACATGATTTGAACTCTATTATCATTGATGGGGTATTAATCATCAAAATGGGTAGTTATTCTGATATGGCTTTGGACACCTCTCTTTATTTTCTCCATTGTTATCTAGCCGCCATCATTCTGTTTCCACGCATCTTCTCCAAGTATTAAGTTTTCTCCCCTACATAATGTACTCTATGGCATAGCTTCTCAAACTTTTTCAGACTGGCATACTTGACAATGCAGATTTCTGTCGCGGCACATGTATGTTCTTAATGATGGACTCTCATGTAATTAACCGTAATTTATTGTATTTTACAGATTACACTACTTTGACTATATTCAAATTCTATTACAATACATTTGTGCATAGAAAGACATGACAAAAATTAAAAATTTGAGGGAGATTTTAAATTTTATTATGCAAGTGTTTTCAATGTGAAATGTGAGCCTGCATGGAGGCACAGGTCTTCTTTATTCATGGAGGAATATTGGACATATTTTTTTCAATCAAAATTTGGTGGCACACCTCTGGCTCTCCCGTGCACCAGTGTGCCCATTGCACACTGTTTGAGAAACACTGCCTTTTGGGATTCATCATAGTATGTAATTAACACAATACTAGATTCTGTCTTTTTTTGAAACTATGCTTTCACTTTGTTATATTTGATTCATAATTTTTAAAATCAGAATGAATAACTTAACGTACCATTCCTTCATTGCAAGTCATATTCATTGTCCTCACTGAGGATACTGGTCCTTCATTAACATCAGCTACATGGATAGTGATTTTTTCCGTGCTTGAGAAAAGAGCTCCGTCATTTACAGACACAAACATGGCGAATGATGTCTGATTGTTAGTTGTCAAGATGTATTCATAATCTAACTCTGCTACAGGGTTCATATAAAGCTGATTAGCTGAAATGGAAGTGAAAAGTATTTTATAAAGATTAGTGAAATATAGGTATTAAATGAAATCTGAAACTTAACATCTGTTAAAAGAACAAAGCATAAAGATAAGAATAATTTTAACTTTGTACATTTGATTGGACAATAAGGATTAATTAAATTCTTGATGGAAAGAAAAAAATCAAGGCCAAAAGAAGGCCAACATAGAAAGATAAGATCAGACAAATAAGAGAATGGAAGACAAATAAGAGAATGGACAAAAAAATAAACACAATACCAAACTGTTAATTCCAAGTGAATATTCATCTATGGCCCTGAAACATGAAGAACAACAAAAACAACAACCATAGTTTTATAAATGGGTTCTATATAATATAAGGATTGAAATAGTGTGACAAAGATCGTCGATGTGGAACTGATGACAATCACCAGAACACTGCCAGCGGAACAAGTGATGAGAAGAGGGTGCTGGAGATGGATAGGACACACACTGAGGAAACTTACTGATAGCATTACAAGGCAGTCCTTGTTCTGGAATCCCAAGGTAAGAAAAGTAGCGGTTAAAAAAAAAAACACATGGAGAAGAGAACTGGAGACAGACATGAAAGGGATCAAGAAGACATGGAATGACCTTGAGCAGACGGCACAATGGCACAGAAATGGAGGACTTGAAATGAACGTGTTGAAGGTCTGTGCCTATTGACGAGCTAACGGGTAGTGATGATTAATTTAACCTTGTTCAAACTGTAAAATTTTACTATAAAGAATTTTAAATGGCCTTTTTTTTTTTAAATTTATATTTCAGCGTTAGATTTGTAAATGAGTAACAGAAAAATAAATGTCCAACTTGTCCTCTTTCCACACAACCTGCCTAAGTAAAATTCTTCAAATTTTCTGGCCGAACATCATCACCAACCATGAACTGCTAACTCGAAGCCACCAATAGGACATGCGCAGCATCATGGTGGGTAGACGCTGGAATTGGGTTGGCCACATCCTCAGAAGAGACCCTGACACTATACCCAGAACTGCCATGCCATGGACTCCAGAAGGAAAGCGAAAGTAAAGATGGCCAAAAGTCACCTGGCAGAGAACAGCGGAGGCGGAGATGCTAAGCATGAACCAGAGCTGAGGCACCATATGAAGGTTGGCTGTTGATCGAGCAAAGTTGAGACTGTTGCTGCCCTACAAGACGCCACTAGGCGTAATGGTCACTGATTGCTTTGTCAGTCAGGGACCAAGGATCAGAGAAGAAAAAGATTTGTAAATTCTTACTGTCACCACTGAATGTAAAAAATCTGTGTGCAGCTACATCTTCCCAAGACCACATGATGATGATGTTGTCTTGTACATCTTCGTCATGTGACTGAATAGTCATTAGTATTCCCTGGCTGTTTTCTGGTATCACCATTTCATGGCGGAGGTTGATAAATTGAGGAGGGTGATTTATGTCTGAAAAAAAAGATGTATACAGTACTTGATATAGCTTAACATAGAAATCAAATATGAACCAAAATACCTCAAGGTTTCAATCCCCTCTCTCCCCCTTTTTAATACTAAAAATAAACAACACAAAAAGTATGAAGAATCTATCAATTCTTTTTTTTTTACACACACAAGAAATTTTCCTTTACCCTACATGCAATAAATGACGAGGAGGGATAATGTCATAAGCAAACAGCAGCAAGTGAATATACTACATAACATTATAGAGGCTGTATATCCTAATTCCCATGTAGTTTCTGGGGCTTTATGAAGAAACAAAGAAAGAATAGGCTACTGCATGTCATCCAATATGACTAATATGAGATTGGGCATTGGCTGGCAACATCATCGTACGAGTACAAATTTCCACATAAACCACTACTGCTAGTGCATGTGACTACTTGGGTGCAGTCTTGTTCAATAAGACTTCCTACAAGAAGACAAGTTGTGGTAGTGACTCCATGCTCCATAAGGAACGCAAAGAAAACTTATAATGATAATGATATGACCTAATTATAACCCATAGGAGTTGAACTGGATATTGTTCTTTGCCAATTAAAATAAAAGAACTCAAGCAAGACAACAGGTGTATTAGAAAATGAACAGACATCACATATTGGCACGGCACTTGTAACGACAATCGATTATGATGATTTGGGCTATGAAGCTAATATGTGGTTTTGATGGTTTTCAATACTGCCTGAGAGTATTGCTGCAAAACCAAAAATCATGGTTGGGATATCATGATGAAAATGTTGATCACTCAATGCCTTTGGTTTTTTTGGGTGCATTAGGCAGTGATGACATTCTTCCATTCATAATTTTTTTTCTGCCTGTCAGTTTCTACATCTCTCTACTAGTATTGTGCTTTATTCTTCAGTCCTGTCATAGTATGTAATGATTAAGTCACTAGTACTTATGTGTCATCTGATCTGTCACAGTGTGTAGTGATTATGTCACTAGTATTTATGTGTCATCTGATCTGCCACAGTGTGTAGTGATTATGTCACAAGTAGGTATGTGTCATGTGATTTGTCACTGTCTGTAGCGATTATATCACTAGTAGTAAGTATATGTCATCTGATCTGTCACAGCTGATCAGAAAAATTTCCCAAAGACAAACCTTTGACACTTGTTCATGGAAATGGAAACAAGGCAGAGCAAGGGAGATTCCCGTGAAATGTGCTGGCAAACAAGGCTCTGGTTGTGCTGTTAAGACCAGTCACTAGGACAACCTTATATTAGTCACCTCTTTTGACATGCCTGAGTAGTCCTATTCTTCCTTTGTCTCCTCAGAGAATCTCCAGAACTACACAGGGTTATTACCAAAATAATTGTGCAAATAACAGGGATTCCACCAAAATGTGCTGGCAAAACAAGGTTGTGGTTGTACTGCTAAGACTAGTCACTAGCGACCACACAAATTTAGTGCCATGGACTAGCAAACACAAAAGCCACAAAGAAAAGCAGCTGGATAGGCCATTCTGTCAGCAGGAGTCATAAAAATATAAGCAGGACTTAGATGAAATCCACATAGGGAAGAACAAGATAAGAGAAGATAATAATAGTGAAATTATACTGAAGTTGGGCTGGGAAACGTCATCATGTAAAACAAACTGCTTCAGATCCCACTGCTACAAAATTACATGGCTTATTTAGTGCAGGTTTCCTGCAAGTTGGCTAGCTGCTGTGCTGGCTCCATGCTCCATAAGGAGCAAAAAGGAAAAATAATGATGATATTAAAATAATGTGAAACAGCCTAGAATATGATAGACTAGAACAATACTGCAAACACCATAAGCTTATCAAGCTGTCAGTAGTTCCCAGGGTCTCGAAGGAGTACAGAAAGAACAGAACTACTGTTTCCTCCAGCATGTTGTAAAAGGCAAATTATATTAGAGCTGTACATGGAGCTGATAACCTCATTACCATAAGTAATACCATTTATAGAAGAAATCATCACTACAAGAGCATGGTGCTTTGACATGGCTTATTCAAGGGGGCCATCAGCAATGGTGGCTTCATGCATCGTAAGAAGCAAAAAAAAAGAAAGGGGACAATGATATGCTTAGCAAAGGAATCACAGAGAATAGAGGACAATGATATGCTAAGCAAAAGAATGAAGGAGAATAGGGAACATTGATATGCTTAGCAAAGGAATCAAGGAGAATAGGGGACTATGATATGCTTAGCAAAGGAATCAAGGAGAATAGGGGACTATGATATGCTTAGAAAAGTAATCAAGGAGAATAGGGGAGATATGCTTAGAAAAGGAATCAAGGAGAATAGGGGACAATGATATGCTTAGCAAAGGAATCAAAGGAGAATAAGGAACAATGATATGCTTAGCAAAGGAATTAAGGAGAACAAGTCAAATAAGTCATCATTATAGAAGTTATGAACTGGAAGATCTAGGGTAGGAGTTTAAAAAAGCAGGACAGAGAATGACAATGACAAGAGAATGGATATGACTAAACTATAAACACTGCTTTTCAACAGCTAAAATAGAGAAAAATGAAGAAACAGGGTCAGCCTTAAAAAAAATTAAGAAGACAGCTGATCAATATTGTTTAAAGTAATATAGATCACAATCTATCAGGATGTGTTATATAAATAGGTAATATCCCTGAAAATCCAATCCCATTTTTGCATCTTGGGAATCGGCAACAAAAGAAAGCAGAGACTGTGGTATTAGGTTAAGTATGGTGTAAGTATATTTTAAGTAGCCATTACAGTTACCATGAAGGTTGGTAATGGTTACCTTAAAAGCTATGGTCAGCTGCATGTTCTCATTGAAATCTTGGCTCAGCAAGGTTTCATAGTTAGACAAATTAGAATGAATGGCTTAATATACAGTTCCTTCACTGCATGTCATATTCATTGTCTTCACTCTGATTACTGGTCCTTAACATCAGCAACATGGATAATAATTGTTAAGCACTGGAGAAAAGTGACCTAAAAAAAAAAAGCCAACGAAGGTTGACAATCAATCAATAAATACCCTTTAGCTCCCTGAGGAGCATAGGCCTTCAACAAACACATGTCAAGTCTTCCTGTCCTGTGCCATCCGCTCAAGTTCCTTCCATGTTTTCCTCATCATTTTGACATCTGTATCCAGTTCTCTTTTCCATGTGTTTTTTGGTCTAACTCTGTCTCTCTTTCCCTGTGGATTCTTCTTTTTCTTCTTCTTCTTCTTCTTCGTACACTCTCAGACGTCCATTTGAATGTTCTCAAAGAAAGCAGTAGTCAGTTTGAGGCTATTTGAATCCCCGTAAAGCTTTTCCACGAAAGGAGCTGGCGTCGGCCATATGCACTTTCTCTGTACCACATATAAGGGGCAACTTTGAAGCAGATGTTCAGCAGTCATTTTATCAGTGCCACAGCTACACTGATCGGTAGTTCCTATCTTTAGCTTGTTGAATAATAGATGGTATCTCAATCTGTTGTGGCCAGTGCGGAGTCTGAAGATTACCACTTGTTCTCTTCTGTTGAGCTGGTAGTAAGCATCATTCTGTGTGTGCCCTGGATGTTCTACATTCCATTTGTTTCTGTATCTGATTCGGATAAAACTCTTTGCCTCCTCAAAAGTTATGCTTGCATCAGGCTGAGGTAGATGTGAACCTTCTTTTGCCATTCTGTCAGCCTCTTCAATGCCGGTGATGTTACAATGAGATGGGATCCATTGGATCACAACACTTTTGAATCGTTGACAAAGTTTGTGGAGCACTACTCTGAGATCATCCAGGTCCGTATTATTTTGGCTTTTCAACGTTGCAATTACTGACTGTGCATCAGTAAAGAAAGCAACTTGTCTCTCTGCCCTTTCTTCTGTCAATACAACCTCTGCTGCAGTTTTTAAGGCCTCTGCCTCTGCTCTGAAGTTGCTGGAGAATCGGCCTGTCGCCACTGACAGCCTTTTTTCTGCACCAGTGCTTAAGGTCAGAAAGACACCCCCACCTCCATTTTCTGTTGCATTTATTGCTGATCCATCTGTGTATGCATGGGTCCAGGTGTTGCGTGGATAATGTTTCTCGATGTATCTTGTCGCTATGGATTTCCTATCTGTTGCAGTTTGGCTCTTTTTACTTTCAATTCCAGGAATGTTTTCTATCAATTTAGGGAAACGATTTTGTTTCCAAACTGGAAGCTTGTGTGCAGTGTAGATGGGTTTAACATTGGATTTTTCATCTATGTGGATTCCAGAACAAGGACTGTCTTGTAAAGCTATCAACAGGTTTCCTCAATGTGTGTCCTATCCATCGCCAGCGTCTTCTTCTCAATTCTTGTTCCACTGGCACTTGTCTGGTTCTTGTCATCAATTCCACATTTGTGACTTTGTCATACCAGTCCTTCTATTCTACTCAAGCACCCGTTTATAAAAGTCTGTAGCTTTTTGGCTGTTGTTTGTGTTGCTCTCCATGTCTCAGAGCCATACAATAGGACTGACTTGACATTTGAGTTGAAGATTCTTATTTTCGTGTTGGACTTGATTTTTCTTGTTCTCCATATGTTTCCCAATGCAATGAAAGCTCCTCTTGCTTTTTGTATTCTTATTTTGATATCATTGTCTGTCCCTCCAACTTTGTTTATATTACTTCCAAGATATTTGTACGATTCTACATCCTTTAGTGGTGTTTCTTCAAATTCATCCTTGTTATCATTTCTTGCATTTATTCTCATAATCTTTGTCTTTTCCCTGTGTATTTTCAGGCCCACTTGTTGTGACCTCTCATTAAGAATTTTCATTTTCTCTTGCATCTGATAATGGTTATGGGACAGAAGAGCCAAGTCATCTGCAAAATCCAGATCATCAAGTGAAGGTTGACAAAGCCAGCTGTGAATTTTCCCTGAAACCCTGGCTCAGAAAGCCACACCAGACGTGGATTTTTACATACTACGAATCACATTCAAAGAGAAATAGAGGACATATTCTTGTGGGAAATGTAACTGAAATCATGGCGAAAAAAGATTAAAAGTCTGTAGATAAACTGTCGTTAGATGCATGGTGCTAGCATTTTTTTTTAAATTATGAAAAAAAAAAAAGAACGGTACTGGTCTAGAAAGCGGGCCCCAGACTTTTTCCGAAACGAAACACAATTTACGAAATGGTAAACGAAATATGTATCGTATGAGGGGGAGATCACTTGTTTCGCGACACACTCCTCCAAAAATCCATTGTTGCGGTAGGATTCTTCCAGTGATGTTTTTCCGTTTCGAAAATAAAACTCTCATCGATTTCAACAATGTGACCCTCACCTCCAATCTGACAATGTTGCACTTTTGAAAGAGAAAAGACGCATACTTCACGTAAGAACGCATTCATTTCATGGCCAAGAGTACAAATTCTTTCAGCCGGCAATATGCCACGCGCCTGTAAAAATTTGACAGCGTCATTTTCAGTGCGTGGGAAGATCGATAAATTGAACTCCATGTTGATACAAAGGCGGTCGGATCGTCGAATGGGCGGTTGATAAAAAAATCGGATCGTCGAAGGGGGGAGATAATCAATATATGTAAAATGTGATTAAAAGTCCAAAAGTCGGATCGGGAGTTGTTAAATAAAAAGTCGGATTCGCGTTTTCAAAAACCTGAACTTCCGGGGCCCGCTTTCTAGACCAGTACCAAAAGAACTCACTGTATCTCTTATGCATTTTTGTTTACCTTTTATTGCAATACTCAGACTAACTGGTCCAGTGTTGTGGAAACTATCGCTTACAAAAACTTCAATGACAAATGATGTCTTGGTTATCTTTCGTAAATCACTCCTCAGAACGACAGATCCATCTGAAATGTGTTTGTGTCAAGGGAAATGATAATTTCTGTGTAGTCTACTGATGTATTAACATTTTCTAGATTTAACAAGATCCAATATATATATATATATATATATATATATATATATATATATATATATATATATATATATATATATATATATATATATACACACACACACACACACACACACACATATATTTTTTTTTTTTTTTTTTCTATAACCAGCGGCACTCGAGCTTTCCAGCTCTTTCGGCCCAATGACATGTCATTGCGAGGCTGGGGGGTCAGTGGACTTTCCTTCCAACCCGGTCAGGAGCTTTGCTCCTTCCCATCCACACGGGATTTATGTGCAGGAGCCGTTCAGGTTATTCAGTCAAATTTCCAGTCGTAAACATTTCTTCAAACGCCGACGGTCGGGTTTGAACCATGAACACCTGGTCGCCAGTACAACGTTGTAGCCATTACACCAGCGCGGCTCCCATATATATATATATCAATTAATAAAAGTTAATGGTAAAATAGCAAGTAATAATAAAATAACTTTGAAGAAATGATACTAGTGTTTATAAATGAAAAGGTAGTTTTCCCCCCATAATCTTCATCATCATCATTCTGCTTCATTCAGTAAGTGATATAGGGCTTTAAATGTTTCTCATCGCTGACTGCTAATTTAGACCATCTTATTCAGCTCTGCCTACAAGATTATTGCTATCTGGGCTTCCTTTTCCACTGTTTTTTTCCTAAATTCTCTTACCTCTGCACTATTCTATTTCCCCTGTGGATTCCAGTCAAGGGCCTGTCTGGTTATACTAATTGCTACTTTCCTAATATTGTGTTCTGTCCCTCTTCACTTCCTCTCTTTAATCTCTAACTAAATTCAATGTTTCTGGTTCTGTCTGTTTCAAAGGTGTATGTGAAATTACATCTAGCCAATTGATAAGAAGAATGTGACAGTTGCATTTATGGGATGAATAACTGGAGTTGGATGTAATATTTCTGGTGACATGGAACATTCCTGGGCCATGCGATGGAGTAAGAGAGAAGTTTCCATTGTGCTGAACAGCAGCATTTTATTTTTCCTGGGAAAGAGCTGAAAAGTTCAATGCTGGTTTGAAGAAGCTGAAAACAAATCTGCTTTTATCTATGCTGGCACTGATATCGTGGTTTATTCCCCCCTGTTTTTGGGGTCAGTGTGCCTAAGTGGGAAAGCTGTGCACTTTCTCAGTCTTCTGACCACTGATTTTGTTTGGATATGTCTGATTATTATTTATTCTCATTTTCTTTGTTTTATATAAATTGATATGTATTCCTGTTCTTGCTACTTATACTGCTAGTTTATCTGTCTTTTCCTGCATACTTTGTTGTTTATGTAACAAATGACAAAAGTCGATCTACAAAATCAAGACCTTCTAGGTGTTTGTCCAATGTCTGTTGTGTATCTGATTTCTTTTTTTTTCACTAAGCTGTCTGTCTCATCACCCAGTTCATGACCATGAGAACAGTCAATGATGAGAGTAGACATCCGTGTCTGACCCCACATCATAAAACAAGATCAAATAATCAATTAAATAAACATACGTCCCTTTTTTTCTGCTCCTTAAAGAGCTTAGGACTACCACTGCATATGGCACTCTTGTAGGAAGCCTGCACCAAAGTACTTAAAGAGCTTAGGACTACCACTGCATATGGCACTCTTGTAGGAAGCCTGCACCAAAGTACATAAAGAGCTCTTGTAGTGATGGTTCTTGTAGCCGTTTTCTTAATATTTAAATGTTCAGGTTGCTAGATATAATATCACCATCATTATCCATTTCACTCCCTGTGGATCACTTCAGGTGGTCTCTTTGCAGGAAGGCTGCACTAAGCATTCACAGGCTTAAGCAGTGGTGGTTTCTGTAGTAATTTCTGTACGTGATGAGGTTGTCACCCTCATGCTCAACCTCATATTAGTTACCTTGTTACGACATGCGGTGATGGTGTAGTAGTCTTATTCTTTCTTTGTCTTGTAAGAGACTCCTTGAAACTACACAGGGTAAATATTATATACTAATCCCAACTAACATAATTACCGATGTATGTTACGTCGGTCAGTCTCACTCAAAATAGTAACTCGCGCCAGAAAAAAAAGTGCGCAACGCACGGTGTGCAACTTGCGCGGCGTGGGTGTTATATAAAACAAATACTTTGGTTTTATTTTTTTTTTTAATTCTTTCACGAAATTAGTAGCGCTTGACAAAGAAAAAATGTGTAAAAATTGGTGTGCATGAGCCCTCACCCGATGTACAAATCATGAAAACTTGAAAGTTTTTGTTAAAACCATTTATTATCAGGGAACACTCTTTGAGAACAATCCACACACTTTCGCATGAAATGTTGTTATCAAAGAACTTCTAAATTGAATCTAAAATAACATAATTCTCGCCGTGTGTACGTTGGTCACAGCTGAGGAATACAACCGTGTTGAAAAATTGTATTGTTTCCATTATATATACTCTCCCGAAAATAGTTACAATCAACAAAGAAAAGCGTTCAAATGACGGTGCTCATGAATTTTTTTTTTTTTAATATTAATAAATAAAAATATCCCGTTCAACCTCTGATGGGTTATAATTGATGCCGATATGTTCATGAACAGTTTGATTACACTGTATAATGGAAAGAAACCAAAAACACTCTAAGAATGTACTTCTATCTGCTCATCCGGGAACGGAAACAGCACACTATAATTAAAAACCCGTCTAGTTTGACAGGTTGTTGCTAGTACTTAATAACTGTTTTTCTATAAAATTTATCTCAAAATAAGTGTTCTAGGTTTTATTAGTAAAATAAATACAGAGCCTTGCTGTATAAGTTAGTTAGTCACTAACCTATGTTTATAGCAAATGGACAGGAACAGTTCAAAGAGCCAAAGGTCAATGCATCATCTTCCTTATCTGTAGCAGAAACTTGATATACAGTGTCCCCGATATGAGTATATCTTGCTGACACATGTATCAAGGCTGGAAATATAATTTAGCATTTAAATCGTAGTGAAATATTCATTTCATTCTTCACTACTTATGGAGCACAGAGCCAACATTACAGCAGGATTTCTGTGTCAAATTCTATGTGCTCTAACAGCAGTGATTTCTGTAGCAACTTGTTTCACATGATGAGGTTGCCAGCCTCATGCACAACCTCATATTAGTTGTCTCTTATGACACCTGAAGGAGCAATAGTCCCATTCTTTCTTCACATGTTAAGCCCCCCAGGAACTATGCAGAGCTTAGTGAAAGATCACTGTGCAAGAAAATACATAGAAAGATAAGAAAAGGCAGAAGGTATGGTAGAGACATATTACATTGTTTATTCATTCTTTCATTTTAACTACTCCTTAATGAGGAAAAATTCTTACGGGCAAAAAGAACTCTGGTTAATAAATAATGAAAATAATAGGTTATAAAATAAAATATAAAAGGAATCCTTTTAGCATTCATACTCTTTGACATTTGCTGAGGGAGACTGAGAACCTATAGGTTTGCCCGGAGTGCAGTGAGGTGGATTCTGATTAATTGTAACAATAAAAGGAATCAAGCAATAAAAGACTGTGCTTTGTAAAAATCCGATAACAAGCAGAGTTACAACTCTTAAAAGTAGGTACAACTAAGTGGAAAAGAATAGATAGATTTATTTACGTACTTAGTCATTTCTCTTCTACCTATAGGTGTAGAGGCTGGCCAAAGAGAGTGTGATGTTATCCTATTGGCTGTCACCCTATTAGCTGTCATCCTACTGGCTGTCATCCTTTTGGCCTGGTTCCAGTCCAGTTCTCCGTCTTTCAGAGAATGTCTGATGTTGTCCTCCCAGTGAAATCTGGGTCGTCATGGAGTCTGGATTCTTGGCTCTTGGTTTTTCCATGTTTGTTGTGATAGCCGGTGTTTTCCTATTCTGCAGACATGACCAAATCATTGCAACTGGGACTGCTCCATTTGGGTCTGCAGGGGCTGGGTTTTGAGGCTATGAAGTATCTTCTGGTTTTGAACCGTGTCCCTTCTTATCAAGTGTCTGATTGGCAGAGTGGTTAGGGCGCTGGTCTTTCACAGCAAAGGTGCTGTGTCCGGAATCACAGTACCAGCACCTCCAGTCTACCCAGCTGTAAATGAGTACCTGACTGTGCTCTTTGAGTTAGGGAAGGAAAAGGCAACAAGGAAGGGACCTGGTCACCCCACCTTTTGATGCTGGACCTAGTATGGTGAGGTCTCTAACACTTCACTCCCCGACGGCAGTATCTGCTATGGGACTACCTTTACCTTTTACCCTTCTTATCATTGGATCTCAAGCACCCCATTTCTGAGAACTGAAGCTGGCTCTTGTGGGTTGTAGTCATTGTGCACAACCTCACATCTGTAGGTCAAAACTGGGGCATAGGTTGAGTTGTATACAGCCAGCCATCTTAGTCTTTTTCCCAATTTCTCTTTTGCCGAGGGATCCTCAGTTTATGAACAGGGGAACGCAAAGTATAATCTGGTTTATTCAGAATAAGAGAACTGAAATGACTTAAGTATAGGGTGTAAAAACTATAGATGACTAAGATATACATTTCTTTTTTATCCCGCCTCACTTCTATTTACATACACCAATTATGAGTTTGTTACAATGATAATGTTATAAAAAGTCATATATAAATAACATTTCTTTGTATAGTCTGGTACACTCTGACTGATGTGTAAGTTGATGTGTAAGTCAAATCAAAATGCCTCTTTATTATCCATCTTCCATCCACTCCTTAACCAGATAGTGAAATAATGTTCACAACATTCTTTTTATTATTTTAACAGTCATTCGTTCAGTCAGTTACCATCTATTTAAGGGTACACCAACCTGGCAGGTTTTCAAACACAGGCTCTAAATCTTTGATTATGTGAATGACAATCGCTTCCTCCGTGGCATGTCCATCACCATGTATGCACGTCACACCAGCATGAACAACTGGTGTTGAATTATACAGCAGGTTGTAATGAGACCTAATCAGGAGTTTGGCACCTGTTTAATATATCTTCATTCAGTGTGACATTATGCCTTCATTAATTCAGAAAAATAAATCATTATTTATATTAACATCAACAATAATGTACTGTTCTCTTCTTTTCTTCATTATCAATAGCTTCATCATAACCATTCAAAATATGTCAAGCCAGCATGGACATCATTGGTCTCACAAAACTAAACTGGATATTCTTGTTTTTGTTGTTCTCCATGTTTCAGAGCCATATAATAGAGCTAACTTGACATCGGAGTTATATTTGTGTTGGACTTGATTTCTCTTGATCTCCATATGCAATGAAAGCTCCTCTTGCCCCTTGAGCTCGCATCTTGATATCATTGTCTGCCCTTCCAACTTTGTCTATATAGCTGCTAAGATATGAGTATGATTCTGCATCTTGCAGGGGCCTCCCATCAAATATTTTCACCCTGACCATGGCCATGAGACAGAAAAGCCAAGTCATTGGCAAAATCCAGATCATCAGGCTGTCTAGTCATATTTCACTGGAATCCACTTCTGTTGGATGAAACTGATGTTTTAATTAATAAATATTATACACACATAAAGGTATGTTTTCAGGCATTCGTAAGAAATAAAGAAGTAGAACACTGGACAACAGAAAAACAAGTCGTGAGTGGCTTACCCTGGACCTTCCGTGCAACAACCCCCCAATCTATAGCCAGCAAGAAAAGAAATGAAGACAAGAGGCATCCCTATAAAACTCTAGTCGCCATCCCAAATGGCTCTGTAAGCTGTCACCATGAAGAAACCCACATTTCAATGTCTCCACTAACTCTCTTTATTAAATTAATGATCTTCAGGGGTGCTCCATAATGCCTCATCAATTTCCAGTGATTCTCTAACTACACTATCAAATGCCTTTTCATAATACAAATATCTAATGAAGAGCGGTGAATTCCATTCCAGCCTTTGTTCAACTATTATTCTCAATGTAGTTATTTGGTTAGTACAAGAACTGTTTTGTCAAAAGCCTGCTTGTTCATATCTCAGTTGTCTCTCTATGGACTCTTTTAATCTCTCAAGAATGATTCTGTTCATAAATGGACAACTGAGAGATGAACAAACAGTGTAATATGGTGCATTACACCCAAAAAAAAAAAAAATGCGAGGAACTGCAGTGTTTTTATCAGACTATCAATCAATACCTTTTAAGGAATGTGGAAAAAAGTACCTTTAATTTTGGAGATACCATGCTTTTAAATGCTGGTGAGCAAGGGCTGGTCTGAAATTTCTCTAGCTTTAAATTTTTCTCATTCCCCCCAAAACATATACAGCTACCAAATCATCCAATGTGATTACCACTAGATCAGGATCTACCGTATGCCAACCCCTGGGGTAAATCATTCAAAAATATAAAATACCATTACAATTAGTCATCATACCTGATGTATACAGAATACTTCTGGAAATAGTTGGTTCTGTACTAGTTAGGGTGCAGATGACTTTATCTGTATGAGCATCTGCAACACTGAAGACTCTAAGAACAGTTTCAGATGTCAAGCTTTCCAGAAAAGTGACATGATACACAGGCTTGTCAATCAATGTTGAAGGCTGTAAGGTGACCTTCGAAGGCTTCTTGGAATAAACCAAAAACAAGCATCTGTGGTGAGAGCTGTTGGTGGTAGTGATAGCGCTTTTGATGGTGAAACTGTGATGGGGGAGTGGCGTACTAATTGGGGGGGGGGGGGGGGGGGGGGGGGGGGTCTTACTAGTGTATTTCTTTATTGGGGAATGGGGGTGTCACAGGTAACATCCGCCCTGGGTTCCAAGTACTTTAGGGATGCCTCTGGATGGGGGCATTGGTTTGGTAGTGATTTTGACACTGGTAGTAGTTTTTTTAATGGTTGTTGATAGTGGTGTTAATGTTAGGTAATTGAGGTTTTTGTAAGCTGTTGAAGTTAATCGTGAAGGTTGGTCTTAGTGGTAGTGATGATGCTCTTAAAGGTTGGTTTTATAGGTGTTTGCTCTTGTACTTGAATTATACTAGAGCTGTACTGGCTGCTGCCTCATTTAGCTCTAGGGATCCTCTGAGGAGTCAAATAAAGAACAGCACTACTGCTCTGTCAGACATATCATCAGAGATGACTTGTACGAGGTTGTACATGGAGTCTGCAACCTCATCACGTGAAAGAACTTGCTACAGACACCACTGCTGCAGCAGCACACGAGTACTTTCGTGCAGATTTCCTGTAAGGAGGCCAGCTGCAATAGCAGTTCCATGCTCCATAAGAAACAAAAATGAATTAATTAATTTAATGGCTGTAGTTAGCACTGATCATAGGTAATGTTCAGTTTTAGTGCCGGCGAGTTCTTATCGTAAAGATCTTCACAATAGGAACTCGCCAGCACTACAGCTGAACATTACCCTGATAATACTTCACTACGCTATATCATTAATGGTCTTCATCTAGATAACGGTTTTTTAACATGTAGTCTACTGACCCTTTGGAAGTCTGTGGGTGGATTCTAAAAGGGGGGGAGGGGGGTGTACATAACCCACAATTTAAAGTTTTTTTTTATTATGCTTTCTAAGACATTATTTTTTTCATAGCCTTATCGAACAATCAAAAGGGTCCATAGCCTTCATCGGACAATCAAAGGGGCCCATAGCCTTCATCGGACAATCAAAAGGGGTCCATGTCACAAAAAGTGTTAAGAAACTCTGGTCTTGATGACAACAAGGATGTTACCTGTGCATTAATCTGTTTCTCTTCCACACTTATGGTCAGGCCAATGCACTGGAAGGTTAGAACCACTGCTGCTCGTACATCACAAGTTGATGTCACAACAATGGGTATGTCACATGACAAGTTGCCATTAATGGGACTGATAGTTCTTACTTCCCCTGTCAATAAAATAAAGAATGTATTCAGTTTATATATATATATATATATATATATATATATATATATATATATATATATATATATATATATATATATATATATATATATATATATATATATATATACTCTGAATATTTGAATACTGAATATTGATATTCGAGTAAAAATGAATTTTCATTTAAGTTAATGACTGCTGCTTTAAGTGACTATCCACGTGCACGATTATCCTCATGCCTCGTTTACAGTAATTTCAAATGCAAGCCGCACAAAATACTTTTATTCCTTATGGTTCCATTGGAAGAGTGATTTCACTTTGCTTCCGAGTTTTTCCAAAATTATCTTATTTCTTATGATGGAATCGCAAAAGCAATTTTATTCTGCTTTCGAGTTTTAGCAAGAAGCAAATTAATAAGACACATTTTCCCATTTCCGACCTAGCGCACCAAGAAAGAATAGTCCAACTCATCCTTTCTTAATCATGTTCTTTTCAAACATATATAGATTACTGCTTGTAAAAAAAAAAAACATTATTATTTTCTGTCATTTTTTAAATAGAAGTTTCTCTTTTCGGTGAGACACGACCCATTCAACCAACACATACGGATAACGCCTGTTAAATTAGGACACGTTTAAATAAAGAAGATCTTTAGTTCTGATGTAATGTTTAGCTTTGAGCAAGTTTCTTTTTTTTTTTTAAAGGACCAAAAATAAAAAGTAATAAAACTTAAATGTTGCCTTATTTTGTCCAGGCGCACCCCGTTTAAGATTGGCACATGTCCAATTATAGAAGACCCTTCGGTCTAGCAATGTGATAAAGACTCTTTTCCTTTCTTTTTTTTTTTTTTTCAATCTTTATTCGTGTTCCGTTTGAATTTACAAAACATGTTCATTTTACATATTTCAATAAAGAAGTTTCAATGAAAATACAATGAGTAGCTGCTAAGAAATTAGAAAACCTTTCACTCCCTCGCATTCACTTATTTACACACTCTTTCTTGCACTCTGAAGTTGTACACTGCAAATTTTTTGTGATGATACTATTGATTGAAAAGTGAAGGAAAAATAGGATGAAAAATTCATACACCCTCGTTCTTGAAATTTTAAAGCCCACTCTTTTTTATAGTGTGATGGCAGGCAAGAAAAAAAGAAAAAAAAAAAGGAATGAGGGGAAAAAACACCTGAATGGACTAAGAAGTTTCAGTGAAGGGACAATGAAAACAAATTGTTTTTCGTTTGTGTTTTAAAAAATAACCGTGTCTTCCATGTGCGATTCCATTTTATTGCTACAGTCGTGCTCTCCTTGCTTAGAGCTGGATATGCCATACATATCAGGTCTTTGTCACGGGAAGCATTCATTCAAATCTGATTTCACGGCCGAGCGGGAATTGCACTCGGCCTTAAAAAAATATAGCAATTTGTTTAAGCGGGGCCGACACCCCCCCCCCCCCCCCCCCCAATCTTTATTCACATTCCGTGGAAATTTACAAATATAAGTATAAAAATGAAAATACAACGAGCAGCTGTATAGGAAAAAAAAAAACTTTC
This sequence comes from Oreohelix idahoensis, assembly GCA_024509875.1. Lineage (NCBI taxonomy): Eukaryota > Metazoa > Mollusca > Gastropoda > Stylommatophora > Oreohelicidae > Oreohelix > Oreohelix idahoensis. The sequence goes on from JAMPIV010019121.1 coordinate 884,681, forward strand.
ACTCCTTGCACACACTCATTTACATACTCTTTCTTGTACTCTAAAGTTATGCATTGCACATTAGTTTGTAATGATAGTGTTAATTAAAAAGAGAAGGGGAAAAAAAGGTAAAGAAATCGTACACCCTCATTTTTGGAATTATACGCACTCGTTTTCTTTTAAGGATAAGTTAGTTGCTTATCCTTTACAGGACGTGGCAATCAACCCCAGCTTTTATTGGCTGTTTTGTGATTTTTCTAGGCAATTTTTACGTTCAGTAGTTTGCCATTGCTTTCTGGACGGTACGGCGCTTATACCATTGTTAAAAATCCACACAAAGCGATCTGCTACCAAACCGCCAGCAGCAGGTTTCGAGCCTGGTATATCTGGATTATGAAACTGCGTTCATATCCATTAGGCCACAGACGCCGACCTTTTAAGGATAGCAGTGTAAAAAAAAAAGGAGAGGAAAAAAAAACCCACCAAAAAAAAAAACAAAAAAAAAACGAATAGACAAAAACTATCATTTTTTTTTTTTTTTTACATTTGGTATGATGCAAGATAATTCTTGCACCCTCAAAAAATTTGTTTTTTCTTTTTAATTATACAAACCCATGTGCATTTCATTTTACAAAATTGAATACAAGGAGAGTACATTGTGTAATACATATAAATACTCAAACTTACTCACACTTTCATTGGCACAACAACAAAAAATTACTGTATACATTCGTTCACACACACGTTTATACTTGCACCTACATGGTAAGTGGTTACTTATCCCATTTGTTCTGGTGAATAGGGAAATATTACATTTGGCTTCGAATAATGTTTAAGACTAGGATTTTTTCCCTGTTTGTGAAATATTCGTTGTGGAACATAAAGTACCCATCGCTCACTCTCTCTCTCTCACGCTCTCACGCTCTCTCTCTCTCTCTCTCACACACACACACACACACATATACACACTTATGCACACTCAAACCGTTTTCCACCGCTTCTATTTACAACTACCGCTTTTTGAACGACTTTCAATGCTGGCGTTCGTGGCCGTCTCAGTCGTATAATTCCAGGTGTCGGACACCGTCGCTCGTAAATCTGCAAAGTATCACAGATCTCCGGTGATTTAGAAACTGGCGCGAACGGACAAGGTCAGGACACATTTACGAAGTATTTTCCTTAGAGCATTTTCCCCAATTCCGTAAATTTTTTTTTCCTTTTATATCACATTAACTACCGCAAGCCGCTGTCAGCGGCTCACAAAATAATCACATTTGGACCGCAAGCCGCTCAGAACGCCAATCTAATTTTAGTAATAAAACGAATGAAAAATGTACTGAAACACTCTCTGATCTGGTTCGAGATTTTAAGTTGCCACCGGAAAACAAATTCCCAAAGCATGGTTGTGATAGAACACTGGAAAATTGATATTATGTTCATATTTTTCAGCGTTTTGGGTTAGTTACCAAATCGTGTAAAACTGTTTACCGTGGCAACTAGTGAAAGGACTACAAAAAATGCGTGTACATCTCGTCTAACGGCTGAATAGGATAGAAACGTGTTTCAACAATTGACTGATAGATCTAGCGACGAGGACAAGAGTGAAAACGGTGTGCACATTGATTGAAATTGTGATTTTGATAGCGATGGGGCGCAAGCAGTTATAATTGTGAAAATATTGCAAGTCCTCGGCCATCGGAGGGCCGTTAAATAGCAACAACCTCTATTAGAGTTACAACCGGTGTTTATTGTAATAGTACATTCATTTATCTTTAAAATGACGTGTAATTCATAAAAATGTGTAAGCAATTACGAAAACTACAGCTTACTTTGTGCATGTCACGTAGGTCTTTATGTCATTAAATTACCTACATCTTCTTCCTATTCTCTCACCCTAATCCTTTCATTTATATTCTTTCCATACTTGTTTTTCCTGTATTTTTCGCATCACTCGGTTGCGAAAAATATTTTCTTCAGTATTTTTAAACTTTACCTGTTTCTTTCTCAAAACTGAGAATCGCGCTAGGACGATATTACATAGATGTCAGGGCTGCAGGGCGTCAGAAGGCGTGATAAGTCGGTTCGCTGAACATAGGACGTAGACAATCGTCTACATTCTCACCGAGCGCGCGAGCTTCTTCTCGGCATAAGTCCCGGTGAGGTGTGATACTTTACATCTGCACCGGTCAGTATTCAGACATTTGTCTGAAAAATCCCAAACTGACACGGCGCTCACTGTGGGCCATGGTCAGCTGTAGTGTGAAAACTGCCCTGCATTGGAGACAGGTTGTCTGAGATTGCGCAACTGACACGCAGAAAGTGGCAGTTTACGACAGCCTCTTCTAGTTACGTAGTTGTTATGAGAAAGGGGAGATTATTTCGTTTTTGCGAAATAAACGTTCATCTCTTTGTCTGGGTTTTCATATATACTAGAATGAGCTAGATTTCATTATCACTCAGTAACTTCGCAGTCAAGACTAGAACAAGCCTCGTTCGATTTCTAAAAATCTCTGTTAAAAGAGATGGCCTTTAGTTTGATCGAAGTGGTTTAGTTCTTAGGAATTCTGTGTTTGAGGTATCATATATTATTATCTAGTATATCTAGTATTTTGTGAAGTGTTTAAAAGTGCTAAATCGCTATTTATTTCTCTAGGTAGATCTGGTGCAGAGCGAATAATTTATAAGTCTGTATTAATTTCTAGTGACGTGTCTCAGTGGAAAGCAGGATAAATTATATTTCCAGCTTAAATTCAGTCGGTTATTACTAAATTTAATTTAACTGCTAAATAATCAGACGAGAACATAATTTTCAAACTAACTTATAACTGCTAGACTAGATGTGTCTCATGAGTCGTGACGAGAATATATTTATATATATATCTCTAATTCATGATGATTAATTTATGACTATAACTTATTTCACGGGAGGTGTTAAATGATAAGTTAAGGTTTACGCCCGCAGTTAAAATATAAGTATACCCTTAAACATAGGATGTATAAATATTTCATATATATGTTTCTTTATACAGAGATTTCTGTGGTAACCTAACTATACCAGCGTTACGTACTGATGAACCTATCCTGTGAAGACTAAAAAAAAAAAAAAAACTTTTCCCTTAAAGACTTGGTCGTAAGCTTTTCAAGAACTTTAACGTGAACTGAAATAACGGGCCCAGTGTGCCTGAATTAGTCCTTCCAGAAACGATATTCTAAAGTACAGCCTTTGTGGCAAGTAACATTATTCATAGCATTAAACTTGCCGACATCTTTTTTGACCAAATGTGTGGTGAACCCTGATTATCTGTTGAGAGAAGCTGTCCACCGGTCATTTTCCTAATTTAGGGAAACCTCGTGTTCTGACATTGTGTGCTCGCTTAACCCTAATTCTTACTTCGTGAGTCAAGATACACTAACTTTAGTCTGAAATAGCTGACGCCTGAAGCTGATGCTCCCCAGAGAAATTTCTGAGAAAAAAAAAAAACCAGCAAACCACTCTGTAGAGCTGGGATCCGCTTCAGTGAACGACAGAACAGACAAAGGGTGTGAATGTTACCAAGGTTGCGCCAGACGGCAAGCTACATCACGTATGTAATTAGTACAGGGCCCTGATGAAAGAACCGAGTGAAAGTAGACGGTGTGAGGTATGTGAATTTCACCCATGTTTGTAATTCCATTTATGAAATTTGTTGTCAATGCAAGAATATTTTTTTTTTACTTCCCTCAGGTTAAAACCTACTACATCTAAGTCGGTTCATATTTGTTTACGAGGAAAGAAAGAAAAATTATAGACAAACTCATATGTATCATTGAATCTCCTGGCTTTCACTTTACTCATAACGGGACTGTGGGCTTATCTTGAGGGGATGAGATCATATTGGGGTCTATCATTTCTTGTAGCAATTTCATTGATTATTGTTTTGACCACGTGTATATGTTTATTTTCTTTTCTTGATGAATTTTATGTGTTGTGAGGAAATTTTTAGCTGATAAATAAAAACTTCCCTTTGAAACTAAAAGCAGCGTGTTGGTCAGCTCGTTCAGAATATATATATGTAATCATTTTGATAGTCTTCCCACGTCTGTGTGTCTACCTGTTGTCACTGGTGTGTGTGTGCACGTGAGTGGTATGTTCATTACATATTAGCATATGTTGTCAATAGTCTGTCCGACTCTTACATAAGTGTCGTAGAAGATAGGCCTGAGAGAGAGAGAGAAGAATCTTGTCTTTTTCCAGGGGACCGTTCTATTGATTCGCTACCACTGCACTCGTGGAAAGATCTATTTCTGTATTAACTCTCACTGCAGCTATCACTGATTCTATCTATTCAGAAGGGACCAACCAAAGTCTTAATTTCCTATCAAAAAATCTACGACAGTGCAAACACCTAGAGGATGAAAATGGGGAAAAAATTTAATTCGGCCACAATGTGTTTTTCAATTCCGTAGTTAATGTGATATATACTTTGGTCACCCACGTAATCGGACCGAAGAGCAGACGGTCTTCAGCAGAATGTGGCAAGAATTGTCTTATCAGAAACGCTTACTTCTGCGCCATCCGCTTAAAAAAAAAATAATAATGATAAAAGAAGATAAACAATATCCACATATACAAATGCATTATTCTACACATGTTCATACTTACACTTGAAAAAAAATTAATAATAACGATTTTAAAAGAATACATACACACATTTCCAAAACCATTACATTTTGATAACAATTAAATACTTTAAGCATAAAAAAGTACCGCCGTGACTCTCATTTCTGATGTCAAAGTTTAAATATATATATATATATATATATATATATATATATATATATATATATATATATATATATATATATATATATATATATATATATATATATATATATATATATATATATATATATATATATATATATATATATATATAATGATATTAGAAGCCTCATGTACATTATTAAAATACAAAGTCAAATTGGAATACAGAAAAATGAGCTTATACACTCGCACACACTTATTTCTGCCAAAAGTTTACTTTCATTAACACAATAATAAATAAGCCAACATGTCAAATACACATTGATACTTAAATAATTTCACGTTAGACAATGCTGTGTGATTTTCCCTTCGCCGTACTGTCAAATACCCCCCCCCCCCTCCCCCCGAATTTAAAGGTTTAGCAGTAGAAAATCAGCGTTTAAGACTTCTCACAAACAAACTCGGATCAGTGGACAATGCCAGATCTTGACACATTAACGACGTCTACAACCGTGGTTAACATGACCTCTCTGACTGAACTCTGGAAAACCTTCAATTGTAATAGAAGAAGTGTAGAAAAAAGAATGAATACGGGAGTAGTTTAAAGAGTTCAAATGAACTATTTGGCTCAGGACAAGGGGCACTGTAAATCACATAGCTAAAACCCTGGTGTTTTCAAAGGAGACTGTCACGGCTGGGTAATAAGTCCAACTTATGAACTTGAGAGGAGAAAGGGGATAAAAAAGGAGGTGGGGGGGGGGGGTGTATGGAAAGTTGAAAGCGGACTAACACAATTTTAGAATAGTCAGAGAATGATATAGTACGGATAGGAAAGGGGAGACAGTGGGGGGAAGGAAGGGTCGTTTTAAGAATCATAGCTGAATTATTAAGGTAGAGGTACCATTTCAGGGGCAATTGATAAGACTTTCTGGCGAAAGATGTGCAGAAATAAACCAGCATTGACAACATGATAATTAAACTTAGCAAAATTCCTAAAACTATGAATCTGATTTATAAATTCTGACAAAATAATCAAAATCTTTGTGTGTGTGCTATTTCTGTTCTTGTTATTGTGTTTAACATGATTGCTTTGTAGATATCTGATTTTTGTTTTGTTTGTAAATCGATTATTTTTAGCAGTAGTTACATTGTGGGTGTGATTGTACTGCATTGAAAATAAAAAATGATATTCCGTTTCTGGGATGCTTTTCCTACATAGCTGACATTTTGATATTTGGTCGGATCTGTGGGCTTTTCGTTCTGTTGTGGGTGTCATGTTGTATATTAGTCTAAAAGTGACCTCTTGCTTTAGCAGTGGTTTGTAGGTTGTGCAAGTTAGCGAAGGTCACGGTGTAATTTGTTATAGCATATTCCTGTCCTCTTTTAATTCTTAGGTGTAATGGTGGTGCTTGGAGTTTAACTAAATGTTTATGTATTGCATTTGTTTTTTGGTGAATTAAGTTTTTATGTCCCTTAAAGCCTGTATGCATGTCTTATAAAATGAGGGCATAGTGCCGAAGTGATGGGGGATTGCATTGTTCAGTGGTCTCAACTTGGAAAATAATAGTGAGCGAGTGTGTGTCGTTCTGGGAGTTTGATGATGTTGCATATGTGTTTAATTCTGAGTGTCTGGATCTTTGTTTATATGTCTTGGAGGGCAATTCCTCCGTGGTTCTTTTCTTTTATAAGTGTCTTGTGCTTAATGCTGTGAACTGTGCGACTAAAAACGAATACTCTGATATGTTTTCTTATATCAATGATAGTCTGTTTTGGGGGGTCGAAAACTGTGACAATATAAAGTAATTTAGGGAATTATGGTATTGGATTTACAGTTAAACTTCGTCGAAAAATCGTTGTGGTTTTGTATTTGTATCTGTGCAGCATGTCTCGTATTTTGGATGTTAGGTTCTTCCAAGTGTCTCTGTGTGTGCGATTTGGGTGTGAGGGAAAGGTTATGCCATAGCGTTTGATGTTTGTTGGTGTTAGCCCAAAGTGAAAGTCTATTTTGTTCTTCCATTTGCCTATGCCCATTATTGTTGATCTTTGAAAATTTACTTTTGCTCCGCTACCTTTGCTAAAGTATGTGAATGTGTTGAGGATAATTTCTATAGACTTCTCGTTTGGTGGGAAAAATATTGTGTCGTCTGCATAGGCGAGCAACTTTTGTTCACCTTTCCCTTGTAAGAAAGTGCCCTTAATAGAACTGTCTTTTCTAATGTTCTCTAGTAATGGTTGTAGTGCAAGAACATACAGTAAAGGGGAGAGAGGGCATCCCTGTCTGACAGATCTTGGTAGCCTTAAGGTGTTAGTTAATGTATGGTTTACTAACACTTTGCTCTCGGGCTTCAAGTACATAATATTTATCCATTGTCTGAAGCGTTCACCTATGTTGCAATGTAGTAATGTTTTGTGGAGGTATGAGTGTGATATTCTGTCAAAGGCTTTCTCTTGGTCAAGAGAAAGAACTGAAGACTGATAATCTTTCTGGTGTGTGTAGGTGATTATGCCTCTTACGAAATGTGTGTGCTGATGGATGTTTCTCTGCTGGACGCTACACTGCTGGTCTTCGTGTATGAGGGTCACCGTGAATGGTTTTAGTTTGTTTGTTAGAGCTTTCGTTAAAATGTTATAGTCTACGTTTAAGAGCTGTAGTTTTTAAGTAGCGTTTTGTCGGAGTTTGGTTTTGGTATTAGAGTGATGTAAGACATGTTTAGGCTTGGTGGGTGTTCCTTATTCTCAAAGACGTCTTTGTATACTTGTAGTAAAAGAGGCCCTAGGGTATGAAAGAAGTGTTGGTAAAATTCTGCCGTGAGTCCGTCTGGTCCTGGTGGTTTGACTATTTGCATTGCATTTACTGCAAGTGTTATGTCTTTTAGTGACAGTTCAGTGTCTAGTATTTGTTTGTCTACTTCAGATAATGTCTTTGTGAATTGCATAAATCTATCTTGTAAGTGTGGTTGAACATGTTCTTCGGTGCACGGGTTCCTATAATAACCTTCGAAAGCCTGCACTATGTGTTGTATTTCCGTCTGTGTGGTCCCTCCTAAATCAACTATTTGCCCTATATGTTTGCAGCGTTGTATATTTTGTTCTATTGCCAGATATTGTTTGTTGGGTGTCTCTTGTGTGATTGTGTTGAGTTTTGTTCGTAATAAGGCTCTCTGAAACCTGCAGTGTTTGTGTTGCTCTAGTTCATTTTGTAATTTAAGAATGGAGGGAGAGTTTTTGTCTGTTTGCTTTGTTAGTTGGATAGCTTTGTCTATTAATGTCACTTGTATGTCTGTATATGATTGATGACATTAGCTGTGTTCGTTTGCGTTTGTACTTTTAAGTGTTCCCCAGTGTTCTTGAATATTTTCTATTGGTATGTCGCTTGTGTATGTAAGAATTAGTTTGGTCATGTGCTCTAAGTATGTTTTGTTTTGGAGCAAAGTGTTGTTGAATTTCCAGTGTGGGGAATGTTTGGAGTGAGTGCTTGCCTGTGTAATGTTAATGGCTGCGAGTACTGCTTTGTGATCTGTGAACTTGAGAGCTTCTGGCAAGTTTTTTGCTTGAATTATGTGGTGTGTTGATGGTACATATATTCTCTAATCGTGCAGCTCTGTTGTGTGCTATGTGTGGATGCGTTGTTTCAATACCATGGGTATGTGTGTGTGTGTCTGTAGGCATCTAATAAACTGTGCGTATCCATAATGGTTTGTATTATGTCTAGTTGGTGTGCGTCTTCTCTGTTTGCTCTCCTTATCTGTGTTCTAACTACTCCACCAACCACGACCATATCTGTCAAAACACAGTTAAAGTCGCCTCCTAAAATAATATTATGTCCTCTGTATGACTGAGTGAGCAAGTTGTCTAAGTTTTCGTAAAATTGTAGTTGGTGGTTGTAGTTTGCTGGAGCGTGTATATTCACTATCGTGTATGTGTGTGTTGTTTCCTACTTGAGCGATGGTTAATTTGCCCTCGCTGTCCCGGTTTGTTCTAAGTATTTCCCACCTGTCTGATGTGTGTAGTATAGCTGTTCCTGAACCTGTGTTGTGTATGGCTAAACTAAAACAGGATTGTCGTAGTCCTAACTGGGTTGTGATTTGTAATGCATGTTCGTCTGTGTCTATGTTTGTTTCCTGCAAAAGTACAAAGTATGGCTTGTGTTCATGTATAAGTGGTATGATGTGATGTAGTTTTGTGCGAAGGCCGCTAACATTTACACTAATTATCAAAAGTTCATCTGCCATTTTACACGTCTAATATGGAATAAATCAATAACGATATGTTTGTAATGGCATTGTGGGATACATTACATACCATTGTCAAATTGGTCCAAGTGTCTTTCTTGCTGAATGCCGTCGCTGCCTCTTGTTCTGGGAGTCGGGATAGGAGACTACTTTCCACTCATCCTTCGTGGTTAAAGGCTCTGTGGGTTCTTCTTCGTTGCTGTTTCTCTTAGCGGGCTTCTGTATTGTTTGTTTGGAGTCTTGGCCACTTTGTGCTGAGATCTTTTCCTGGTTTTATCGAACAGCGGTTACCCCAGTGAGTAACCTCAATACAGTGTAGGCACACTGTTCGCCGTCCCGGCACTGTTACCAAAATGTTGTGTTTTGGTGCACTCACCTCTTTGAAACGTAGTTCCCAGTAATGACGGATATCTGTCGATGGTCGATAGAGCCCACCCCACTTATCTGGAGCCAGGGCCGTAGATAGGACTTAATAAAGGGGGGGGGGGGGGGGGGTTTTTTAAAAAATGTCGGCGCAAAACATGTTTGGTACAGTATAATTTCCCCACAAATGTTTTTCACCAAACCCTAAGGGGAGGGTTTGAACCCCTCTCCTGTATCTACGGCCCTGTCTGGAGCATTTCGAATCTTGTAGACCTCGGTTACTTGGTCGCCCGTAATTGATGCTGCCAAGACTTTTACAGTCTTTTCTTTCATTGTTGGCGGAAGCCAACTGAGGGTGTCGTTTGAGCGTTCTTTCTCAATGTGCTCAATATGCAGTGTTAGTTCGGGGTTGGAAAACTGTATTTTCCTTCAGTGTAGTTAGTTTTTCGAGGAAACGTCCGTGGACATGTGATGTCAGATTGAAATACCAGCGGACGGGATTCTCAAAATGTAGAGAGAAGATTAGCCATCGCTCGGTATTCCATCAGGGCCCCACCAGCGCACTCATGAGGAAAGATGGCGACGCATGTGCGGCGGCCTGCGAGCCGGTTATTGACAACAGCAGGGTGGCAGATTTATGGAGGCATCATCACTCTAGTGAGTCCATTTCCAGATCGAAAACTGTAGTTGCTTTTTCGCTTCCATCTCAAAAAAGGTTTCAGTTTACATCGTGTTGATAGAAGATGATAGTCTTTTAGATTTTAAAACTTGCAGTTTGTGAAAGATTTAAGCGTTATACAGGTATACCTCGGAGATATTGCTGGTTCGGTTTCAGACCACCGCAATAAAGCGAATATAGCAATAAAGCGGGTCATACCCATTTTTTTTTTTTTTTTTTTTTTGGCTTCCCAGTGCATACAAAAACCTAAAATCATGTTTACACTATGCCTATTAAGTGCGCAATTAAAAAAAAAAAAACAACAACAGTGTATTGTAAAACTAAAAATACTTTTTTGCTAATATAATGCTAATCTTCATCATCTGAGCCTTCAGTGAATCGTAATCTATTTGCTGGTGGAGAGCCACAATCTATCGGAAGAAGAAGGCACGTTCTAATAAATAAACATGAAAGATTTGAAAAAAAAGCGCAATATCTGCGAAGCGCAATTAAGCGAGATATGCCTGTAATTGAAATTTAAATCAAACAATTGCCGCCTTTTCAACGAATGGGCAGAACGTCTACTAAAATACTAGAAAAGAAAACTACTAGAAATTTGTGAAACATTATTTTTTTGTTTATTAATGTGTTGCTACTTTTCTTTGTAGCACGCCCATTTCAACCATGTACACGGAGCTGTTGGTTATATCAGGACGTGTTTCATTTATTGTAATATTTTTTTTTTTTTTTTTGGTATTTATTTTATACTATATTATCTCTAGTACAAAATTTCTTCGAAACGTCCCTTATTTCATGTGAACCGTTATTTGTAAACCTGATTCAATACCGTTTTATTGGTTTATATACTTATATTCCTTACCAGTTTTACAGCAGCCTTAATTTATTCACTTATACTATACTACTATCATTGCTGCTACCCTGTTTTCGTTTCGTGACTACTATATTTTGTGTGCTTCTCTTGTTTCATATTTTTACATTTGTTCATTATGCCTTATCAGAAACAGTTGATTTCTTCTCTTCATTCTTTTACTACCCATTCATTTTCTCTCATGCCTTCTGATATATCTCGTACTGCTTGTGACTTAGCCTTTACTATATACAAGAAGACACGCTGTACATGTCACATTAATTTTCTCAAGAACCGTCTCCGTGCTAGGGTTATTCCCAAAGGGTTTGTCTGTAGCTTCGATCTATCGGCTGGACTTTCTCTTCCTGCTGACCAGCACCGCTTACAACAAGTTGAGAAGAAATGTTCCTTCCAACGTATGAGGTGCGTCATTGCTATACATAAACGCCAGCTGACTGAGTTTGAACTTTCCAAATAAAACCTTACACAACAACTACGTCTACTGACTTCTTCATGCCCGGCAGTGTTCCCTCTTATTCGCACTATTATCCATGACACGAATAGGGAGCTGTATATTCGTTTGTGCACGCATAAAAAAAAGATAAATTGCGCCGCCTCCGTTCGCAACCTCCTTCAGGGTCCTCTATTCAGTCTTCTACCCATGCTAAAGTTATTTGCATTCCTCCAGATTTGCATCTGACTCCTGATGAATTGTCTGTCCTGAGCAAAGGTCTTAAGTTTGTTCCTCTTCGTTTTAATTTTGACAAATATTCTCTGCTTCAAGATGTTCACAGCTTCCATCGCCGCATGCGTCTCAAATATTACCATCGTAAGGGTAATGATTCTACCAAGGTTTCCGATACTGATGATATCTTTCGTCGTTTTAACAAACCTAAACAAGACTGGACTCCAGCTCCAGGAGCTTCTCGTGCTCTGGATTTGTAAATTGCCAATACTTTACATGACACTGACCAGCTCACTCTACGCCGTCTCCGTCGATCTAACCTCACGTCTTCTGAATGGCGGGCATTGTCACGCCTTAGAAACCGTGATGATATTGTTATCAAGCCGGCAGACAAAGGTGGTGCTGTGGTTGTTTGGCGTAAGGACTTATACATTCATGAAGGAGTTACACAGCTAGGTAACACCATCTTTTACTCACCTTGTTCTGGTGATGCAACAGTCCGGAATAATCTTACTGTTTATGAGACTATCCGTGGCCTGGTTCATGATGATCTTCTTCCTTCTGGTGCTTTATCTCTCCATATTTTTGATAGTAGTCTTGATAAACCTTCCTTTTACATGCTTCCTAAGGTGCATAAAATTGCTAACCCTGGTAGGTCTATTGTTTCAGCCTGTTCTTGTCCCACTGAACGTATTTCTGAATTCCTTGATAGTATTTTCCAGCCTTTAGTTGCCAATCTGCCTTCTTATTTGAAAGACACTACTCATGCTATCACTACTTTTGATTCGATCAGATTCACGCCTGATCGTACTTACCGTCTTTTCCTCCTAGATGTTTGTTCCCGTTATACTTCTATTCCACATGCTGATGGTCTCAAGGCACTCCAATTTTTTCTCGACCAGCGTACAGATCTTACTATAAGTACAGGTCCGCTTCTTCGCTTTGCTGAATTGGTTCTTATTCTCAACTCTTCTTTATATTTCATCGCATCCTCTTAGTTGTAAAAATTCCATTCCTTTTTCTCAACTTCTTTGCTTGCGTCGGTAATGTCAAGATGACGATGATTTCCATCAGCGAGCTCAAGAGATGCTCGAGTTATTTCTCCGACGTCTTTATCCAGAACATGTTTTATCTGATGCTCTTAATCGTATCACACGCGTCACTCGTCAGATGGCTCTCACTACTAAACCTTCTGTCCAATCTGACAGACTTAAACTGGTTCTTACTTTCCATCCTCACTGTCTGGCGGTGAAGAGAATTCTGTTTCGACATCTGCCTATTCTCTACTCTGATCCTGATACCAGAGAGTTGTTTCGTGATACACCTTTGGTGGCATATCGTAGGGATAGGAATTTTAGGGATATTCTTGTACACAGTCGCTTGCGACATACTAGCCCTTTATACTTTGGTTCTAAACCGTGCCAACGCCACATATGTAAGAGCTGTCCGTTTGTACTCCAAATTCAGACAGTCATTTTTCCGAAAGATAAATTTATCATCAGAGAGTCTTTCACGTGCGAATCCAGAAACCTGATTTATGCTATCATCTGCAAGAGATGTGGCATTACCTATATTGGTGAAACCGGCAGACTTTTGGCAGACAGGTTTCGTGAGCACTTAAATGACATCTATCATGGCAAACATTTACAGGTGGCCCTTCATTTCAATAGGCGTGACCATTCAGGTAATTCCGATATTCACGTGACTGCCCTCCTTTCATGTGTCGGTGATGACTGAACTCGCTTTTCGTTGTAGAATCGTCTTATTTTTCAAATGGGCGTTTTATCTCCTGATGGGCTTAATGTCCAACATCATTTTTCATAAATTCTGGTAGCTTTTCTCTTTTTCCTTCTTCGTTTTTTTTCAATCTATCTTCTTTTGTTTTTGTTTTGGTTCGTTTCGTATCCTTTTGTATCTTTTATAATTGTCGCTATCTTATACGTCATTTCCTTAGAGATTTCATGAACAGAGCACTTACGGTCTTCTATTCCAAGCTTCTACGGATCTAGCTAAGTGAACTTTTACTTGTTCCGAAGTTTTGTTCATTCTTTTTTCGTTTCGTTGAATATTTGCTTTCTTGTTTCGGTATTTATTTTAGGTTTTACGATTTTCTTGCATTATTATTGTTCTTTTTTCGCTCATCACTGTGGGTGTTTACTTTTTCCATCTGCTTGTATCGCTCATTTAGTGAATGTTTCTCATCATCGTATGTTTTTGTAGTACCTATATGTAATTCTTGTCTTTGTCACCTGTTTGTGGCTGACGAAGGGTAAAACCCGAAACGTCCCTTGTTTCATGTGAACCGTTATTTGTAAAACTGATTCAATGCCGTTTTATTGGTTTATATACTTATATCTCTAGTAGGTATTTTTCCTTTTGTAGTTACAGTTCAAAGTGGCTTTATTCTCCAAAATATGATATTTTCTAAGCTGGTATGTTTTTAATTTTCACTGGAAGGTTTATTTGGTTAATCCGTATGTATCTGTGGGGAGTCTTTCACCAGTGTGGACTACTGGCTCGGATCCTTATTTATTTTTTATATGTTAGCTTTAGTTTTTGTAATACGGTATAGGGTTTTATTAACTTTTGCACTTCTGATGGGGTCTTTGTGCCTATGAGATTTTCTACACTCATCTCTACCTTGTGGTTACTACAGTATGTCTTAATGTTTTGCCTCTGCTGGTCATATTTTTTGCAGTCTACCAGAAAGTGTCTAATTGTGTTTGGTTCTTGACACTCGTCACATGTGGGTTCCTCAATCATGAAATATCCAGTTCCAAGCTTGAGCCTCAGCAATTTTTTATTAATTGATATTTTTAGTTCATCTTGTATTTGACATTTTTTGCTTGTTTTTTTAAAGGATTTTATATGAGTGTCTTGCTTTTTTATTTTAGTCCCATGCTGTTATCCACTCTTTATTTATTGCTTGAGCAATTAAGCTCTTAATTTCAAACTTCCCTAAGCCTACTTCAATTTTGTTATAGCTAGTTCTTCCCCCTTTGGCTTCTTTGTCTGCAAGCTCATTTCCTGCTATCCCCACTTGTGATAGTATCCATGTTAGTGTAGCACTGCATCCTATAGTGTGCAGATATGTATTGACCTGCAGTATTTCCTCTATAATATCTGGCCTGCTACATTCATTTCTGTGTCTGATAGCTAACACTGATGGAAGGGAATCTGTGAGAATGGTTACTTTATTTGGTGGGTTTTCTGCAGCTATTTCTAAAGCTTTAAGGACTGCCACTAATTCTGCTGTAAAGATGGATGTTTTTTTTTACCTGTTACTTTGGGTGGGTTTGAAAAAAAATCGAAAAAAGGTGATTCGTCTTACGAGGACAAAAGACAAAGAAAATAGTCTACGTTACGGCCACAAGGCCTTCGTCAGGAAAGGAAAGAAAGTGAAGTCTAGATAGGACACATAAAAAACTTAATAAAATAATAAAATAAAAACTGGGTACTTCCCTGAAGGCAAGAACCGAAATTCGCTGTCTGTTGAAGAGCGCGTGGCTGAACAGAAAGCGACTTCCGCCGCCGGGTGTACACAATACATACTGAAAAACTAAAAAACGAAACCGGACAATAAACTACCCAACGGGATAAAAGTGGGGACT
Source organism: Oreohelix idahoensis (assembly GCA_024509875.1). Taxonomy (NCBI): domain Eukaryota; kingdom Metazoa; phylum Mollusca; class Gastropoda; order Stylommatophora; family Oreohelicidae; genus Oreohelix; species Oreohelix idahoensis. The sequence continues at coordinate 899,821 of JAMPIV010019121.1, forward strand.
GGAAATAGAAGAGGACAGAATGAGTGGGAGATAAATAAATATGAAATTAAAAAATGTATATGGCATACAAATAGAAGAATAGGATAAGAGTGGAAAGAGTCAAATAGAGCAAGAGAGGAAAGGGTGACCTCAGACAAAGGTGTGAAAAGTGTTGAGACCGGCTGGTTTTAGACACCCCATGCGGTGTATAAGACGGTTCTCAAGCTGTTCTCGGCTGGCAGTGTCAGAGGAGCAGCATCGGATCGCTGTGACCTGGATGTCGATGGGACCATGGTGGTCAGGACCATTGAAGTGTATGGCAACTGGTGTGGACTTTTGCTGAGCGATGTCATTTAAGTGCTGGCTGAATCTGTCCCCAAGTCGTTTGCCTGTTTGGCCAATATAAGTTTTGCAGCAACGTTTACATATGATCGTATAAATGACTTTGCGCGATTCACACGTGAAGCTACTAGTGATGGTGTACGTAGCCTTAGGAAAGGACACCTTCTGGGTTGAGGTGACATACTTGCACGTGTTGCATCTTGTCCGACCACAGGGTAGTGTGCCAAAGTGAGTGGCATTCTCCTTTGGGAGACGGCTGTGAACAAGAAGATCCTTCAAGTTCTTGTCACGTCTATATGCCACCAAAGGTGCTTCACTGAATACTTCTTGGGTCACAGGCTCTGCTTGGAGGATAGGGAGGTGGCGGAAAAGGATCTGTTTGACAGTAGTACTATGAGGGTGATGGGTCAAGATTAATTTGACTCTATCCGAAGTGGATTTATGGTGAGGTATGAGGGCCTCCTGACGAGAGATGGGGAGCACACGTTGGAGAGCAGAGGTGAGAACATGTTCTGGATAAAGTCTGTTACGGAAGAAATCCAACATCTCATTTGCTCGTAAGTGGAAGTCATCGTCGTCTTGGCATAAACGGTGGAGGCGGAGAAGTTGTGAAAAAGGAAGGGAGTCACGACAGGCCCGAGGATGAGAAGAGGTATACAGGAGGTAGCTGTGGGCATCTGTTGGCTTGTAGTATACTGAGGTATTAAGGCCGGAGGGCGTGATAGAAATAGTAATGTCAAGGAAGTTGACAGAAACTGTAGAGACGAGGGAGGTGAACTTAATGGTGGGGTGAAAGTGGTTCACAAAGTCGATGAAGCGGTGTAAATCAGTCTCAGACATATCTGTGAGACCTATGCCATCATCGATATATCTGCGGTAAAACCCAGGGAAAGGACCGGAGTATTGTTGCCATATCTGATGCTCCAAGTGGCCCATGAATAGACAGGCATAGCTGGGACCCATCTTCGTTCCCATGGCAACACCACTAATTTGGTCAAAAAATTGACCATTGAATTCAAAGGAATTCAGGTTAAGGACCAGTTCAGCAAGACGGAGAAGGGTGTCAGTGGATATAGAAGGGCAAGTGCGCTGATCCAGAAAAAACCGAAGAGCTCGGAGACCATCAGAGTGGGGAATAAAGGTATACAGAGAGCAGACGTCTAGCAAGAAAAGACGGTAGGAGCGGTCTGCTGGGAGTCGGATAGAGGAGAAAGTAGTAAGAGCGTGATTGGTGTCTTTGATGAAGAAGGGAAGACTCTCAACGATAGGCTGGAAAATGCTGTCGAGGAAGTCAGAAATGTGTTCAGTAGGACAAGAACAGGCTGAGACAATAGGTCTTCCAGGGTTTTCGATCTTGTGAATTTTGGGGAGCATGTAGAATACAGGCTTGCCCAAAGAGCTGTCATGAATCCTAAGACGAGATGCCCCGGGAGGAAGATCATTACTATTGATAAGCTGTTTAATGGTGTTGTGTACAATGCGATTGTTAGAGACAGTCGCATCGCTGGTCCTAGACCTGTAAAAAGAGCCATTGGTCAACTGGTTTTTACCTTCACTTAGGTACAAGTCTTTCTGCCAGACGACAATGGCTCCTCCCTTGTCAGCCGGTTTGATGACAATGTCGTCTCTACGGCGAAGAAGGGAGAGAGCACTAGACTCTGCCGAAGTGAGATTGGAATAATGCAATCTACGAGGGCGGAGCTGCTGAATGTCATGGATGGTGTTCTTGATATACAGGTCCAGGGCATTAGAGGCTCCAGGTTTAGGTGTAAAGGGAGGTTTAGTAGAGTCAGAAAAGCGTGCAAAGATGTCGGATTCAGCCTGAGACTGCGGAGTGCTGTCTTCCTCTCTAAAATGGAGCTTCAGCCTCATGCGACGGTGAAACCGATGAACATCCTGGAGGAGATTGTATTGGTCTAGGGTCGGACGAAGAGGAACAAATTTTAAGCCTTTACTAAGAACAGAGCGCTCTTCCTCAGAGAGGGGTAGATCTGGGGGGATGCAGACTACCTGAGCGCATGATGGAGTGGAGGATGGAGGGGTAGCTTTGGGGGTAGGGATGAGACGGGATAGTTTATGGTGTTTAGACGTGGAAAGGAACTCATGCAGCTGCCGGTATACCTGTTACTTTGTATCTTTAATAAATTTAAAAATTTTTTATTGCTAAAATAATGCTAATCTTCATCATCTGAGCCTTCAGCGAATCGTAATCTTTTTGTTGGTGGAGAGCCATAATCTATCGGAAGAAGTAGGCACGTTCTAATAAATGAACATTTTTTTTTTTTTGTGCCGGCTTTTAATGCCGAGTCAAAAATAAAAAAAATAATTACGTACTGAATCAATTAAAGTGGATTACGCTCGTTCGTTCTTTTGTCTGCTATGTTGCTGTTATACCCTGTTCAACCTGAAAGTTGGTTATACTTGGGGTATATTGTGTGTTAGGTTCTTCGGTGCTAATCGTCTGTTAGTCCTGAAAAGGACTGGTCCTAAAAAGGACCGCTAGCTGACTGTCTGGATACTTCTTCGCTGCTTGTCTGTTTATGGTGTCGTGGCGTTCTCATGGTGTTCATTTCCTGCCTTACGGGTTACAAACGGTTATATTGGGTGTTAACGTCTTCTCTGGTATCGCGTTCCTAGTCCTGGAGATGATTGGTCCTGAAAAGGACCACTGGCTGCCTGTTCGGTCTCTACTATTCGTTGTCTGTTTTGGCTACGTGTTGTTCTATGGTTGTTGCTATTACCTTTGGTAAGAAGCCCATTATGGTTTTGATGATTATTTGGTGTTCTGCTTCTTTTCTTCTTTCTTGATTTCTTGTTAGTACTTCTACGATTTCGGTTATTATTTTGTCTTTAGTTTCTTTGTTTTGCTCTCTACTTTTTGTAAGGATATCCTCAGCGATCCTTCTCTCTGTTTCAATTCTTTTGAGGATTTCTTCATTCTCTTTCTTTAGCTCTGTGAGATTGGCGATGTCGACTTCTATTTCGTGTTTGATGGTTTTCATGTCCTGTAACATTGCCTGGGCGCTCTGTAACATTTCTCTGGCGCTCTGCATATCTATTATGTCTTCACCGCTGTCCTTGTCGTCTACGGGAGCCTGCTTGTTTATGTTTTCGTTCTGCAGTTTCCTTTTCATTTCGTTGATTTCAGCGGTCAGCTTGTGTAGTTGCCGTCTGTCAATCGTGCGCTGTTTTTCTGCAGCATCCGCAGTCACTCTGTGTTTGGCCTCTTTGAAGGGTATGTTTTTAGACACGGCCTCCTTCAAGATGCTCTTAGTTTCCTGGAACACAGGGCATCCTCTGTACCTTGCCCCGTGGTTTTCATGGCAGTTTGCACAGGTACGGTTTGCGTTAGTTTCTTTGTAGTTGCGGTCCTCCTTTGCCCTGGGGCAGTCGCCATATTGGTGACTACCCGCACAATACCGACAAACTGCATCTCTCCTGCACGTTTTCTTTGTGTGCGAAAACTGCTGGCAGTTAGAGCACTGCATGACCGGCGGGATAAAAGCCTCTGTCTTTTTTGAAATAGTTTCGAGCGTCAGTTTCTCAGGTCTTGTCGGCCCTTCGACGGTTACCACAATCAGGTTTGTGTCTTTGTTGTTCCATGTTTTTAGCCTTTCGACCTGAGTGAATTTGATGTCTGCGTTTTCGGTCTGAAGTTTGCGGGCCACCTGGTGTCCACCCCTCTTACGACAAACTTCTTTGTAGTCTTGTTGGTCTCCATCACTACTTTTATCTGGTGAGGCAGCATGAATTCTTTCGGTCCTGCCTCCAGTTCTGTCATTAGTGCAGTTGTTTTTTCCGTGCTGTTGAGCGAAAGCACAACTTCCTTTTCGTGCCTCCGTACCTTAGCGATGCCTCTCTTTCCAGTTATTGCCTCTAGGATACCGATCACTTTATCGTCGGGTAGGGCCCTGAGTGTGGCCTCACTTCCCGACGTCTGAGTGATCTTAATTATCCTCTCCTGTAGTACCACGTTAGAGACGGCATTTTGTTGCTTGCGAAGTTGGCACGTTCCAACTTCTGTCTCCGATTGAGTGTGCGGTCTGCGGGACGGATTCGCATTCTGGCTCGTCTGCATCTGGTCAAGTTTAACCGAAGTTGGCTGGTCACTGTATGATGGAGACTCGACAATGACATCTCGTTTTGTCGGTGGATTGATTTTGTTGGGTTTTAATGCATTGTTACCCTCTGTTTTGTGGCCGTTTTTTGCAGATGTTGCCTTGTCACTGCACAATGTAGCTACCGCCTCGACACCTTGTTTCAGCGGTGATGTTGCTAGGTCTGGTTTCGGAGCTTGGTTGTCCTCTGCCTTCGACGCTTTGGGTTGCTCATCGTTCGTGTCACTGGCTGCGTTGTTCGTCTTCTGAGAAGGACTGACCACGACGCTAGTAGTTGGAGTATTCGTGCTCTCTGGTAGACTCTGTTTGTTTTTTGCAGGTTCTTGTTTGATGCTGCTGACAAGTGTTTGAGGGCTTGTATATACTTTCCTCTTTTTCGCTTGTGGCTTGGTACGACCCATTTTAGTGAATTCCGACGACTGTATTCGCCCTGAAAAGGACGCTCGTTTTAGTATAGTGCTGTCTTCCCGTGATGACTGGTGCGTTGTCAAAATCGTATGGTGATGAAGTGGATTACTCCGCTTTAGCAAAACTATGTAATATATACTAAATACAAAGAAACTGCTTGATAAAATGTAATTAAATTTGATATAAACAAAAATAATAAATTTAATATTAAATAAAATTAATATGTTTATTTTTTTGCATAAAACATTAATGTTTACATAAATATTTAAGTTATTATGTAAATTAAAGAAACATTGAGTTGTTAATTATAAATTTTATTAATAATTTTATAATTTAGATTGTTTCCCTTGATTAATATTTTATCCTTTTGATTGTTTCCCTTGATTAAACTAGACATTTGTTAAATTTATATTGATTAGGGCCCTGTTCTTCGCTTTGAAAAATAAAGCAAACCACGTGGAGAGTGCTTACTTTTATTCAGATGTGTGATTGAAAGGATACAGCATACAAGATGACAGAGAGAGAAAGGGCAGAATGTAAGACGGGCCTGCGTGCTCAATTCTTAACCCTTTGAAAATAAAGTTCGTTCGTTCGTTCGTTCAGATATGGATCCACATTGTATAGTTACTGCTTTTTTTTTTTTTTTAGATTTTCCTTAAAATTAAAATTATGTGGTTAATAGTTTTGAACTATGTTGTAACATATGAAAAAGTATGGCAAAAACAAAATAATAGTTTTTTTACATTTATATTACTTACCTTGATTACTCTTGAATTTTTATTTAACTTGATTCTAGACCCTGATTTGTTTACATTTCTTTAAGGAAAACTTTAATTACTCATAATGTCATAATTACAATATTACATTATTAAATAAGTACAAGGCGTAATTAAAGAGACTCTCTGCCAAAATTCATTAAGAAATAACTCTTCCTCCTATTATGGTCTTCAGTGAGGTGCTGTCTTTTTACATGACCAAAATATTTTGGCTGCCTAATTTTGATCTGCCTCATTAATTCTCTTTTCATTCCTAGGTTTTCTTTGCAATCGATGTGGGCTTATTCGCTTACAGATTGTTTAGAGTATATTTTTAACAAAATGAGATACGTAATTCAACAAATACTAAAATTAAATGCATTCTTCCTACCAGTTACTATGCTCATTCGCCTGACTTACAAGTACTTATTAAAAGTTAGTTCCAAAAAAGGAGCAATGAACAGTAACACTGTAAAAAAACTGGCCATGTTATAAAAGGCAACTAAGGAGAGTTGGGCATGGCGCCACCTACCCCACGCTGTAGAAACTTTAAGCCACAAAAGTCAATAACAATATGAACATGTTAACTTGATAAAATAATTCAGCTCAGGCATTCAAGGGTTAATAAAGATCCTCTGGTAAGGAGATGTATGATGGGACTCAGAGAAAGCCAAAAGACGAATAAATTGCCGACTAACCTTTGTTCCTTCCAGGAAAACCTCCAAATCTGGAACTTGGAATATTTGTTCACACGGAGAATGTTTTTTTTTTTAAATTGTATCCCGTTCAATCCTTGATGGGATATAATTAGGACATATGGTGTACTAATTCGAGTAAATATTGTCAGGTTTATAATACTCAAATATAGGATCTTCTCCTCCCCTTCACTCAAGCCAATTAGAGCAAATCAAAACTAAATCCGTATGAACGTTCTTATTTTTTGTTCCTTTTTTTTTTTTTTTTTTTATTCAACATTGCCAATAAATTTTCATTTTGGAAACAACATTCATTAAAATCAATTTACAACCTTTATTTAAATTTAATCTACTGAGCTTACCTTAGAAAAATTAAAACGTCACGTCACACACACACACACACATATATATAAAATGATTTTTGTGCAAGGGTTCCAAGAGATGTGAAAATTATTTCAAAGGTTTCTTCAAAATAAAAGACGTTATTCAATGCTGGTCTAAGACATTAGTTACTTCTGATTGCTGGTGGCCTTAAGGATACAAAAGTGAGAGTGGGGACACTGCTCCTCAAGCCTGTTGTTTGAGACAAATACAGTAGAACTCCATTTATCCGAACCCCAATTATCCGAACATCCAATTATCCGAACACTTTTTCCAGAAGAAAAAAAAATCAGTCTCCACCAGTCACGTTAGACTACAGTTCTGAATCTTTTGATGCGGCAAGCTTCAAATGTGTGCGAACAATTTGTAGACAATGAGATGGGCTAATGGACGGTCGCTTACGTACATGAAGTCAGTTAGATCATAAAGTCCGTTAATATCTGGTTTACCAATCCAGTGTACGTGTGAGTTCTAGGCAGAACACTGGCTAAACAGACAGTTCAACTTAAAATAATTGTGTCTGCTACTACAGCAGAATAATTTTGGTGTACACGTATTTCTCTGTGCGACCTGTCATCTTCCAGTAGGCCTAAAGCATATAAAAGGAACCGCAATGTTTTGTCAATTGAAACGAAAACAGAAATTATCAAGAGACTAGGAAAAGGTGAAACTGTGTCTTCATTTGCGAGGATTTTCAATGTTGAGAAAGCTACCGTCTCTGACATCAAAAGTAACAAGGATAAAATTATGAGTTTTGCATCGAAATTGGATAGTGAAAATGGGTCGAAGAAACATAAAACCATGAGAAATGCGAAAGATTTGAAATTGGAAGAGGCTTTGTATATATGGTTTGTGCAAAGAAGAAGCAAAGGGGAACCTATCTCTGGCTCTCTATTGTGTGAAAAGGCACTTCAGTTCAACAGTCAACTTGACGGTCCTCCTGACTTTAAGGCTAGCCAGGGATGGTTAAGAAACTTTAAATCTCCTCATGGCATACGAGAATTGGAGATTCAAGGGGAATCTTCATCTAGCGATGCAACTGCCGCTGAAAATTTTAAAGAAACATTCTTGGCTTTTTTGGAAGAAGAAGGTTATTTACTCGATGATGTGTATAATGCCGATGAGACTGGCTTATACTGGAAATCATTGCCTCAAAAATCACTTGCATCTCAGCGCGAAGCAGCTGCCCCTGGGTTTAAAAAGTGCAAAGAGAGAGTAACAATTTTGGTAGCCGCGAATGCCAGTGGAAGTCATCGTTTACCGGTGCTAATGATCGGCAAAGCCAAAAAAAAACACGTTGTTTAAAGAATGTGACATGTCTCCCATTGTGCTACAAAGCACAGAAGAGTGCTTGGATGAATAGTGAAATATTTCTTGATTGGTATACAAATCAGTTCATCCCAAATGTGAAGAGGTTGAAAGAACAAGAAAAGAAAACTGGAAAAGTAATTCTTCTACTGGACAATGCACCATCTCATCCAGAGACGGATACATTGAATGCAGTTGATGCAAATTTTAAAGTAATTTTTCTGCTTCCCAATGTAACAGCACTGATTCAACCAATGGATCAGGGTGTTATAGCAAAGCTTAAAAAGATGTACAAGAAGGAAGTCCTGCGTCGTTTATTGTTGGCTGAAGATGAAGAAAGTGTGGTGGCGTTTTCAAAAAAAGCTTAATCTCAAAGACTGCTGCTATATGTAAGCTGATGCTTGGACCACCCTGTCACAAGATAATCTCAACAAGGCTTGGAATAGATTGCTTGGGAAAAAAGGAGGAAATGAAACTACTGCAGTGGACACAAATGATGATTGTATAAATGAAGTTGTGGAACTGTTTCAAGCAATGCCCGGATTTTCGGACTGTGACAAAGATGATGCACACATGTGGCTAGAAGATGATAATGATTCTGGTTTTCAGTTTTTGAATGACGAAGAAATTTTGTCTTTTGTGCAAGAAGAAAACCAAATACATGTAGTGACCGATGATGAAGACTCCTCAAAAGTACATGATGTACTTGTAGATTATGAAGAAAACCCAAAACGTCGACCAAGTCCTGAAGAGGCCTTTATAGCACTAGAAACAGCGATGGCTTGGTACGAGCAAGAAGATGACAGCTGTCCTACACAGCTTCTGCTGTTGAAGAGAATGCGGGACTTAGCAGCCAAAAGCAGACTATCCAGTTTGGCGCAAAAGAGGATTCCTCATTATTTTAAATAGTGGGCTACATCTGTGCAAGTACATATATACGTAAGTTGCGCCTGGTTTTGAATTGTTTGTAATGTTATTTTGAAAACATTTCTCTTTCTTAACAAAAATAATTAATACAAGTAGTCCATGCACTGCAGTGTAATGAAAGATTTTGGTGATACAGTGATCTAATACAGTGTGGGTATTATTATTACAGTACAAGTAAATATGTTTTATAGTGTATTTTCCTTGTGATTGTTAATTATTTTTAGAAATATGTGTATATGTACTCGATACATCATGTAATCCAATTATCCGAACATTTGATTATCCGAACGATGCTCGGTCCCATGGGGAAGCCTGCACTAAAGCATTTATGTGATCTTGCAGTGGTTGCGTCTGTAGCAGTATTTTACACATGATGAGGTTGCCAGTCGTATGCATACCCGCATGTTACTTACATCATATGACATGACTAAGGCAGCAGTAGTCATGTTCCTTCTTGCTCTCCTCAATGATTCCCCCACCCCTCCCAGAACCACACTGCGCAAACCTTACCATACCCGTATAAACATTTCTAAACCAGACGACAATCAGTGTTGCTAACCAGTTGTTTCATCCACAGAAAACCATGGACTGTAACCATCAATGTTGTATTTGACTTCATTTCCCCCGGAGACGTCTATGGTAGTAACATAATGATGAGCTGCCAGGGGACACTTTACAGTTATCTTGTTCGACAGGTTGATAAATCTTGGTGGTTGTGCTGATGCAGACAAAAATATACAGCATAAATAACAATTTGCATTTCACGTCCGATTATAATTTTTGCTTCTGTAATTAAAAAGTTAGTTGCTTATCCTTTACAGGACGTGGCAATCAACCCCAGCTTTTATTGGCTGTTTGTGATTTTTCTAGGCAATTTTTACGTTATAATTGCTTTTTGCTTATCTGTTAAAAATCCACACAAAATCTGCCACCAAACCGCCTGCAGCAAACTGGTATATCTGGATTATGAAACTCGTAGGCCACAGAAAATTAAAACCTCGTAAAAATAAAATCATCACGTAAAATACACGGCTACGGGTACAATCACTGCAAGAGCACATGAATGCTTTGTGGCTGAATGAAGTATAACTGCTTTGTGGCTTAATGTAGACTATATAACTGCCAAGATATGTGTACGATTCTACATCTTTTAGTGGTGTTTGCTCAAGTTCATGTGATGTAGATAAGATGTGTAGATCATATATTCACTCTCAGGAACATTATAGAGCAGTGCTCAGAATGGCAGAGACAGCTGTACATTAACTTTGTTGATTTTGAAAAGGCTTTTGACAGCATACACAGGGACAGCCTATGGAAAATTCTGAGGGCTTATGGAATTCCTAGCCGCATTGTTTCCATTATAAAAAGCCTCTATTCTAACTTTACGTGCAGTGTTGGATCGAGTAATGTAACTTTCGAAGTGAAAACAGGAGTACGACAGGGATGCCCCTTATCAACAACATTATTTTTGACAGTCATAGATTGGGTGATGCGCCAGACAACAGAGGGCAGTCCAAGAGGAATTAGATGGACAACGTTTTCTACACTGGAAGATTTGGAATATGCAGATGACATTGCACTACTAGCACATTCACATCAACACATCCAGGAAAAAACGGACAGACGTAATAAGTTTAGCCAACAGGTGGGCTTGAACATCAATTTGAAGAAGACAGAGGTCATGACACTAAATGTGGGCAATCCTGAGCCAATAACAGTAAGGAACCAGAAGTTAGAACAGACAGACACATTTACTTACCTAGGAAGCATAGTAACACCTGACGGCGGAACAAGCAAGGACATTAACAACAGAATGAATAAAGCGAGAACAGCCTTTGCTGTTCTCAACAACATTTGGAAGTCTTCCCAGTACAGCACAAACACTAAATTAAGACTGTATGAGAGCTGTGTACTTTCTGTGCTTCTCTATGGTGCGGAATGTTGGAGAGTAACAGAGAAGGAAATGTCGAAACTGTCCTCCTTCCACACAATCTGCCTAAGGAAAATTCTCCGAATCTTTTGGCCAAACACCATCAGCAATCAAGAACTGCTTATTCGGAGTAACCAGGAGGACATGCACACCATCATAGCTGGCAGACGCTGGAGTTGGGTTGGCCATGTCCTCAGAAGGGACCCTGATACCATCACAAGAACAGCTATGCTATGGACCCCCGAGGGAAAGCGAAAGAGAGGCTGACCAAAAACAACTTGGCGGAGAACTGTGGAAGCTGAGATGCAAAGAATGAACCACAGTTGGGGCACTGTACGAAGGATGGCCGCCGACCGAGCAAAGTGGAATCAATTTGTTGCTGCCCTACAAGACGCCACCAGGCGTGATGGCCGCTGACTGCTTTGACGGTTGGCGGTTATGGATCAAAGAAGAAGAAGAAGGTTGTTTTGGGAGGAGGTCTTCATGGCATCGATGCAGATGTTTGGAGATGTTTATGAAGCTGGCTCTTTTCAGCCTGTTCTTTGTCAAGCTATGGAGTTTGGCATGCATTGGATGACTTGGCATTCGTAGAAGCTTCTCACTGTGAGTGAATACCTTTTCCTCACGTCTGTCATTCAGAGAGCGGATGTTGGTGTATCTCTCCATTGTCTGGATTGGAGAAGTTTTCATCCCTCCAGTGATTAATCTAAGGCCTGAATTTTGTACTTTCCCTAGACGTTCTGTGTTTGTTTTAGATGCCGTGGCCCAGGCTGACATGCCATATTCAAGTACAGGCCTGACTGTGCCTGTATAGACTTTTTTAAGTATGCTGGTATTTGCCCCCCAACTTGTGCCAGCCAGTTTCTTCATAATAGAGAGCTTTCTTATTGCTCTCTGTTCTACTGCATTTATGTGCGGCTTCCAGGTGAGTCTCTTATCCAACTTGACTCCTAGGTATGTTGGATTTTCCTCGATTGGAAGCTCACTTCCATTTAGTTGCAGTTTGATCGTTTCTTGGCGATTTGACAGAGAGAAGCAGGTTGCTACTGTCTTGGAGAGGTTTATCTGTACTCCCCACTCTGATGCCCATTTACCGATGGTATTTAGCGCTGCTTGCATCCTGAACTTTGCAGTAGACAAATGTTCAGCAGCACACCAGGCAGCAAAATCGTCAGCATGAAGAGCCCTGGAGATATTCCCGGACAGTTTCTCTGCAATATCATTTATATATATAATAAAAAGTGTGGGGGAGATAACTCCTCCTTGTGGCACACCTTGTTTAAGAGTGACGCGATGGCTCAGATTCCCGTCAAGTTTTACTCTGCTGTGCGGTATCGGAGAAAGTCCCGTATCCAACTGAACATTCTCCCTTCAATTTTGTTGTTGCGCATCTTAAGGAGGAGTCCTTCTTTCCATACCTTATCAAAGGCTTTTGTCAAATCTACAAAAACAGCCAGAACTTTCTTTTTCTCCTGAAAGGCATTTTCTATTTCCTGTGCTAGATATACCAGCTGGTCTTCGGTGCTGCGGTTTTTCCTGAATGCTGACTGTGTGTTATCAAGCAGATGGTTTTTTTCCAGATGTTTCATTAATCTTGAGTTCACCATTCTTTCCATTACCTTACCCAGACAGCTCAGAAGGCTAACTGGTCGGTAGCTGGACTTGCTTGTTTTCTCCTTTTGTTTCTTTCTGGTCACCACTACGCTAGCGCGGCTCCCTAACATAATGAATAAACGTACATGCCGTATTTCGCTACATGGGAAGCGTGGGCTATCACTGCAGCTATCCCCATGTAAGAAGCCTGTGAGAAGGCACTTATGTCATCATCATCACTTCCATTTACGCTCCTTATGGAACATGGAACCACCACTGCATCTCGTCCCCTTACGGGAAACTTGCACCATGTATTTACATGCTCTTGCATACGTGGTTTCTGTGGAAATTACTTTTAGATGATAAGGTTGCCAGCCCCATGCACAACCTCATTTTTGTCGCCCTGATAAGAATGGGAGTGAGACAGGGATGCCTCTTGTCTCCATTTCTTTTCTTACTAGCAATAGATTGGGTTATGAAAACATCGTCATCACACAACATAAATGGAATCCAGTGGAATCTGACCAACAACTTGATGATCTAGATTTTGCTGATGACTTGGCTCTTCTGTCCCATAACCATAATCAGATGCAAGACAAAATGAATATACTCGATGAGAGGTCACAACATGTGGGTCCCTGAAAATACACAGGGAAAAAAACAAAGATTATAAGAATAAATGCAAGAAATAATTACAAGGTTGAACTTGAGCTTCTTTTTCTTCTTTGATCATTAGCCGCCGACCGCCAAAGGAGTCAGTGGCCATCACGCCTAGTGGCGTCTATTAGGGCAACAACAAATTGATTCCACTTTGCTCGGTCGGCGGCCATCCTTCGTACAGTGCCCCAACTCTGGTTCATTCTTTGCATCTCAGCCTCCACAGTCCTCCGCCAAGTTGTTTTTGGTCGGCCTCTCTTTCGTTTTCCTTCAGGGGTCCAAAGCATAGCTGTTCTTGTGATGGCATCGGGGTCTCTTCTGAGGACATGGCCAACCCAGCTCCAGCGTCTGCCAGCTATGATGGTGTGCATGTCCTCTTGCTTGCTCCGAGCAAGCAGATCTTGGTTGGTGATGGTATTCGGCCAAAAGATTCGGTGAATTTTTCTTAGGCATGTTGTGTGAAAAGAGGACAATTTCGACATTTCCTTCTCTGTAACTCTCCAGCATTCCGCACCATAGAGAAGCACAGAAAGCACACAGCTCGTATAATCTTAATTTTGTGCTTGTGCTGTATTGAGAGGACTTCCAGATGTTGTTTAGGCTAAAAAAAGGCTGTTCTTGCCTTATTCATTCTGATGTTGATGTCTTTGCCTGCCCCGCCGTCTGGTGTTACAATGCATCTTCTGTTCTTTCTGAAGCCCGCTTGTTCTTTCCTCAGTTTATGATCAACTGCTTTTGAAATTCTGTGGATGATTATCCTGCCTAGTATTTTGCTGGGAACTGAGAGGAGGGTAATTCCTCTCCAGTTGTTGCAGTCTGCAAGGTCGCCCTTCTTGGGCAATTTGACAATTATTCCTTTACTCCACTCTGTTGGTGTTGTCTCAGTTTCCCAGACTTGTGCAAATAGTGGTTCTAATAGTTCTGCTGCTAGTTCAGGGTCTGCCTTGAATAATATATATATATATATATATATATATATATATATATATATATATATATATATTATATATATATATATATATATATATATATATATATATATATATATATATATATATATATATATATATATATATTATATATATATATATATATATTTATATTTATATATATATATATAGATATATATATATATATATATATATATATATATATATATATATATATATATAGATATATATATATATATCTACATGTATAAATATATATATATATATATATATATATATATAAGTATACATATATATATATATATATTATATATATATATATATATATATATATATATATATATATATATATATATATATATATATATAATAATAATAATAAATTCTTTAAGCGCCAAACACGGCGCATAAGGCAGAAACCAGTGCTCTCCAGGTTGTTCGTTGTGACGCCACTCCTCTTAGCTCTTGCACATTATTTAGGCCCAACGTTCTTCCTTCTCTTATTATTGTTCTTCTGAGTGTTTCTTTTGGTCTTCCTTTTTTCCGCTTACCCTCAGGAACCCAAGTGAGCGCCTGTAGTGGTATTCTGTTGTTTTGCATTCGTAGGGACCGATATATGACCATCGTCTTTTCCTTATATAGTCGGAGACATATTTCTGCCTAGAGTCTTCTCTTATTTGTCGATTAGTCTTGAATTCTTTCCAACTGATGTTCATGAGTTTTCTAAGACATTTGTTCTCGAATGTATTCAGCTTGTTCTCCAATGATTTTGTTATTTTACAACTCTCACAGCCGTATGTTAACACTGAGATAACATTTGAATTAAACAGACGAAGCTTGGTATGTATATTCAATGATCGTAATTTCCAAATGTTAGATAATCTATTGAAGGCGCTAGCTGCCAAAGCAATTCTAGTATGGATTTCTCTTGTTGTGTCACCATCCTGAGTCATTTTACTGCCTAAATAATTGAAACTTTCAACTTTCTGTAGTTTTTCCCCGTTCAAGATGATATCAAAGGTCTCGTTAGAAAAGTTCATAGCTTTAGTTTTAGAGGCATTTATTTGGAGACCAATTTTAACCGAGAGATGACACAAATTATTTATTGCTTCTTGGGATTGTCTTGGTGTTGAACTTAAGAATGCTACATCATCTGCGAAATCCAGGTCCCCCAGGAATTTTCCATTTGTCCATTTTATACCCAATTGTTCATTGTGGGTATAGTTTCTCATAACCCACTCAATAGCTATTCCAAAAAGTAGTGGTGACATAATACAGCCTTGTTTCACCCCTGTTTCTACTGTAAACCATTCTGTATTCCCTTTATTTGTTCTAACACAACATCTTGCATTGTCATATAGCGCTTTGATTATATTCACATATTTTGTTGGAAAAACCATAGATTGTAAGTATCTTCCACAATGATGGGCGGTGTAGACTATCAAAGGCTTTTTGAAAATCGACGAAGGTGATAATAAGTGGCGATTGCCTTTCCACTGATTCTTCTATAATTGTTCTTAGTGTGAATATTTGATCAATACATGATCGTTTCGGCCTGAAACCCGCTTGTTCTTCTCTGATCTTTTCGTCAGCATGCAATTTAAGTCTTTCTAACATCATGCAACATAATAATTTTCCAGGTACTGATAATAGAGATATACCACGCCAGTTATTACAGTCTGATAGATCACCTTTCTTCGGTAACTTTACAATAATACTGTCTTTCCATTGTTGTGGTGGTTGTTCTTCTCTCCATACTTCATTGATAATATCTAAAATTCTCAAGAGGTTGTTGTCATTAACTGCTTTAATCATTTCCCCTGAAATTTCGTCAACTCCAGCAGCTTTAAAATTTTTTAATCTTTTAACGGCTTGTTTGATCTCGTCCAGCGTGAATTCATCGCAAGTTATTGGCAAAGTGGTTGTGGATGTTTCATTATTAAAATCAGGTGTTACTGTTGGTGGTGGTCTGTTTAGCACCTCCATGAAGTGCTCAGCCCATCTCTTCATTTGTTCTTTTTCTGTTGGTATTGAATTCCCTAATTTACCTTTAACAGGTGTTTCCATAGCAGTAGGCTGGTGACATAGTTGTTTTGTAATTTGATAAAGGCACCTACTATTACCAGTTCTTGCAGCATTTTCAGCTTCTACGGCCAGTTCATTGATGAAATGTCTTTTATCTCTTCGAGTTTTTTGTCTTCACTTCTTTATTTAACAAGTTATAAGTTAGTTTGCAAGATTCAACTGCATTATGTGTACTTGCCGCTAGTAGTTTAAGTTTTGCTGTTTTCCTTTCTTGTATTTTATCCCAAGTATCTTCTCTCATCCATTTTTTCTTTTTATGTACTAGGTATCCGGTGTCGCTACAGCTGCTTCTGTCATTGCTGTTCTCAGTTGTTCCCATTTAGTATCGATTGTCTTGGTGGTGATATCGTTGTCAATTTTGCCTAAAGCATCGAAATAGTTGTTCATTTTGACATTATATTCCTTCTTTATATCATTTGATTGCAGTCTGTATACATCTATTCTTCTATTTTTATTTGGTTGGTATAACTTCTTCAGTTTAATTCTCATTTTAGCTATGCAGAGGTTATGATCGCTTCCGATCTCTGCACCTCTGTATGCTCTGAAGTCTTGAACTGATGAGCGAAATTTAGCGCTTATGCAGAAGTGATCTATCTGGTTCTTAGTTCTGCCATCAGGTGAATTCCATGTTATCTTGTGGATATTCTTATGTGGAAAGATGGTGTCTGCCACAACGAGGTTTGATATTTCACAAAGTTCTATAAATCTTTCGCCATTTTGATTCATACAGCGTATGCCATGAGTACCGAGATATCTTTGTACTCCATCGTTGTTGTCACCTACTTTGGCGTTAAAATCACCCATGACTGCTATTATGTCATGCTTGGGTATTGTGTTGATGGTACTTAGAAGTGCTTCATAGAAGTCATCTTTTGTGGTATCAAGAGCGTCGTTAGTTGGTGCATAACATTGTACAATTGAGAGCTTGAAAAATCGTGTCTGAAATCTAGCTAATATTAGCCTCTCATTGATAGGTACCCAGCTGATAAGCGATGCTGCTGCGTTCTGTGTCATATATATATATATATATATATATATTATATATATATATATATATATATATATATATATATATATATATATATATATATATATATATATATATATATATATATATATATATATATATCATCATCTCAGCCCGTAACCCGTCATGGGTCGTAGGGGTGCCATGGTGGAAGCATCAGCAGACAGGGTCCTCCACTGCTCTCTATCCTCAGCAAGGCGTACAAGTGTGGAAAAACCGTGTCCTGCCCATTCTTTGATGTTATCAGCCCAGGATTTTCTCTGCCTTCCTCTTCTCCGTTTACCTTCGACTGTTCCCTGAAGGATCGTTTTCGAAAGGGGAGTCATGACGAGTTACATGCCCAAACCAGGCAAGCTTTCGACGTTTCACTGTTGACAAAAGTGGTTCTTGGTGGCCTGCATAGGTGTTTATCTTCTCTCTAACATAGACATTTGTTTTGTGCTCTTTATAGCAAATGCGCAAAATTCTTCTATAACATTTATGCTCGAAAGCCTGAATCCTTCGCTCCGTATCTGCAGTGAGTGTCCAGCTCTCACACCCATACAAGAGAATAGATAATACAAGTGATTTGTATAATTTGATCTTCACAGGAAAACTGATGTTACTTTTCCAGATCACATTCAACCTTGTCATGGCAGCTGAGGCCATCTCAAGTCTTGTCTTGATTTCTTTAATTGATCTTCCATCACTGCATATAGTGGACCCGAGATATTTAAAGGTGTTAACTTCTTCTAACGTTTGCCCATTTAACGTAATGTTGGTCGGAACATGTTTCTTATGGCTATTCACCAATATCTTGCTTTTTTCTATATTAATTTCCATCCCATACGTTCTTGTTACTTTCTCCAGTCTAGAGGTAAGGTCTTGAAGTTCTGATTCTGATCCAGCTATCAGATCAATATCATCAGCAAAACGTAGGTTGCACAGAGGTCGGCCTCCAATCGATATGGTTGATTTATAATCGTAGAGAGCCTCTTGCATAATATGTTCTAGATAAATATTAAAGAGCACTGGGGACATATATATATATGTCACGAAATGGTTTTAGGCTAGAGACTGCATACGTATAGTGACAAGACCCTAGAGAGAAGAAAGACTGAAATGATAGATTCAGATGAAAATGATAGTGCCAAATGTGAAAGTTGAGACCATTGGCTCCGAGGTTGAGAACCGAGGTTGATTCTTTCCTCGCCACTTCGGACGTCTAAATTGCTATGGCCTAGACCACCTCTAACTACCCTAATGGGATAAGGTTCAATTAAGGTTCACATACACCACGATACAGACAACCGATAGCTACTGTACGTAAATAAACTGACTGATTCCAGCTATAATTTACACGTTTTATTTACACCTATAAACAAAACTCAAATACATGTCAAATACATAAAAATGCAGTGTAAGCCCTCCTGGAAAAACAAGTTCAGGAAAAATTACAAATGATGTATCATCACACAAAAAAACCCCACCCTTCACCCGCAAGTTTCACCTGTATGGAGAAAGAAGGTAAGATTAAATGAAATAAATCACACTGCACTTGGTGGGGTCTCAGATGTCGAGCCTCCACTCCAAACTAGTTGTTCTAACTTCTACTGTTACTGCTAAATTCACAGTCCTCTGGAACTACTACGAATTGTCTACACAATCACTGCACAGACTTCTCAACTACCCAGCCTATCCTGAAAATCTCCTGAACACTGCTAACTGCACCTCTAAACTTCAGCAGCTGTCCTCTGCTATGATCTTCAACAAAACTATGTCTCAGTTCTGTCTTTCTGGTCTACACCTGTAGACTACACTTCAGCAGCTGTCTTCTGCTCTAACATCTGTAGAGGGTATTTTAACCCTGTTTCCCTCCACAATTCTGAAATTGACGACTAGGTTTAAACGCTGGATTTTTGGAAAACTGGAAACTGTAGCTGGCTTCTCCTAACACATCTGACATTACCTGCCCGATTACCTCTAACTAGGTGATGGGCCTTCGGCGTTATTATGGCCGGGACGAAGCGAAATGATTACGACAACGCTGGCAGCATACCAAATTTGCGTGTGTAACACCAACGAGCTCAGAGCTCAGGATTTATCCACCAAATCCTATTCCACTCGAGAAATGCCTTCCCCTGCCTGGGAAAAACGGGTTCTCTATTTTTCGTACGCCTCTGGCAAAAAATCTCAAACCCTTCTCTGTCTGAGATGCAACCTCTCGCCGTGGGGAAAGTTATTGGTAACTTTCGCTCTTCCCACTGCGCCACGATACCTGCAAACTCGAATTTTCCCACTGAAAGGCAATCGACAATTTGACTCAGGCACTCGGCTGGCAATTACATTAAGAGAACGAGCATTAAATTACGGCCCTATTTATAATCATCTATCAACACGCTGACCTCTTGACGTCCTATGCGTGGCTTTGTTCCTAGCCCAATGATTTCAAATGCCGTTAGATCTCGGCGAATCAAAATTGTAAACAATTCTGATGCAACCGGTTAATGCCAGCACGTGTGACGTGCATGGGTAACGGTCAATATCTCCCGTCCCCCGTTTAGACAAAGGAACGGGATAACGTACTCAGCCCTCTACTGACAATTGAAGCAAGACTGGCCGAAAATAATTTAATTCCCGAAAAATACGTCTATGGCCACGCAAATCTTTAAAGAGACTAAAACTGGTGCAACTCTGATCTAGAATCTCTAATCTTTCTTCTAGAATAAAACTGCACCAATTCCCTACACACCAACTCTAAACTCCATAAAGAACCATAAAGCAGATGAGATACAACTCCATCGTGATCTCACTCTGAAGAAACGTAAATAATAGAAGGAGAAGAAGCATGGAGAAGGATTACCTGTAATCCCTCCTAAAAAGTGAACAAATTGCAAGGAGAAAAAGACATGGGCCATTTGAAAGACAGAATCTCAGTACTTTCGTTACATCACTCCCACCTTCGAAGATTGAGCATCGATCTCATTACTGAAATCTCTGAGTTTCACACTGGCCCTTAACTCTGTCTACGGCTGTCTGTCCATAACCCTTCCTCTTTCGTGTTCTCTTCCGGAGCTAGGTGCCGGCTTAAGAAATCAGCTCCCACATTATCTTTTCCCAGGATATATTGTACCGAAAACGAGTACATGCCCAACAATAAAGCCCATCTCATTATTTTAGCATTATTGTGCTTGTTGGCTCCCAAAAACGCCAAAGGAGCGTGGTCACTTTGCACTACGAACGTGACCCCGTATAGGTATTCGTGGTGTTTGCGAATACCGAAAACTAATGCAAGGCACTCTCGTTCTATTGTTGAGTAGTTTCTTTCAGCCGCATTAAGTTTCCTACTGGCTTAGGAGACTGGGAACAACAGACCTTGTAGGGCTTCATCGGCTTGCAACAGAGTGGATCCAATTCCTATGGCGCTGGCGTCCACTCTTAACACAAAGGGTTTTGTTAGATCCGGGAGCCGAAGTATTGGCGAACTGGTCAGCAGCTCCTTAAGAGGGGTGTACGCTCCCTCACATTCTGCCGTCCACCGAATTTTTTCTGGCCGACCTTTCCGAGTAAGGTCGATCAACGGCCCTGTTAAGCTATTAAAATTCGGAATGAATTTTTGATTATATGCGCACAGGGAGATAAAGGATCTCGTGTATTTTTTTGTGATGGGGCGAACTGCTTTCCTTATTTTCTCCACGTTTTTGTCCAGCGGCCACATGCATCCGTGGGCGATAGTGTGGCCTAGGAAGTCAAGGGTATCAAACGCGAGTAAACATTTGCTCGGGCGGGCGGTACGCCCCGCCTCCTTCAATCTCCCGAGGAGCGAGGCGACGGTTGCTATGTGTTCCTCCTCCGTTTCCGTTGCGATGAGGATATCATCCATAAAATTATGAATGTGGGGGTTTTGCAACGGCCCCAATAGCTTCCTCATCATTCGGATGAAAGCACCCGGGGCATTATGTAACCCAAACGGCATGACGTTAAACGTATAGTGCCCCTCACTAGTGCTAAAGGCCAACATCGGCCTGACGTCCTCTTTCACCGGAATTTGATAATAGCCTTTATTGAGGTCTATTTTCGAGAAGATCTTCGCCTGGCTTAATTTGGAGAACAGTTCCGCAGGGCTGGGAGGGCTTCCGGTTGAAATTCCGTTACGGTGTTAAGCAATCGATAATCGATGCACAGCCTGGTCTCACCGTTAGTTTTTTGTAATAGGACCACGCTCGAACTGTATGGGGATGTGGTTTCCGAAATGATGTTGGCCGCCAGCAGTTTTTCAATTTCCTCCAGTAACGCAGCGGCTTTGGCGTACGGGACCGGATATATTTTAGTCCATACCGGGGTGTCATCTTTCAGTTTCATCTCAAATTCTGAGAGGTGGGTGAGTCCAAGCTTATCCTTTAAAACTTCCGTGTATTGTTGTAATACCATCATGGGTTCTCGTGCCGCTCCTTCTGAAAGATTGTCCCCAAATTTCACGTCTCGGTACGACTCAGTTTGGTGTAAGGGGTACTCCCCGTAATTCTCTGGGTCGTCCTCTTCCTCAATAGCTACTGCTAAGGCTAACAGGTGGTCTTGAGAGGGTGGGGATCGTTCTAAAAATTTCTTAAGGAGATTTACATGATATATCTTCCTTTTTCCCCTGATAGCGATCCTGTAGTTGGTGTTAGAGATTTTCTCTAACACCTCGAAAGGCCCCTGCCATCCAATGCGCAGTTTGTTTTCCCCGGTGGGAAGTAACAACAAGGCCTTCTCCCCTACCTAAAGCTCTCTTTCCTTGGCCGTCTTGTTGTACCTCTGCGCCTGTTTTGCGCGAGCCTTACGGAGGTTGTCTGTGGCCACTTTCCAGCCTAACTGTAGTAGCTCCTTCAGCTCTTCAACATATTTGGAGGCCGACACCGTTGTCTCATCTGCTTTCCGATCTGTCAGAGCCCTGAACAGAGCCTCCAATGGGCCCTGGATCGGTCGTCCAAACAATAAGGTGGCTGGTGGGTAGCCTGTAGAAGCTTGGGGGACTTCACGAAAAGCAAACAGGGCGGCGGGAATAAAAAGGTCCCAATCCTCTGGCCGCTCCTGCCCTAACTTGCGCAACATAGTCATCAAGCTGCCGTTAAACCTCTCCACGAGACCATTTCCTGCCGGGTTATACGGACTGGTATGTATGTGTTGGGTCCGGAAAATGTTGAAGATCTCCTCCATCAACAAGCTGCGAAATTGGGACCCATTGTCCGTCAACACTTGCTGAGGAAACCCCAGTCTTGTAAAGATTTGCAGCAAGGCTTCTGCAACATGCTTCGAGTCGGTGACCGCCAGGGGGATGGCCTCGGCCCACATGGTGCACACATCGACTAATGTCAGAATAAACCTGTTCCGACGCTTAGTTCTTTCTAATGGGCCTACAATGTCAACCGCCACTCGTTCGAAGGGGGTCCCGACGATGGGCATCTCGCCTAACGGGACTGGGGGTGTCCAGTGTTTGGGCGCCACTCTCTGACACTGAGCACAAGATTTCACAAATCTTATGATGTCCGGTGTCATTCCCGGCCAGAAATAATGAGCCAATATTCTGTGTATGGTGGCCCCCTGCCCCATATGTCCACTAAATGGAAGCGCATGCCCCATTTCTAAAATCTGCGGCCTATACTTGGCTGGCACTACCAATTGGTTATGCCCCTGCTCTTCTCCTCCTTCTCTGCGATAAATCAGCCCGTCCTTTTTGAAGAAATTCCCCTTTTGTTTGGGGTCCTTCGACGTGGGTAATTTCTGAAAACAGGCCTCCAGTGTCGGATCCTGTTGTTGGGCCTCCTGCAATTCCTTGGGTAACGGATTAGTGGGGGCCTCCTTTTCCCGCTCCTTCTTGGCTTGCTCCCTAGTAACCACTGTGGCTACTACTTCCGGTTCCTTTGGGTCCCCTAGGTACACATACCTACATCCCAAAATGACCTCGAAAAGGGGCCCCTCCATTACGGCCGCCTTGATCGTGCCCCTGACAAATTTGGACACTATCTCGATCTGCGCTACTGGGAGGCGCATTGAAGCATCTCCCTTCAACACCCCACATATCTCCACAAATTCTCCTGTCATCTGTTCGGGCTTCACTAGATGATGGCCCACAAGACATTCGAAACTTAAGCCTGTATCATACAAACACTCGGTTTCGACCCCATTAACCGTTACCCTTCCCCTCGTGGGAGGTCGGTCACTTGTAGGTCGAGAATCTTGCTCCTGCTCCAAGTCTGGGATAGAAGTTTGTAAACAGGCTACTCTCTTCGGGTGTTTTCCCGACTTCCCCCTGCTCTCCACTGCGAGTTATAATTATTTCTGCCGCCCCACGACCGACCAGGTGCGTGTTTCTGGGCGGGGTCCCTCCTTGGCTCATCTCGTTTATTCGGCGGGTTGGGGCACTTCGCGGAGTTCAAAGCAGGTGGGGGGGGGGGCTCTCGGGTGTTTGGCCCGTTAGTTGGCTTGTCGGGAGAGGTGTTATGTCCTCGGGTTGGCAAGTCAGGGTTTTTCCGTTTCTGGCCCAGTACTTCGGCCTGTGCTGACTGGAACCTTTCAGCAAATAGAATAATCTGGTCCAGTTGCTGGGCGCCCTGCTCCGCCAGGTACTTCCTTAAGTCTGGAGACATGTTTGTCTTAATTTGTTCGCACAGAACTAACTCTTCCAATCCTTCAAACGATTTAGCCAAACCCGACAACTCTCTCCAGCGAGTGAGGTAATTCCTCAGCCTCTCTGCGAACTGGGGAAAACTTTCTCCTTTCTCCAGACGACTTTCCCGAAACATAGTTTGGCACTTCCGAGGAGTCCACTGAAATCGCTGTAACAGGGCGTTACGCAGAGCCTCAAAGTTATTTTGGTCATCTACCAGCATCTTGCTATAGACATCATACCCATGTCCTCTTAGTGATTGAGATAATTTGAGACACCAAAGACTATCATCCAGCCCGTATGCCTTTGCCATTCTTTCGAATTTTTCTAAAAACACCTCAATTTTTTCGTTTCCGTTAGGAAAAGAGTCCATCGGAAAATTCATGGCTGCCATTCTGGGCCCTCCATTTCCTGCGGTGTCTGCCGCCACTGCTCCGGGGGAATTTCCGTTAGCCGAACTGCCCTCCAAAGATCTATGCTGCAGTTCCAGAGAACGCATGGCAAGTTCATGCTGTCTCTCTGCTGCCTTCTCCTGTGCTTCTCTCTGTGCTATCTTCTCCTGTGCTTCTCTCTGTGCTATCTTCTCCTGTGCTTCTCTCTGTGCTATCTTCTCCTGTGCTTCTCTCTGTGCTATCTTCTCCTGTGCTTCTCTCTGTGCTATCTTCTCCTGTGCTTCTCTCTGTGCTATCTTCTCCTGTGCTTCCATTTTCCGAAGTTCCATCTGGGCCTTTCTCTCCTCTTTCTCTACTTCCATTTTCCGAAGTTCCTTCTCTTTCTGGTCATGCCTATCCTTCTCCCTCAACATGTAGGCCTTAGTTTCCTCTTTGTCCATACCCATGTCCTCAGCAGCCTCACGCCAGGCAGCTCGTAACTTGGCCGTATCTGCCATCTTACTTGCGAACTGCTGTAAGCTCGCGAACACAGAAAACTGATAGAGAGAAGAAACAAAAAGGAAGGACTACCTGAAAAAATTTATAAGTATCCAGCTACCCAAATCCCGAATTTACTTTCCTGTTAAGAAAAAAATTCAATTAGCCATCAATTACCTCTAAGTCGTAAACAACTTTACTACCACTATCATTAAACTGACTGTAACCTGTGGAAAAAAACTTATAGCTGGATCAGTCTTAATATAGCTCAGTCTAGGGGATTATTTTTTTTTTTTTTATATCTATTTTCCAGAACTTTCTGTAGAGACAATCTATGAGTCTAGAATTGATCCCAACAAAGATGATCCCAAGGACGAACGCCCCGCATTTTGTCACGAAATGGTTTTAGGCTAGAGACTGCCTACGTATAGTGACAAGACCCTAGAGAGAAGAAAGACTGAAATGATAGATTCAGATGAAAATGATAGTGCCAAATGTGAAAGTTGAGACCATTGGCTCCGAGGTTGAGAACCGAGGTTGATTCTTTCCTCGCCACTTCGGACGTCTAAATTGCTATGGCCTCGACCACCTCTAACTACCCTAAGGGGATAAGGTTCAATTAAGGTTCACATACACCACGATACAGACAACCGATAGCTACTGTACGTAAATAAACTTACTGATTCCAGCTATAATTTACACGTTTTATTCACACCTATAAACAAAACTCAAATACATGTCAAATACATAAAAATGCAGTGTAAGCCCTCCTGGAAAAAACAAGTTCAGGAAAAATTACACATGATGTATCATCACAAAAACAAAAAAAAAACCCACCCTTCACCCACAAGTTTCCCCTGTATGGAGAAAGAAGGTAAGATTAAATGAAATAAACCACACTGCACTTGGTGGGGTCTCAGATGTCGAGCCTCCACTCCAAACTAGCTGTTCTAACTTCTACTGTTACTGCTAAATTCACAGTCCTCTGGAACTACTACGAATTGTCTACACAATCACTGCACAGACTTCTCAACTACCCAGCCTATCCTGAAAATCTCCTGAACACTGCTAACTGCACCTCTAAACTTCAGCAGCTGTCCTCTGCTATGATCTTCAACAAAACTATGTCTCAGTTCTGTCTTTCTGGTCTACACCTGTAGACTACACTTCAGCAGCTGTCTTCTGCTCTAACATCTGTAGAGGGTATTTTAACCCTGTTTCCCTCCACAATTCTGAAATTGACGACTAGGTTTAAACGCTGGATTTTTGGAAAACTGGAAACTGTAGCTGGCTTCTCCTAACACATCTGACATTACCTGCCCGATTACCTCTAACTAGGTGATGGGCCTTCGGCGTTATTATGGCCGGGACGAAGCGAAATGATTACGACAACGCTGGCAGCATACCAAATTTGCGTGTGTAACACGAACGAGCTCAGCGCTCAGGATTTATCCACCAAATCCTATTCCACTCGAGAAATGCCTTCCCCTGCCTGGGAAAAACGGGTTCTCTATTTTTCGTCCGCCTCTGGCAAAAAATCTCAAACCCTTCTCTGTCTGAGATGCAACCTCTCGCCGTGGGGAAAGTTATTGGTAACTTTCGCTCTTCCCACTGCGCCACGATACCCGCAAACTCGAATTTTCCCACTGAAAGGCAATCGACAATTTGACTCAGGCACTCGGCTGGCAATTACATTAAGAGAACGAGAATTAAATTACGGCCCTATTTATAATCATCTATCAGCAACGCTAACCTCTTGACGTCATATGCGTGGCTTTGTTCCTAGCCCAATGATTTCAAATGCCGTTAGATCTCGGCGAATCAAAATTGTAAACAATTCTGATGCAACCGGTTACTGCCAGCATGTGTGACGTGCATGCGTAACGGTCAATACCTCCCATCCCCCGTTTAGACAAAGGAACGGGATAACGTACTCAGCCCTCTACTGACAATTGAAGCAAGACTGGCCGAAAATAATTTAATTCCCGAAAAATACGTCTATGGCCACGCAAATCTTTAAAGAGACTAAAACTGGTGCAACTCTGATCTTGGCTCTCTAATCTTTCTTCTATAGCACGTTTCACTAGCTTTGCCCAACTTCAAAATGCTATATCTCAGCGAATATATAACGCATATAAGTGAAATTTTGTGTGTGAATTTGAAATGGTATAGACCCTATGAATTAAATTTTTCATTAAAATGCGGCCATTGGTTTCAATTTTCGTCTCTTTGCGATATAATATAAAATCCTACTTGCCAACACACATCACACGCACACATATTGAAATGTCTACAGTAAATTATACGACCTCATTTGCACATTTTTGGTTTATCAAGTATTTGGCATGATTTTTGAGTGAAATTGCGTGAAATCGCACTTCTTGAACATAAAACAGTTTATATCCGGTGCAACGCACACATTGTCAATCAGAGGTGTGTCTACAAAAATTATTGTGTGGTTAAGAAGGAAAAATGAGTCTGCGAGTACATTTTATGACATTACAGCAAATCACAAATAGGATTTTTAAGTATTTCTGCAATGAAGCTACTCGACGAAAACTATATAATTCTATTTCAAACCCACAAAAGAGGACTATTCACGCCTTGGGGATAAGCAAACGATCATTGCACCGCTGGATAGCGACATCTGAAATGTCTAATTCCAATTAGGCCAAGAGTGGTGGATAATTTTGACAGAGAATTGATCCGCAGAGAAATTTGCAATATGTTTCACAATAATGAGGCAGTGACTTTAAGGAAATTGAAAATTTGGTTAAGAAAGAATAATGACATTGATATTTCCAAATCTACGCTATGGAGGACTATTAGGAGTTTGGGATTCACTTTTAGAAAATATGTTGGTGGTAGAAACCTTATTTGTGAGAAGCCTCATATAGTTGCAATGAGAAGCAAATATTTACGCGAGGTCAGAGAAATGAGAAGAGATTGTTATGATTTTGTGTATTTAGATGAAACTTGGATCAATGCGCACCACAGTAATGAACGAGAATGGCAATCATCTGATGGG